>JALGBA010004091.1:1847500-1912500 GCA_023970755.1 Azemiops feae
TTACCTATTTAATTATAATGTTACTCTATTTTCTAAAAGTTATCTATTTTCCACCATATTCAACCATTTAATTGGTAACATAATATCCCCTCTAATAAGTCAAAGCCATTATTTTCTTCAGCCTTACTCTGGCTTTCTTCCTTTGCCAGCTAACCTTCCATGTCAGTGCCTTTGAATCATCAAATAATTCTCCCTCTATTTATATATATATTATTTGGAATAAGAAAGACCATTTGGTTGAAGTTTTTTGGGAAGAACAAGCCCATTGGTATTCATTAAACTGCCTCTCTGTTACTCCAATTTCCCACAATTGTCCTGATAGCTTTATCTTCCATTCAATCTGTTCTTCTTCCTTTTCCTCAAATATATTCTGATTTCTTGATTTGTGAAAAGTCTTTTCCATTTTCAATGTTGTCACTCTATTTTCTGATATTTCAGTTGGCTGGATCTGTTGGTCAGCTGGGTCCTCTGTCTTAGTGTTTAGTTGTTCCAATTTTCCTTTTGTTTTCTGCGTTGTTAATTCTTTGCTTGTAATCAAGGTCTGGGTTTGTATATTTAAGCTAGAGCATTGTTCCTTTGTGTTGCTTCTTATTTTATCACAAGCTGAAAGAATAGTTTCATGTATTGATTTCAACATGGAAAGGATTTTTTCCTGATCTTCATCCATATTTTCTTGATAATATCTTAAGTTGAAGACATTAGAATCAAATGTTAAAAATATTTTTTTATCTTTTGTAGCTGGGTATGGGACATCTATTTCATGTTTTATAGGTGGTCTTTATAATAGAAATTGTTTATCAAGTAAGAGTTTATAATCCAAGGTGTTCTATCATCTCGTGTAATAATATATGCTTCTCATGCAGGGAAATAGGAAAGCGGTTCCCCAAGCATAGCTCTGAGAGTCAGTAAAAGTTTACATTCATAGTTCAAGCAGGCCAGCTTCCAAAATAGTACATCATCCCTGCCAACAGATAAGCCGCCCAGAAATCCCTTCTTTGCAGCTGGGTTTTTCAAAGGTAGTAGCTGTCAAGGTCAAACAAATTTTATCTGAAGTCTGGGCTTCAAGCCAGGTTTCTTTTAGGCAATAACAAATTGTAATACCATAATTTGCCACAAGATGTCACTAATGCTGTTTTATAGCTTTTTAAGTGCAAAACGTATATCGTGGTTTTTCAAGTCTTATTTTTTTTTTAAAAAAGAAAAGTCTCCAATAAGAAAAAAGAACACTTTTAGTCCCCAAGTTTCAAAAGAATATATATCCAATTAGATTAAAATTAATCTTATGGTTGCTGTTTCCCCAGGGTAGTTAGTCGCTGCTTTTCTTAGAGGGTGGGGTAAAAATTCCCTTCCCTCGCTCATCACAGGGGGAAAAATGCTTTGGGCAGCTTTTTCAGAAAACAAAACTTAGAATCTTAAACAGAGGATCAGGTCTCACCCAGTTTCATCTGCATTGCTTGAAAGTTGCTTGGTGGTGCTTTTGACTTCGGCTGTCAGCAGCTTTGTGGTCCTTCCCCCGCCGATTTGGAGGGCTTCCCTGGATCAAACAGAAGGGCCACCACCCTCCTGCGATCAAATGGGGGTCCCCTCCTTGCTTGTCGCCTCTACGAGGAGACTTTCCAGGGTCCCCCAGCGTAGTGAATTCAGGCATGAAAGACGGAGCCCCATCTTCCTGCATCCTCGAACAGCGACGTCAAGCCAGAAGTCGTCTCAACATCTTTTTTGTAGTATGGTGACCAAAATTGGTTGCAGTATTTCACGTGTGGTCTTACTAGGGTTTTATAAAGCAGTACTAAAAGTTCGTGTGATCTTGATTCTATCCATCTGTTTGTACAACCCAGGATTGTATTAGCTTTTTGGCTGCTGCTGCACACTGCTGGCTCATAGTCAAGTGATCGTCCACTAGGATTCCAAGGTCCCTCTCACAGTTGCTATTTTTGAGCCAAGTCTCATCTAATCTTTACTTAAACCTTTTTTTCCTGCCTAAATGTAAAACTTTGCTTTTCTCCACATTAAAACTCATTTTGTTGGATAGGCCCATTGTTCAAGTTTGTCAAGATCTTTTTGAATCCTGAGCTTGTCTTCTGGGGTGTTGGCTATTTCTGCCAGTTTAGCATCATCTGCAAATTTGATGAGTTCCCCTTCTAGTCCCTCATCTAAGTCTTTAATGAAGATATTGAAGAATACTGGGCCTAAGACGGAGCCTTGTGGTACCCCACTGCTTACTTCTCCCCATGTGGATGTAGTACCATTGAGGACTACTCGCGGAGTATGGTTTGTCAGCCAGCTACAGATCCATCTGATGGCGGTGTTGTTTATCCCACCTTCTTCTAGCTTACTAAGCAGCAGGTTGTGGTCTACTTTGTCAAATGCCTTACTGAAGTCTATATATATATATATATTCAAAATTTTTGTGGCTGACAAAGAGTGAGTGGGAGACTAGTATAGCTGTTTCAAGCTCTTTAGCTCTCATCAGCTAGTCATACCCCTTTGGGGGTATACCCCTTTGGGGGTATGACTAGCTCAGTGATGGCGAACCTTTTAGAGACTGAGTGCCCAAACTGCAACCCAAAACCCACTTATGCATCGTCGAGTGCTGAGTGGGTGTGGCCCATTGGCTGGGTGTGGCCAATTGGGTGGGCGTGGCTGCAGTGGTAACGGCAGACTGGGTGGGACTAAAAAGTTCAATCAATCAATTCCAACTTTGCAAGATCTTTTTTTTCCCGCGAGAAGTTGAAATTGACTGATTGAATCTTTTTTTTTTTTGCACACAGCGGTGGAGGCCTAAAGCGAAAAGGTTTTATAAAACCCAGCTGAAGGCCTAGGACTGGGGCGACGGTGTGCATGCCCACAGAGAGGGCTCTGAGTGCCGCCTCTGGCACCCGTGCCATAGGTTCGCCACCACTGGACTAGCTGATGAGAGCTAAAGAGCTTGAAACAGCTATACTAGTCTCCCACTAACTCTTCGTCAGCCACAAAAAATTTGAATTTACAGTGTTCACAGTATGTGACGTCTGCCTGCAAAACATACTCCTAGATTGGAGCAAAACGCAGAACAGACTGATTTATCCTATACTCGGTATACACACACACATGTATATGTATATGTATGTGTATGTGTATGTGTATGTGTATGTGTATGTGTATGTGTATGTGTATGTGTATGTGTATGTGTATGTGTATGTATATGTATATGTATATATATGTATATATGTGTATATGTATATGTATGTGTATGTGTATGTGTATGTGTATGTGTATATGTATTCAAAATCAGAAAACACAGAATCACCAAGCTTCTCATGTTCCGGCCTCTTATGCGATTTTCCACGGTGTTGTAGTGCCTGATACATGGGTAGCAGATCAATGTGCCGGTTAATTGAGTTCTGATCGGATAACCAGGCTTCCTTCAATAGGCGACCACTCTTTGTGGAATCCTGGGCAATAACCTTGGCCTCTGTAAAATTAAATGTGTGATTCTTTTCGACCATATGCATCCAAACCTGAGACCGGTGTTCGTTCTGCTGGACTGCCATCTCGCAGGCGCTTCGTGGTTTCAGCGACATAATTACCTGTGCAGTCATTACAATTGATCCGGTAGACCACCAATGACATTTCTCCTTTGGGCAAGGGTTCCTTCGGGCGCATCACCTTTGTTTGTAAGGTCTGATTGGGTTTGTGCATCACCTTAGTACCGTGGGCAGACAGTATACATGCAGCTGCCTCAGATACCCCACTGATGTATGGGAGTGCCATCCAAGTTGAGGTTTCAGTTGCATCCTCCATGGGTCATGGTTCACGGCACCGGTTGCATCGTCGGACGAAGTCCATCGAATATCCATTCCGTATGCATACACGGTAAAGGTATGTCCATTCCTTGGACTTCGCCACTAACGTGCTACAGTGGGTATCAATTCTGTTAAATAATGCACGGATGCAGCTGATCTTGTGAGCTGTGGGATGATTGCTGTCATTGTGTAAGATGCGATCAGTATTCGTGGCTTTATGGTAGACACTTGTAGAAAGACTCCCGTCAGAATCACGGCTGATCAGTATGTCCAGGAACGCCACAGTATTGTTGGTCTCCTCCTCTATTGTAAACTGGATGTCTGGGTAGATCGAATTAAGTGTCCCCATGAACCCAGTTTTATCTTGGCGTTTAATGATGACAAAGGTATCGTCCACATATCTCACCCAAAACTTGGGTTTGTAGTTCTTCATTGCTTCGTGTTCCAATTTTTGTAGGACCGCTTCAGCGATCACCCCCGAGATTGGAGACTCCATGGGTGTGCCCTTTATCTGCTCGTATTTATCTCCATCAAATGTGAAATAAGTTTTAAGGCAAAAATTCAATAATTGGAGAAGATCTTCTGCGCTAGGGGATTCAGGATTCTGTGGTTCCTCACTCTGTAACAATTCCCGTATAACTTACACAGCCAACCCCTGGGGGATCAAGGTGAATAGTGATACCACATTGAAGGACACCATCATTTCATCTTCTTCGACTTTCAATCCCTTCAATCTCCTCAGGAAATCCTCTGAGGATTTAACTATGGTCGTGGAACCTTCAGTAAGATGTTGAAGTTGTCTGCCTAACCACTTTGCTAGTCCAAAAGTTGTAGTGCCCCTGAGTGAGACAATTGGATGTAAAGGGACATCCACCTTGTGGATTTTTGGTAGGCCATAGATGCGTGCCATGGCAGAGTCCTTTGGTCGAATCATGTTAAGGTCCTCATCGCGGACTTTCTTTAGCTTTTTGAGTCTATCAGCCACCTTGTTAATCTGGTTTCTAAGAGATGTCATCGGGTCCTTATTTAAAATTTGATAAGAACTCCTATTGTTGAGGACATCGTGAATCTTCCGGTTGTATTCTGACCTATCCATAACTATTGTCGCCCTGCCCTTATCCACCAGCAAAATGACAATGGAACTGTCTTTTCTCAGCTCCTCAAGGGCAGCAGCTTCCAATTTTGATAATGTAGATTTCTGTCTATCAGACGCTGTCTGATAGAATTCTTCAATTCTTCAGTAGCCTTGATTCGAAAAATTGTCAATTCGAGCATTGCGGCAAAGTCAATTGGTTTGGCATCCGTCAAGTTGAAGCCTGCATCTTGTTGTAAAACTGAAACTTGTTCCTCAGTAAGCATCTTCGACGACAGGTTGTGTACCAGTGTCTCTTCCGCCCTTCGATTTTCCAATAATTTCAAAGTCTCAGTTTTTCGCCGGAGCATGTTGATCTTTTCCAAGTGCGCTTTTCATGCTGTGGAGTATATTTTGCGGTCGAACATGCTAAAATGTTCATTTGATAGTGTGGTATAACATCGTTCGTGGCATTCCCTGATTTTTGCGATTTGAGAATCGACAACTACCCCCCTCTTCCCCCCCTCTCTTGTGGATACTCAGGATAGGCTGATGAACCACAGAGAGATGGCAAAGGATCCTTGCCATGGATTGACTGATACAGCTGAACAACCGGGGGTCATGACAATCAGTGACACAGAGGGACAGATCGGATCGGCTACGAGATCAAAACAAACTAGCACGACTGACGCCGTGAATGCGACCGGGAGGCCACCAATTAGATCAACTGCACGAGGTGGCAATAACACACCAGACCATAATAGGGAGAGTGATTGTGGGATAATGCCCGACAGTTTGACATCACGGGATGGGTGCACACAACTTGGGAAGCAGGCGGCGGGAAGCAGGGCGATGAGAGCTATGCATACATCAACCAATATAGCTGAGCCGGATGTGACACATCCAATTATATGCGGGTGGTGAACCGACGGACCTATCACACGTTTGATGGCTAAATTATTGATAGTTAAAGGGCTATAAAACAATGTCTCTCTAATGTTGGCTTACTCTCTGATAATGTTAGCAGCGGCTAACGAAAGCTCAGTGCGAAATATATTTTCTGTCCCGGAGATCAATATGTCTTCCTTTTTATATATATAAATAAACTATATATATAAATATATATATATAAACACACAGAGACACATATACTGTAAAGCAAATGCTTCAATTTATGTTCTAAAGACAATAAAAAACACTTTAAAAAACATTTCAATTACTTGCAGAGGACTTTGTTTTGATTTTGGAATATATGAAGAAGGTTGCTTCCCTATTAATTTCATACAGTTTATAGAAAAGGAATTTTAATAAAGTGCCAAAAAGTTCTGATTATATGTCATTACTTTTTCTCCTGGTACAATTTGTGTTAGAAAAAGAATGCATCTACTATTCTGCTCAAAAACTGTATATAAGAAAAATCATGTGCTTGATGTTCAGCTCATTATTAACCAAACTTACAGAGGTGAAAGTTGCAATCCTTACTGATATGGATCATGACCCCTTAATTGCAAGACTGTGTGGAGAAAGCTTTAGATGAAAAAACTGGGAATTGAATGATTTAATATTATTTCAAGGTTATAGTAATTTGAAGTATCACTGTGAATTAAAGAATTTAAAAACAACATAAATAAAATGGCTCTTCCAACCATTTTATTTATCCACTCAGTGGGATTTCTTGTAAAGCCTTCATTTTTGGCATCAAATAGAAAGAAAATCCTACAAAAAGATAAAAGCATGTTGCAACAATTAATATCCAAACCTAAACAGAACCAAGAAATCAAAGAGATCCATAATGAAGTGGACCTAAAAGAAGTAAATGAAGTTTACAGTAAGATTAACTTTGTAAATAGGAATATTTTGAAAAAAGTAATAAACCAGATATGTTGTTGGCTAATCATCTATGAAAAGAAAGGAGAAAAAAAATGTTCCCAGTGTTTGAGATGGAAAAATATGTTTCAATGGAAGAGATGCTGAATCAATTTGTTAAATACTACTCTTAGTTTTATAGCAAGACATGAAATCAAGAAAAAATAAGCAAGTACTTACATACAACACAGATTATAAAAACTACATATAAATAAAAGTAAACCCTCAATAAATAAATTAGAGAGAATGAAACAAAGGAGGCAATACATAATTTGAAACTGGAAAAAAAAATCCCCAGCATCAGATGGTTTTTCTGCAATTTAATAGAAGACCTCCTTGGAAATGCTAATTAAACTGTTAACCCAGGTAATGAATGAGACACAACAATCTCAAGTACTTTCTCTCTATGGCTAGAAGCTTTTATTTCCTTGATTTATAAAGAGGGAAATGATCCAGTTTATGCATAGTCATATAGTGCCCTCTCCTCCTCCTCTCCCCCTCCCCCTCCGCCTATCTATCTATCTATCTATCTATCTATCTATCTATCTATCTATCTATCTATCTATCTATCTATCTATCTATCTATCTATCTATCTATCTATCTATCTATCTAGCTGTCTGTCTGTCTGTCTGTCTGTCTGTCTGTCTGTCTGTCTGTCTGTCTATCTATCTATCTATCTATCTATCTATCTATCTATCTATCTATCTATCTATCTATCTATCTATCTATCTATCTATCTATCTAGCTGTCTGTCTGTCTGTCTGTCTGTCTGTCTGTCTGTCTGTCTGTCTGTCTATCTATCTATCTATCTATCTCTTAAATGTACATACAGTAATAAGCTGTTTTACAGCAATACTTGCAGAGATTAAATGCGCTTTTAACTAAATTAATTCATCTGGATTGGGTTGAATTTGTTCCAGAGAAATAAAGTTGATTCATTTTAAATGCTATTGATACGATTAAAAAAAAAAACATAAGAAAGTAGCCATGATAGTTCTTGATGTGGAGAAAGCATTTGGTCCTATGGAATAGCCTTATGTTTATAATAGTGGAAAATATGAACTTTGTTTTGAATTTTCTTAAAGAAATAGAAAGCATTTATACATAACAAGAAGCTAATTGTAAATGGAGACTTATTACAAAAGTGTGCTACACCAAGAGATCCATCAAGGCTCTTTTATTATGGAATGAAATAATTTTAAACTTTTTTTCTGTTAAATATTGAAAATTTAAGAGTAATAGTCTGTTAAATATCACTAAACTTTATATCTTAGAATGTATATTGAATTGTCTTTGTGTATGATAACAGCTACTATGATATTTTATGTCTTATTGGAAATCATGCATAACTTCTTTATAGAAGAATGGGAAACTAAGTAATGAGACTATATATCAATATTAAAATTAATCCTACATTTAAAAACATATCTGCAGAATTTAATTCAACTTGAAAACCATGTATGGATTACAGCTCCACATGTAGACATGTACTGCATCCAAAGTTTATTTATTTATATATTTATATACCCCCATCTCATACAAGTGACTCTAGAGAGCTAATAATGATTAAAGCACAGAAAACCCACCACATATAATGCCCCGGTGCCCAAGAATAAATGAAAAACCCTCTAACTCTCCTCAAAAAAATTCTGCATATGGGTAACAACAGAGCCCTTCTACCTCATCTGTCTGGGGATAAAGCAGGTCTTTATTGCCTTGTGAAAGGCTAATAGGGTTGGGACCATCCAAATCTCCATGGGTGCTGTCCCAGACAGAGAGTGCTGCCATTAGGAAGGCATGATTCTAGATTGCACTCTTTAATAGAAAGGGCCCAGAGCATGCCTTTTCTACTAGATCTAGCGGAGCAGGCAGAAATAATACTAGAAAAGTGGTCTCACAAGTAGCCTGGCCCTTTGCTATGGAAGGCTTTGTACATGATGACTAGCACTTTGAACTGCACCCAGAAGCCTACTGGGAGCCTACTGTGAAGGAGTAGTTTTAAAAGGGAGTAATAAGGAATGCCCGAAACTCCCCATATTGATATATTCTGGATCAGCTGCAGCTTCCAAGTGCTCTGCAAGGGCAGCCCCATGTAAAGTTTATTACAGTAATCCAAATAGGAAATGATTAAGGCATGGATCACCCTGAGGAAGGCTTCCTGGTTCAGGGATGGGCATTATTGGTGCGCAAGACAAACCTGTGCAAAATATGCCTTCATTTTTTTTTAAAATAAAATCTTATATTACTTGAAAATATCTTTTTTTCCTTTTCATTCTTCTGACTACTTCAGTTTTTCTTCTTTTGATTTTCTTCTTTTTTTAAATGGCAGTGATAGAAAAAAGCAGGTAGAAAGTTGAGGAAGGTAGTCAATCCTTGTCGTTAGGTCTACAATGGAATTCATAATGGACAAGAGAAATATTTTTAGTAAAAAAAAAACAAACCTATTTTAATCAAACTAACCATCATTAAAGTAATTTAATAATGAAATATGGAAAAAATATAGATACAATACGAATCATCAGCCAGGTCATCATAGAATTCTGTCCTCAATATATAGTTTTAATAATTAAAGTAGCATAAAACTTCAGAATATAAGAATGAAGTCTTTTTTTATATCCATGGTCATCTTTTGAGTACTTGACCTCTATTTTCTTTGTATTTTTCTTTGTTTTCTGATTGGCAGTTCTATTCTTGAAATTCTTACTGTATTTTTATGTCTTATCAAAGGTATGTGTTCATTTAGACCAGCTTTTTTCCCCTTAAGCAAAAGGACTTAAAGGTTTCCTGCATAGACCTAATGATATTAAAAGATTTCTGGTAGATTCTGGGTTAACACGTTTGAGAATTGAGTTTAGCATTCCAGCTTTTCTTTATAATGAGCTCTTCATTTGCTTTAGTTATTCATTGCATGTCTGTCAGTTTAACCTGCTAAACTCTCCCTCATCTTTCTTCTCCCAAGAATCACTCACAATTCCCATTTCTTTATCAAGTACTTTTTATTCTCTCTGATCAGCTTTTAGAAAATACTAATTTGACAAGCTTAAAATACTGTAAATGTGTAGTTTTAAAATCCTGTCTATTTTCATCCACCAAATGGGTTATGAGTGAATAGTAAATAAGTAGGGGTGGTACATTTGAAGACGCTGGTCATCTGGTCATCTAGAAGATCAGATTGTCTACCTTAGAGTGACTAAGCGATATATCCCAGGTGAACCCTCCCTCCTTCCCTCCCTTCCTTCCTGAGGGAAGCTGTTAGAATTTTTCTGTTCTAGAATCCAGCTTTTTACATCATAGTTCACATCAGCCAATTATATATTTCCCTAGGAAATAATTCATTTCACATTTTATTCCTGATATCTTCTAGATTTTTCAAATAAAATCAAGAGATGTTCTTGACTTTTTACACACTGAAACTGATTTTTTCTCTTATTAGCTGCAACAAATACTTTCTTATCTGAACAAAATGCTGCTGGGCAAAATGACATCTGCTTTTTCCTTTATCTCTTGCTTACTCACACATAGCATATTGTCAACAAGAGGGATATTTTCACTGTCTAATGTTTCAAAAGGCACTTCTATTTTGTTTTTTTGCTCTTCTCTTGCTTCTCCACACTCAGCCTTGTTTTTGCTGTTGCTGTTGCTCTTGTATTTGTGTGTGTGTGTGTGTGTGTTAGAGAGAGAGAGAGAGAGAGTATTTATGTGTGTATTTGTGATATTGGCTCTAATTTTTAATATGATTTTAATATGTTTTAATATGCATACAGAATCGATGGTAGTTGAGCTGTTTCTAAACTAACATTTTTCTTTTCATTCTATTACCCACTTCTTCAACCTCCCATACTACTTGAACTTCCAAGCAAGATGGCTGAAGACAAAACGGTAGGAGAAGAGGGAAAGAGAGAAAGATAAGTCAGAAAAATAAAAAAAATGGAGAAGAGATAAGGAGAAGAAAGATCTGCAGAGCAGAGAGGAGAATCAGCTGTGGGGCGAAGAGGAAAGCCGACTGAGGGCAGCGCAATGACTGGCAGAGAGGAGAAACAGGAGAGCTGGTGAGATAGTGGAGGAGGGAGGAGAGCCAGCCAGGGAGAGAAGAGGAGAGCTTACTGTGAACCATCCAGGCAGCCCTGTTTGCTGAAGGAAGTAGAACACCGGTGTGATGGACCAGCAAACGGGAGCCATGTGGCCGCGGAGTTGGTGGGGGTGGTGGAATGCTGCAGCACAGTAGATCAGGGCCTACAGACTGCAGCAGATCAGGTGCTATGGATGCCGGTAGACCACGGCCTACAGACGGCAGCAGACCAGGTGCTATGGACGCTGGTAGACCAGGGCCTACAGATGGCAGCAGACCAGGTGCTACTGGGACTTGACCAGGAGACCTGCAGGTGGCAACAAGGCAACATGACAGAAGTGGTGAGCAGCAGCGGACCCCACCGGCAGCTCGAGAGAACCAGGATGAACGTTGGAGATGGAGCAATGGCCAGAGATGGAGCGGCAGAGCAGTGGATGGAGGCAGTTGGTAGGAAGGCCCAGCAGAGAAAACCTGGCTATTAAACCTGTTCCACAGAGAAAAACCAACTAGCAAACCTGCCAAGCTCAGAAAGACCGGCTATTAGAACAGCTCAGCACAGAAAAACTAGCTGAACATAGAAGAGCCCTCAACAACGGCTGGAGGCAATTGGGGGCAATTAGAAAGACCAGCTGAACACAGGAAGGCAGTCAAAAAAGCAAGGCAGAGAGGATAGAGATAAATGAGCAAATTAAGAAAAGGAAGGATAGGGATGAATTTTTAGGCAGAGAGCAGAAAGCAAAAAACAAATCCCTTGTTGAAGAGAAAGCAGCCCTTCCCTTGGTTAAATAGCCCTATCCTAATATTAACTTTTAACTTCAATATAAACTGCATTTTTTCCCCATTAAAACCAAAGGGCATACTGCCACATACTTTTATCTATACCTAAATAACAAGGCAAAAAAACAAGCACAAACTGGCAGAAAAAAGGACAGAAAAAAATAGGCATAATTACCCAGAACAGAGAAGCTAGAAACAAGGCTAACAGCAAAGCACATCCACCAACCAAAAAGAGGGATTTTCAAACAACAAACTCATGGAACAGGTGACTGATACTATTGTGGTATGCAATAAATGTTCATGCCCAAAGAACACCCAAATTATACATGCATTAGATGTAAACTATGTGAATTGCTACAGGAAAAAGTAAGGAACTTAGAGGCAACTCTAGCCAAACCCCAATATACAAAAGAAAGCTCAAACCGAACCAATTAATGAACAAATAATTCCCAGAGGATTTGACCCTACTGATAAACCCTTGGAGGAAGACAAATGGAGGTATGTCACACATAGAAGGAAATACAATATTCAAAGAAAGAAGCAGCATACAATTAACAAACCCCTTCTGCTCAATCCAACCCAACCAGAATCAGCCCCACTAAAACTGAGCAATCAATTTCTCCCCTTAGATGGAAACACACAGACCCACAACCTCCCCCTCAAAGAAAACATGCAGACACCTAGCAAAGAAACAACTTCAAATATCCCTAAAAAAGCCACATCAACAAACACACCTGAGATAAACAGAAAAGCACCCCAGACTGCAGCCCCCCCAAAAGAAGGTGGGTGTTGGTGATAGGAGATTCTATCCTCAAAGGAATGGAATCATCCATCTGCAGACTGAACATACAATCCAGGGAGGTATGTTGTCTCCCTGGAACAAAAATCAAAGATGTGGCTGAGAACCTAACCAAAATAATTAGGCCTAATGATTACTACCCTTTCCTCCTCCTCCTCCACATTGGGATGAATGACACAACAAAGAACCTGAGTAAAATAGTGAGAGATTACAAGCAACTAGGCAATAAAGTTAAAAGCTAGGAGCACAAGTGGTGTTCTCATCAGTACTCCCAATGAAAGGCCAACACCCATTGAGGGGAAAAAGAATTCTAGAAATAAACCATTGGCTAAAGGGCTGGTGTCGCCAAGAAAACTTTGGTTTCCTGGATAATGGACTGCATTTCCTACACGAAGGACTCTTGGCAAGGGATGGGCTGCACCTCATGAAAACGGGAAAATGTACTCGGAAAAAGACTGGCCCAACTCATCAGGAGCACTTTAAACTAAAATTGAGGGGGGGAGGTTGACCAATCTTTAGAATCTCTAGACCCAAAGCCAATCATAAATCCCAAGAAAACAAATCAAACAATGAGGTAGGCAGTGATGAGAAAAAAAACTCAAACAAGAATCAGGAGATGCAGGAAACATAACCACGAACAGGTATAAAAGTCTTAAATGCTTATATACAAATGCTCAAAGTTTGGGAACACACAATAGTACATGAGGGTGGGTATGACATAGTTGGCATTATAGAAACCTGGAGGGATGAAACCCATGAATGGAATGGACTTATGGATGGATACAAATTGTTCAAAAGGAAGAGGTCTACAAAAAGAAGAAGGGGAGTTGCACTATATGTAAGAGAACACTACATATCTACAGAAATGCCCATGATCCAAGATAAAATTTCTCCAGAATGTATATGGATCAATATAAAAGAGAAAAAAGTGACATTACCATAGGTGTACATTACAGGCGACCCAACCAATCAGAAGAAATAGATGAACTCTTTGCCAACCAGTTAACAAATGTATGTAGGAAGCATACTACAGTAGTAACGGGAGACTTCAACTACCCAGATATCAACTGGGAGACAAACTCTGCAGCAAGCGGGAGATCAAATAGATTCCTGACCAATCTAGCCGACAACTTTGTCATCCAAAAGGTGGAGGAGGGAACTAGACGTAAAGCCATACTGGACTTAATTCTAACTAATAGAGAAGAATTGATAGAGGGAGTTGAAGTTGCTGGAACCTTGGGCGAAAGTGACCACGTCATACTGGAATTAAATATAATGCAAACACTAGCAACAAAAAACAATCCAACCAGTGTCTTGAACTTCAAAAGAGCTGACTTTAACAAACTCAGAGAGAACCTAGAAAAGATCCCATGGATGAAAATCCTAAAGGGGAAAATAACCCAAGAAGCAGGGGAAACTCTGAAAAATGTGATCATAAAAGCCCAGGCTAGCACAATACCACTGAAAAAGAAAAACAAGAAATTTAAGAAGAAACTAGCATGGCTGCATAAAGATCTCTCTGACAAACTGAAAGACAAAAAGGACAAATACAAAAAATGGAAAGGGGCACATAACTAAGGCCGATTATCAGCAGGCAGCCAGAACATGCAAAGATGAAATCAGGAAAGCAAAGACTTAGAACAAACAACAGAAATCATGGATAATAAAAAAAAAAGTTTCTTCCAACATATTAATAACAAGAAAAAAATCAAGGAACTGTAGGTCCACTAAAGAGAGAAGGTGGCAAGGTAATAACAGGCAACAGGAGAAAGCAGAGCTGCTTAACTCATACTTTACATCAGTCTTCACACAAAAAGAAACTATAGCCCAACATACAAAAATAAAACCACTGTAAAAGATAAATTAGAAACAAAAATTAAAATAAGCAAGAAAATGGTAAGAGAACACCTATCCGACCTTGATAAATATAAATCACCGGGGCCTGACAGATTATATCCCAGAGTTCTGAAGGAGCTGGCAGATGTTATCTCAGAACCATTGTACCATGTCTTTCAAAAATCCTGGGGCACCGGGGAAGTACCTGAGGATTAGAAAAGGGCTGATGTGGTCCCCATCTTCAGGAAAGGGAAAAAAATGGATCCAGGAAACTACAGACCAATCAGTTTAACATCAATACCTGGGAAGATCCTAGAAAAGATAATCAAAAATCAGATCTGCGAGCAACTAGAAGCAAACAAAGTTATAACCAGTAGCCAGCATGGGTTTGTTAAAAACAGATCATGCCAAACCAATTTTATTTCATTCTTCAACAAAGTGACTAAACAAATAGAGCAGCGAAATACTGTGGACGTAGTATACTTAGACTTCAGTAAGGCATTTGATAAAGTAGACCAGGGCTTTTCAACCGGTGGTACACGTACCACTTGTGGTACATTAACAAGTGGCAGGTGGTACGCAGCCCTGCCTAGCCAAGTGTAGTGGGGGAGGGAATGAGCCAGCACAGGCAAGGACTTACAGTGAGAGAGTCCTCTGGAGCTGCAGAGTGGGTGGGGCGAGACAAAGGCCCCAGGCTCACTTCTGGCTCACCCTCCCCCATGAGAAAGGAGGAGGAGGGGCGGAGACAGAGGCTATAAAAGGAGGCAGTTTGGGCGGGAGAGGGAGAGAGAGAAAAAAGCAGCCTTGGGAGGAGGCCGAGTCAGCTCTAGCTGCACCGAAGGAGGAGGGTGGGGGGGAGGAGATCAAATCAAGCAGGCCGGCCATGAGCTGATTTGCAACTGCTGTGGCAGCCAGCTGTGCTGGCAGCAGCAAACAGGCAAGAAATGCAGTGGGGGAGGGGTCACCCTCCAAGAGGAATGAAGAAAGGTAGCAATGGCTGGAGGTGAGGTACAGAGGAGGGAGGGAGGGAGATGGAGAGTGGAAGAATTCTTATGTGCTTTTGTGACTTTGAAGTTCTGGGATTTGTGCAATGTGGGCTTTGTGTTCTTAAGGAGTGTTTGGCAATTTCTATTTGGTTGATGGCTGATGGCTGATGTCGCGTGTTAGCTTCTACTGCTCTGCTATTGTTAGCTGTAACTTTTGCTGCAAGGGATTTTGAAGTATTTTTCTCCTGAATGTATTTTGCCTGTAGATTCCTTTACTTATGAATGGAGCCATTTGGGGGGGCTGCCTTAGCTGGCAGCCAATACTTACTACATTTTTTTTTCTTCCTTACTTTCCTTTCTAGCCAGTAGCTAATTCTTAAAGGAGAATGTGCCCTTTTAAGCTAGTTCACTCAGCAGTTTGTCTTTTCTGTTTCTGGAGGCTTTTCCTTGTTTGATGAATATATGGAAGAGAAAAAATATGGGGGGGGTTCAAATTCTTCCTTCAGAAGGAGGTGGGCATTAGAAAGAGGGAGGGAGGGAAGTCCTGCCTTAGCACTTGGCCATCAGCAGCCCTGCCATTGACTTTACTTGTCAAAAGGTTGCAAAAGGGGATCACATGACCCTGGGAGACTGTGACCATCATAAATATGAATCAGTTGCCAAGCATCCAAATATAAATCACATGACCCTGGGCATGCTGTAATGGTCATAAGTGTGAAAATGGTCATAAGTCATTTCAGTGCAATTGCAACTTTGAACAGGGTTTTTTTGGGGGGTCATCAAGTTTTTGACACCTTGCTAGGTGGTACTCGAATATTGCCATATCCTAAAAGTGGTATAATCAGTGAAAAGGTTGAAAAGCCCTGAAGTAGACCATAACCTACTCCTTGGTAAGCTAGAAAAAGGTGGAATAGACAACATCACCACCAGATGGATCTGTAGCTGGCTGACATACCATACTCAATGAGTAGTCCTCAATGGCACTACAGCCACACGGAGAGAAGTAAGCAGTAGGGTACCACAAGGTTCTGTCTTAGGCCCAGTAGTCTTCAATATCTTCATCAATGACTTAGATGAGGGAATTGAAGATGAACTCATCATATTTGCAGATGACACCAAACTGTCACCCCAGAAGACAAACTCAGGATCCAAAAAGATCTTGACAAACTTGAACAATGGGCCCAATCCAACAAAATGAATTTTAATGTGGAGAAAAGCAAAGTTTTACATTTAGGCAGGAAAAATCAAAGGTATAAGTACAGATTAGGTGAGACCTGGCTCAAAAACAGTAACTGTGAGAGGGACTTTGGAGTCCTAGTTGGACGATCACTTAATCATGAGCCAGCAGTGTGCAGCAGCAGCCAAAAAAGCTAATACAATCCTGGGTTGTATAAACAGAGGCATAGAATCAAGATCACACAAAGTATTAGTACTGCTTTATAAAACCCTAGTAAGACCACACCTGGAATACTGCAGCCAATTTTGGTCATCATATCACAAAAAAGATGTTGAGAGTTTGGAAAAAATTCAGAGAAGAGCAACTAAGACAGTGATGGCGAACCTTTTAGAGACTGAGTGCCCAAACTGCAACCCAAAACCCACTTATGCATCGTCGAGTGCCGGGTGGGCATGGCCCATTGGGTGGGCGTGGCTGCGGTGGTAACGGCAGACTGGGTGGGACTAAAAAGTTCAATCAATCCCAACTTTGCAAGATCTTTTTTTCCCCCACGAGAAGTTGAAATTGACTGATTGAACCTTTTTTTTTTTGCACACGGCGGCGGAGGCCTAAAGCGAAAAGGTTTTATAAAACCCAGCTGAAGGCCTAGGACTGGGGTGACAGCACATGTGCCCACAGAGAGGGCTCTGAGTGCCACCTCTGGCACCCGTGCCATAGGTTCGCCACCACTGAACTAAGATGATCAAAGGCCTGGAGACTAAAACATACGAAGAACGGCTGCAGGACTTGGGTTTGGCTAGTCTAAAGAAAAGAAGAAATAGGGGAGACATGATAGCAGTAATCCAGTATTTGAGGGGCTGCCACAAAGAAGAGGGGATCACATTATTCACCAAAGCACCAGAGGGCAGGACAAGAAACAATGATTGGAAACTGATCAAAGAGAGAAGCAACCTGGAATTAAGGAGAAACTTCCTGATAGTAAGGAAATTAACCATTGGAATAGCTTGCCCCCAGAAATCATGGGCACTCCATCACTGGAGATTTTTAAAAAGAGGCTAGACCAGGTGTGTCAAACTGCCGGCCCATGGGCCAGATGCGTCACGCCAAAACTGTGCCCACCCCATTGTCAGCAATGGAAAAAAAGTCACAATACATTGTGACACATCATGTGACATTGTGAGTTTGACACCCCTGGGCTAGACAGTCACTTGTCAGAGATGGTATAGGTTCTCCTGCTTGAGCAGGAGGCTGGACTAGAAGACCTCCAAGGTTCTATTCTATTCTATTCTATTCTATTCTATTCTATTCTATTCTATTCTATTCTATTCTATTCTGTTCTGTTCTGTTCTGTTCTGTTCTGTTCTGTTCTGTTCTGTTCTGTTCTGTTCTGTTCTATTCTATTCTATTCTATTCTATTCTATTCTATTCTATTCTATTCTATTCTATTCTATTCTATTCTATTCTATTCTAACTGCAACCCCAGAGCCAGGTTAACCAGCAAGAGTTTCTTTCCTTCTATTGCTATTTCTATTTATTTTACCATTTCTAAGGGATCCTATTTCCTCTACATCTTGAAATTTAGCTGAACAGTATTTCCTGCCTCATCTTAGGTTTTTAATTCTTTTATTTCTTCTTCAGTTCTCTTGTATCTGGTAGGGTTGAAGTGCTTGGCAATAGTTAGGTCTTCTCTGCATCAATGACATGAATTACCATTATAAACAGTTAAAGTAATATATAGGTTTGATGTACAGTTTTTATATAAACTGTAAAGCAAGGATGAATAATTAGAACAGGGGTGTCAAACTCAATTTCATTGAGGGCCGCAACAGCATTGTGGTTGCCCTCAGGGGGGTGGGGTGGGTGGCTAGCATGGGTGTGGCCTACTGGGTGGGCATGACTGGGTTGGACGTAGCCTACTGGGTGGGCATGGCCAGCTCGACATCGCTTGCGTCGGATGCCTGTGCAGGCCTGTGCAGGCCTGGGATGGATCCAATGATCTCTGTCAGAGGAGGGTGGGACCAGGGCCAGCGCCAAGACATGGTCCACTGGAGGAGCCTCACCGTCCCTCTCAGGCCATGTGGGGGGGCCACAGATGGTGGTGCAGGCTGCCCAGAGCTTTGGGCAGCAGAGGTCAAGCACCCAGCCCTCGAGTTCAGAGACCCCGCAGCCCAACCTAGCCTAGCCCCACTTCCCCAAGGGGGTGCCTAGCTGTACTTACCTCCTCCTCGAGGCTGCTGCTGCTGTGCTCGCTCTCCTTGGCCAAGTTGCTCATGGTGTTGCAGGAGGGCAAAATGTCTGGTCAGAGGGAGGCCGACTCCCCCTGCAAGGAGACCCGGCTTTGTAACCAAAGCATCCTCAGCAATAGGATTGGAGACCACCAGGAGAGGTCAGGAGGAGGGGACAAGGGGATGGCGAAAGGGCAGCAGGGCTGCTCGTGGCCAAGTGCTAAGGCAGGACTTCCCTCAGACCCTTCCTCCCTCTCATTATAATCTATCTTCCTTCCTTCCTTCCTTTTCCCCTTTCTTCTTTTTCCTTCCCTCTTCATTCTCCTTCCCTTTTTCTTCCTTCCCCTCTTTCTTTCTTTTTGTTTGTCTTTCCCCTTTCCCTTTCTCCTTTCCTATCCCTTCTTGGATGCTCAAATGCAAAAGGGGAAACATTTCTCCATGCCTCTTTGCCTTGTGATCAAATGCCACTTTTGCTAGTAGTCTGTGGCCACTTAAAAGACCGAGAATAAACCAGGCTCAGTTTATCCCATGCTTGCATTTAGTGGGGTCATCCACAGACAACAGTACAGCAGAACTGTCAAAATGGTGGCTGTGATAGTTGATCAAATCTTCTCTGTTTTTTATGTGCTTGACATCCACTGCCCAAGGCTCTGGGCAGCCCGCGCCACCATCTGGGCCTCCCCCACATGGCCTGAGAGAGACAGTGAGGCTCCTCCAGTGGACCATGTCTTGACGCTGGCCCCGGAACAGAGGTAAGTTAGTTGCATTTCTATTAATACATAATCCTTAACAGAGCTCTCCTGCAGGGACCCTGCCATGGTCTAATTCAGACTGGAAATATAGCAAAGGAAAATATTTTTCCCTACTCTGCTTTGTCTATTTTCCCCACTGGAAATAGCTGTCTGCAACACTCAAGGAAGGGATACTTTCCTAAGAGTTCACAATTCAAGAATACCAGTGTTAACTTGGATTGCCAATAAAGTCCTGTCTGTGGCAAAAGAGAACACAAAATGCTTTCTCCTTTGAGCCCAAGTCTCAATGGATCCAGGATTGAAGCAGAACTGTGTGAACTGGGGCATCTCCATCCAAGTTGCCTCTCCTTCCTTCCTTCCTTTTTTCCATCTCTAAGGGATCCTCCCTCCCACCCTCCGTTCCTCCCTCCCTCCGTTCCTCCCTTCCTCCATTCCTTCCTCCCATCCTCCGTTCCTTCCTCCCTCTGTTCCTCCCTCCCTTTTTTCCCTCCCTCCCTCACACCCTCCCTTCCTTCCTCCCTCCCTTTTTTAAAGAACATATATATTAAGATTCTTTGAGTGAACTATATGAATAGTATGAACACAGAAGAAAAGTCTAGCTGAACAGGATTTAGAAATGGTCTTTATTCACCTTTGTCATACTTCAAGAAATCTTCTTACACAACAGTAGTAATGGCTTGGTAGAGAGAGGGATGATACAATATAGCCCACCTACATCAGGTTTATTGAATAATCTTTACCTAATTATGGCAGCAATTTCTCCCTTCCTTTCCTTTCCCTTCTCTTCCCTTTCCCCAATTCTATCTGCATCTGTTTCATTGATGAGTGAATTACATCAAATCATTTTTGTGTCCAAAGTTATCTTTGTATTACATAAATAGAGAACTCATAAGCAGAAAAACATTGGTAATCCAAGATTGTACTCTGGAGCTGCACTCTCTTTCAAACACAGGAAAATAATATCTTAGCTGCTCTTCAAGTTCAGCATAATCATGAGGTAGCTGGATCTTGAAGAATCAAAAATTCCGGTTTGCGATTGCGGCATTGGCGGACGTGTGGAGCGATCACTCTCTCCACCGTCCGGTTTTCTCCCACTGGGGGATCCTGAAGAGGGTCGGAAGTGGCCCTGTAGGGGCGACGAGTGAGAAGAGGACCCCCAAGTGATCACTGAAGGGCGGCAGCCCTCCCGTTTGATCTGGGGCAGCTCTTCAAACTGATGGGGAAAAGGATCAGCCATCAACATGGCCCATCATTAAGCTGCTGACAGCCGAGGCCAAATTCACCAACAAGCACTTTGAAAACAACGTGGAGGAATTGGGTGAGACCTTACCTTCTCTGTACCCCAAGTACTTTCCTGTAAAAATCCTCTTGAAATCTCTTCCCCTTGTGAGGTGAGAGGGAAGGGAACTTTTTCCTCCCACCCTCTAAAATGGCGGTGTCTGACTACCCAGGGGGAAATAAAGCATTGAAAAGAACAACTTAATATAATTGGATCTACATGTTTTTGGAATTTGGGGACCCAAAAAGTTCCTACTCTTACTGGGACTTGCTATTTTATTCTATTTGCAAAAAAGAATTTAAATTGGATAAGAACCTAGCCCGGATTTGAAAAAGACTTTAAATGCTATCGGGGACATCTTGTGGAGAAACTTGGTACAGCAATTTATTATTTTTGACAAAGAGACTTGCTCACAGTCCAGACCTGACCTTGGTATTATCTATGAGAGATTTAATGCTGAGAAAGCAGCTGGGCAGTGAAATTGGTCTCTAGGAACTGTGGAGGTGAACATTTACTGTCTCTTGCTTAATAAACAGCCTTCACTAGAAAGACCATCTACAACTATGCCAGAAATGGAGGAGGGTCAGCAAAAAATCTTGGCTATGCTAAAATCTATACTTGAAACTATTCTTACAGCCAGCGAGACAATGAGATCTAATCTGAAAGACCAAGGTGCCAGCCCAGATGTACAAAGCAAAACCTTGATTTCAACTAAAAAACTAACAATCCAAAAAACAACAGAAGTGCGAGAAGTGAATACCAAGACAGAGGACTTTAAAGATCAACAAGTACAGTTCACCGAAAATCCAGACAATGAAACAACAACTTTAAAAATGGAAATGACTTTCTACACAAACCAGAAGAAATCTGAGAAAGAAGAAGACCAGATCGAATTGAAGACAACTATACCAGAGCAAATATGGGGATATGGGCCACCAGGGCAACAACTTAATGATTATAAATGGGCCAGTTCTTCCAGAAAATTGACAACTAGATAGTCTATTCAATGACTTAAAAGCATTGATATGGAAGCCTGGTTGGCATAAGAAGAAAGCTAGAATTAGGTTGAAAAACTGGTTTTTTTTTTATTTACTAGAGAGGATCCTAAACTGCCAACCAGTGGGCTACTGGGAGATTTTGAGACAAGGGGAAATTTGATTATTAGATTTAAAATAGTTGGAAAATAGTAAAAAATAAGGGATTAATCTGTTTAATACTGAGGACTTAGACTTACAAGGGAAATGAAACTAGCTATTAGGAAATAGGTTTGAACTATTGATTAGCCCAGATAGTATAGATGATGGACTTGAGCTAACAAAGGATACTCTATTATTAAGGTGGTGATGTACTAGGGTGAGAAATAGAAAACGTTTACGAAATAGAATAAGAATATATTTAAGTAAGTAATATGTGCATTTTAGACATAATTTTTATGAAGTGAGACAAAGGAAATTTGGGTTACCCGAAACTCAAATACTATGGATATTAAAGGTTAAATTGGAGTACTGTAATTAAAAACTAAAAATTAGGTAAAACTTAATAACAGGATATGGATTGTTTATGAAGATCTATTAAGATATGCATAAGCAAAAATGTATTGATAAATGTGATAATGAGGTTTTCACTGAGTTTGATACAATTAGAAATTTACTAGCTTAAATACGATTTAGCAAATGATAAGAGAAACAGAAGAAACATTTGATGATGTAACCTGAGATATATACTAAAGATTTTGTTATTGAACTATTGATTAACCCAATCACCACATTGCCTTCCAAATACTCAAATGTAAAACTGGAAAACCAATAAAATATTATATATAAAAAAATTGGGGTAAAGATTGTGGAAGAAACATCAACATTCTTCGATAGGTTGACGATACAACTCTCCTCTCAGAAACCAAAGAAGGCCTGTAACAACTGATCAAGAAAATCAAAGAAGAAAGTCAGAATTTTGGTCTCTTCCTGAACATCAAAAAATCCAAGTTCATGACCACTGCAAGGAAAGGAAACATAAAAATAGAAATTGATGGTGAAAGGATAGAATGTGTGGAAAAAATTCCCTTTTCTAGGATCACAGATAGTTCAAAGCAGTGAATGCAGCACAGAAATATTGCATAGCAGATTGCACTGGTTAGCACAGTAATGATGAATATGAGCTGAATATGGAAAAGCAAGGACATCAGCATGGCAACCAAATGTAGGTTAGGTTGCTCTATTGTGTTCCCTGTAGCTACCTATGGTTTTGAAAGTTGGACTTTAAAAAAGCAAGACAGGAAGAAAATCGGCTTGTTTGAACTGTGGTGCTAGAGAAGAGTCCTGCCTATTCTTTGGAAAGCAAAGGTGACTGACAAGCAAGTACAGGTAGTCCTTGACTTACAACCATTCATTTAGTGTGATGAACAGTATGTTCTTTTAATGTGTTTATATTCAACCAAAGATAATTGACAAAATCATAAATTCTAATTCTATTTTCATCTTTTGCTGTTTGCTTATACAACCAGTATGTAATATGTCAATTCAGTTTAGAATTTTGAGTTAATTAGTAATTAGATTGCATCATGGGAGGCTTATGGACTAATATAGAAATTACATTCCCATAATTTCTAAAGTTTATCAATAAACTATGAATAGCTGCTATGGTTATGCATATCTCATCTCTGTGGGGTTTTCTTATAAAAAAAGCTAATCTGTATCTTGAGAAAGATGTGCTACCAGTATTTATTTTTCTTTTTAATTTAGAAAGCCTGTTTTAATAAAATAAAGCTTGAATATTAAGAATAATACAGAGCATATAAAATTGGTAAGCAATGGCCAGTGTAATATATTGTATCTATATTATATATTGAGTAATGCAATATCAATATATCTTACTGTGTATCAATAGATCTTACTGGTTTTACATTCCGGCCCCATCATTGAAATAATATCATCTTATAGGACACTTGTGGTGATCTTTGTCCCTTGAAATAATCATCTCCTGGATATATTGTTAACCCCCATTCTTACAGGCTTATAGGAAGGAGATAAAATCTGGCTCAGATCTGAGCCCCCAAGGGTGAGTAATAGAAGTGTTTAGTTATGTTTACAATTTTATTATTTAGTACATTTTAATGAACTGTTACTTTACATTAGTTAATTATATTTTTCTTTTTTTGCTTTTTTTTTTGGTATGCTATTCAGAATCACATAACAATTATATGATGATAAAAGTATGTCAATCAATTAGCTAACATTCCTCTATTGCAATTATTATAGGATCTTTGCAACACCGAGTATATAAAAGTCATGCTGCTGTTATCATAAATAACAATTCACTTCACAGAAGCCTTTCATGTTTACATAGATTCATAGCATCTATTATTTCTTCTGGCTATACTGTAAAATGTATTTAAATAAGCAGACTGAATTCTTAGTAATCTTAGAATAGCTATATTATATACCAATTTATGCATTTTTCTCTCTGTTCCATTTGTTTCAGTATTCTGTAGTATTGTAGAAAATAATAATAATAATAAAAATAATGTTGATTTATTGAGAAGAAATCATTATACATTTTACCTTTGGGGTCCTTAATAGTAAAGTTAATACTATATTGTTTCAATTGTTTCAGCCAGGAGACTAGTAATTTACCAGGTCTTTCACACAGTTTACAATATCTTAGTATTATACAATTCAGTGGATGTTCTGTTTCATGTCCATAAAGGGAATTGTGTTCCGCCTTAGCATAGATTTGAAAAAAATGAAATTCTTTATAACATGCCTGGCTTATGTGCTCAAAAGTTCTATACCTTATTGCCCATAGTTTCTCATCTATTTATTTTTCCTTTTTCATGAAAATAAGAGATAAGTGGTAATTCAAATTTGCAGACTGTTTATGTATAAGGAAAAGAATTTACAACTCTTGAATCTGTTTTATGAAAAGTGGATCATTTAATAAAGGTATATCTAAATATCAAAAAAAATGAAAAGACTATTTTTTTAGTATCTGATAATGTTCCTGTGGCATGATCTTATATAGCTACAGAATATATATTGAATGTATTAATCTGGACAATTAAATGGAAAGGAATATATACAGTAAAACAGTATAATTTCTAGATTGAGTTACAGTTCAAGAGCTTTTCCTCTATCAATCAATTCTTCTCAGATATTTTAAGCAGACTGATATATTATTGAGGAAAATTGCATATGGAGCTTGAGTATAAAGCATTATGGGCATAATAAGAAAAGTATTATTTGACTATTTTGTAAAGGCTTCATTTTCATTTTAGTTGAATTTCTATTAATTTTCCCATCTTAAAGGTAGCAAGACACATTTAAAGACTTTGGAACAGGGCTTAAATTTGTTGACCTCTCTGTTTATACCTGATGCGTTAGCAGCTTGGCAAGTAATAATGATGTCTTTATTCAGTCAGTTAATTTAGAAGAACATAATGCTTTTTTAGCTGAAATGTTATCTGAAACCTCCAAAAGGGTTACCTACTTTTGTTCAAATATCTTTTCTGTTAAAAGCTCAATTGGGTAGTACATCTGAAAATTTTATTTGTAGATTCATTTTAAAAAAAATACTATATATTCTTTTAGTAGGCAATATTAGTTGAGTATAACTTTTTTTCCTTTTTGGTAATTGAAAACCAAATAATAATATATTGTAAAAAATAAAATTTAGTGATAGAAATTTGCTCATGTTACTTGGAAACCGCTTTTGGACTTTTATGCTTGAGGTGGAAAAAAATGAAACTTTGATTTTGGGTTTTGTTGATTAGATAAGTTTGTTTTTATAGAAACGGCTAGTATTATTGTATGAAAGTAAGTTGAAGTTTTATGTTACTACCTTATTTTACTGCACCAAAAGGAGTCAGAAGTAAAAGCTTTTCTTTTTCTTTTCCCCTTTACCCTACACTTTTTTCTTTTCCCCCTTTCCTTCCTTATTTTCCCATTATTATTTTTTTTGTATTTTTTATTTTGATAAACTAATGTAATATTTAAAACACAAAAGAATTGCTTGTGTTAAACAACTGCTGGTTTCTAGAGGCAACAGAACTTAATAAGATATAAATTGTCTCTAGCCAATATATGGGATCTTGTAAGAAAATCTCTATTAATTATTCCTTGGGATTTAATAACCTATTTATTGTGTGGGCCCTATGCCCTGATTTATATTCCAAATAAAGTTACTTCAGAGCAAATATATATTTAGGATCAAAGTTAAGGTAAGACACAGTTATATTCAGCTTGTTTCCTTTTTACATATATATTGGTACTTTGTGAAAGACTTTATATATGTCATATATTAAATATCTCATACACATTTTTCTCCTTAAAATTTCTCTGCCATGGCTGAAGGCTGAAGTATAAATACTTAAAAGCAACCTTTGCACTTGGCTTTTAGTTAATTTTATCTTTTATAGCTGAGTAGTGTTTTTTAAAATGGGAATAAATTTCACATGACCAAGCAGTTTGGCTCTAGTCATATGCAAAAATCTTTTTGAAAGAAATCACATTTGAAGTAAAATACCTATACATTCAATGGTACAAATATGCCAAAAATACATATAAAGAAGAGACTTGGATACTTCTATTGAACAGTTCGTCATAAATATTTGATTCTGAGGACTGAGAGCTTTTTTCCCTTCACATTATGAATTATCTATTGAAGGAATGATAAACACTATGTTTTGATATCAGAACAGATACTAGACAACACCCAATAGATGTGTTGAGGTTTATTTATTCTGCATGGGGAAACTATTTAGATTTAATCTCTGTGAAATTAAGCTGTGTACAATGCATAATTCAAGTATAGGAACATTGGGACATAAAGCCTTTGGTCAGATGGCTGGGCATTAAAAATGTTGAAGTCCAAAAAATATGGGTCTCATCAGATTGGCAGAGGCTGATTTATGGTTATATTAAATTTTAAAGGACAATACAATATTCATCACTGCTGCGGTACTGCTTGGCAATCCTCCTATTCACCCACAGCCCATAAAATTTTCTGTTTCTTGTTTTTATGAGAAGAATCACACTATCATATAATCAAAGGGCTTGTAAGGGGTGACGGCAGTCTTTTAGTAAACCCTTTGCTCTAAAAATATCACTGATATGTGCAGTTCCAGATGCGAAGTTACTGTTAATAGCAGCAGGAATTTCTCCTTATTTGGAATAAGGATATGCCTCTTTAAAGTGTCAGCAGGTTGGTTTTTGTCCTATCTTTAGAAATTAAGGAGAATAAATCTACTGTACATCTGCTTAGATTTAGTATATTTCTTTGACATCCCTTCCAATATTTGAAAACTGCTATTATGTATCCTCTCACCCTTTTCTGCTTAGATTTAGCATATTTCTTAGTTACTCATCTTTCAGTTCTTCAGCATTCTTCATATATTGTGCTGATGAAAATTGGACCCATTATTCTAGATGTAGTCTGAGTACTGCAGCATAAAACAAAATTATTGTTTATCATTATGTTAATATTATACTTTTGTTGATGCAACTCAAGATTGCTCTGGCTATTTTGGCCAATATTTTCATAGCTGACAATAATCTACAGACAATCAGGACACCAAGATGCTTATCACAAGTACTATTGCTGAGCCAGGTACTATCTATGTACCTGTTTTATTTTACCTAAGTGTAAAACCCTACATTTCTCACTAGTGAATTGTATTTTGATAGGTAGTGTGTTTAAATTCTATCAAGCTTCTTTTGAGGCATGATAGGTATTAGCAATCTTTTTTTCATTGCTTATATGAATAATTTTATAAAACCCATAATCCAATACATAATTACCTATAAACAACTTGTAATAAATGCAAAAGCGCTACTAATCAAACCATCATATACTAAATAAGTTGTAGAACTGAGAAGTTATCTTTGATAATGCCAGGTACTTCTGAAGTTAGAAGAATGAAGAGAAAACAATTCCATAATTGATTCAGATAAAAGAAAGAAATCATAAAATCAAAGGTAGTTGTACATAAATGTAGAATGATGTATTGTCAACATTCTGGGATCTTCAGCTGTTGTCCCTGCAGTTATGTGTGCAGAAGTGTTTGTATGAATTAAGCTACACCAGTGGTGGCGAATCTATGGCACGGGTGCCAGAGGCGGCATTCAGAGCCCTCTCTGTGGGCACGCGTGCCGTTGCCCCAGTCCTAGGCCTTCAGCTGGGTTTTATAAAACCTTTTCGCTTTAGGCCTCCGCTGCCGTGTGCAAAAAAAAAAAAGGTTCAATCAGTTAATTTCAACTTCTCGCGGGAAAAAAAAAGATCTTGCAAAGTTGGAATTGATTGATTGAACTTTTTAGTCCCACCCAGTCTGCCGTTACCACCGCAGCCACGCCCACCCAATGGGCCACGCCCACCCAATGGGCCACGCCCACCCAATGGGCCACGCCCACCTGGCACTCGACGATGCATAAGTGGGTTTTGGGTTGCAGTTTGGGCACTCAGTCTCTAAAAGGTTCGCCATCACTGAGCTAGACTGAGAGATACAAAGAGCTGAGTCAGTGACACTTCCACGTTCTCATTAATACATTCACTTTCATTTTCATCTTCACCTGTCAGTTATACAGAATGCTACAAGGTGTAAATACAGGCAAGTGGTAAAAGAATTAAGAGAGGATTACATCAGTTTATTTTTATTCTTATCAAGTATGTCAATTATATTCTGGGAACTTGTCTCTCTCTGCAAGAAAGAGACAAAAGGAGTAGGGAATGGCTACATATAAACCTCTAGCCTATCCTGGAAGCAGTTCTTTGAGGCCCTAATGATAACAGAACTGGAATATTTTTAGTCAAACCCCAGAAAATCAATCAGGGATCTTTTATTTCATAAAAGGGACTTGTGGCACTATCTCCATTTCACCTGAATTTCCTCAAATCTAAGATATTTTTGAATAAATAGCTGATATTTTTCTTCAAGCAACAGTTATTATGCTACTAATGTTATTAAGGGACAGTAAGGAAACAATTGCTGACCACAATTTCCTAATTTCTAATCCCAATTAGCAGTGAAAAAGAAGCCCTAATGAAGCACATGTTCTATATAGGAAATCTGCAATGAGAGAATATAAAATGAGTTACAGGGTAAACTGTTTTTCTATAGACATTGGTTTTCAAGCAGATGCAACCAGGTCAACAGATGTTTACATTATCTAGTGAGCAGAAAAAATATGATGTTAATGATTTGGAGTAAATCTGTGCATCTGAGTTCACAACACAAATAAAGTTTTGAAGCTCAGTTCAAAAAGAGCTATTTAATTTCCCTCACCTTCATTTTGTCCAATTGCTTGTCCTCCTACTTATATTTCTATTTAAAGGCTTCAAATCAGTTTATACCTAGCATTATATGTTCCTCTACTATTTCTATAATTTTTAAAAAATGATATATCTTACAAAGATTACTATTATTCTTATAAAATTAATATTACAAGAGAAATATTTTATTTCAAAATATGCACTATTGTACTGATTTAATTTTATATTCCATTTTTTCCAGCCATATTTTTTTTCCTGAAAGAGTAATTAAAAAAACAGCTTTGAACTCTGCAGATGAAAAATACATATAAATAAAATATATTTTAGTAAATATTTATATTTTACATATATGAACAATTAATTCCTTATAAAAGTACCCCAAAGTACTTTTCATGATTAATGGAGTTATCTGTAATTCAAGAAGCTTATCTGAAGATATTATTCTTATTATTCAAATAGTAGCAAAAAGAAGTAAATGATCAGAATATACTGTAAGAAGGTTCACTGGCTTTGAATGAATTCTCAGTCTAGCTCTAACCATTTTGATATTCTGCAAGACCCTCAAGATCTATATATGACATTAGGCCTCGGGCTTCCAGGGAATCAGAGAGATGCTTAGATGGCTCCATTGCTGAGATGCTCATTTTTAACTTCTCTTTGCCTGAGATGGCTTTCTATATTTGTATGTTTGTTTCTATAAGATTTATCTTTTAATGTGGATTTTTATTTTTTTTATCTGTTGCTTTATTAAATTGTTTATATCACCCAGGGTCATTTTGGTGAGATGGACAGCTATAAAAATTTGATTAATAAAAAAGTAAAAATTATGAGATAGATTTTTAAAGGTAGGAAATAAAATATGATTAATTAAATTTGGCTTCACTCTGGATTATGATCTATGTAAATAAGCTTGGAATGCTATTAGAATGAGAATAATGAGAGTGGAACTAAGGATAAAGTATGGATTTTAGTGCCATATTTGTGGCCTATGCAAGACTTTTGGTGATGATCTCAGGAAAACAACCACAGTCACCTCCTTATTTCATCTTTGTCCACTGCAGCAACTTTTCTAATATGTTACCACTTCTGAATTTTGTATGGCTCAAAAAGAATAAAGTCCTCTTAGTGCAGAAGAGCATTCTGACTAGATTCCATTAGTAATGAAACTCAACATTTTTATTAATGTATTGGATTAAAAGGTGAATGAAAGCCAAAGAAACTAATCGCTAATAACTCAGTGATTTTCATAGGTTAGAAAATGGATTGTGATAAGAAGTTGGATTTTAACAAACTTCTTCTCTTAGAAGATAAATCAAATGCATATATATAGGATATGTAGCTACAGATAATACCTGGCTGTACAAAAGATCATATCTGTAGAAAAGATACTAGAATAATATTATGATAAAATAATTATGATACAGAAATGAAATTTTAGGCTGTACCAATGGAACTGTAAATTCTAGATCATGAATAACAGACCAACAGAGTTGGAAGGGACCTTGGAGGTCTTCTAGTCCAAGCCCCTGCTCAAGTAGGAAACCCTGTACCATTTCAAACAGATGGTTGTCCAATCTCTTCTTAAAAATCTCCAGTGTAATGAGAAGTAACAGTTCTATTTTATTGAGCATTGCTCAGACCCACTGTGTACATTGTGTCCCAAATGCTTTATCTAGGCAAATTGGGTGGATTTGCCTAGGGAACTGATGGTGGGGAGTGGCGTTGGTGGTAACTTTCCTGACAATCTCAGTTAGGAATGCCAAACTAAATAGCTGTAAAAATAAGAATGCATTCCACCAATAGTTTCTCATTTTAAAAGAAGAGTTCAAATGAGGAAAATAAGCCTTTAGTTCTTCTAAAATGAATTTTGAAAAGTTTGAGATGCTAAGTTCTTGAAGAAAAAGAACTGCCTTTGACAGATGTACACACCTATCAGTCTCTGATGCTTAGTCTAAAGGTATTTAAATAACTTTTTGTGGTACCATATGTTACATTTGATAGCAAAATGCAAACCATCTTGTAAAATATAGTTCTGTGCAATAGTGGAAGCAAGAAAAATGGCTGAGTTGCCAATGTAGTTGTCTTTAACTGAAGTAACTGCTGGCATAATTGGAATGTAAAAACACTTTAAATGCCAAATGGTCTGAAATTACATTTGTTGTTTTGATTGCCATCAGCAATGTGGCTATTTTTTACTGTCTTCAGTTTTCTTGATTTTTCCCCCCTCCCTTCTAGTCAGTTGTAGCATACTTTTCCCATTGTTACCAAGTGTGTTAAAATAGTAAAGCCTTTTTTTGAATTGAGCTTGATTCCTATCTGGTAACTTCACAGGGCTCCCTTTTCTTAGATCTTGGGATATAAGCCATAACCCTAGCATTTCCTAAAGATTTTCTATTTTAGATCAGCCAACAGTTGCTAGTTAGTGCCACAATGTGCATATCTATTTATATTACAAATCTTAAAGTGATGCCAGTTGCATTGCTGGTATTTGATGAGAGTCATACATATTTTTTCCATACTTTAACTATTCAGACCATCTTAACTGGGTTACAAGAAGCTGGGAAGCCCTGGATCAGAGATTTCCCTATATTTAACATCATGCCCTCTTTTAGAAGTTTTTAGAAGCTCTCACGTGTACTTATCAGAGTGTTAAACTTGCATAAAAAAACATATCACACCTCAATTTCCACACATATCTCCAGTGAAGTAGAATCAATTGTATCTTTTCTCTCTCTCCCAGCAGTCTGCCCAAATCAGTTTGTAGAAAACCATTGACAATAATTACCAATAACATCTCACAGTCTTGAGGATAGAATGTCCAATTCTTAATGTCTGCTACTATTCCATAGTTATGTTATGATACGAAGTACTTGAATTATCAAGACAATTTCCCCTCTCCATACAAATCAATTAATTCCTCTCCTATGTTCATGGGTTTTCTTCCTATATACCAGGCATGTCAAACTGCCGGCCCATGGGCCGGATGCGTCACGCCGAAACCGCACCCACCCCATTGCCGGCAATGGGGGAAAAGTCCCGATACATCGCACGATGTCACGTGACATTGCGAGTTTGACATGCCTGCTATATACCATAATATGGTATTTACATTTTTATAATGCTGTCCCTTGTTTCTGAAACAACATCAGTAACCATGTGCACAATATTCCGGTGAAATCAATTGCAAAAAAATCACATTCCTTAAAAATGTAAATATAAATACACAACTTCACAGGAAACAAAAAGCTCTTAAATTTCACAAAAGAATTCATATAAATTTCAAAAGGAATGCATCACAAGTAGGAAATGTATTAATTTAGGTTTGCTTTAAAGTAAATTAATAGACAGTAGACTATTACACAATGTTAGTACTGATTTCATAGAATAGCCATTTTTGTTATACAAAATGAAAAAGTCCCATGAAGTAAAATTTCAAATTTTCAGCTAGCTGCACTTGGGAAGCTCCAAAGCTTCAAATGAAGTTGCCAGTTTTTTTCCCTTTTTCATAAATTTGCTTAAACCTCACACAATTTTTCCCAATTCATAAAGATAAGACTCCAAAATTTTACTTGACCATTTTCCCTTTATGTACTGTTTTCTTATGTTTGTCGCCATTCCAAAAAGTTAATCTTGCTATTGCTTCAGGTTTTGAAGTATATTTCCCACTACATTAAATAGTAAGATCTGTTTCTCAGAAAGCGTATTCAGGAATGAGAAATATTTTGCAGGAAGAATAAAAGCAGCTTAAAGTGCAGATTATCCTGTACTGTCAAGTATTATTTGAAATCACTGATACAGCATACTTGTAACTTCGGTTTACTTCAGAAGTATTTGGTGAAATTGTCTTGGGACAATCTGAAAATGTAGAATAGAAGGATAATGAGGAACAACTGACAATTATTCAATCCTTTGAGGAATTTCAAAATTCTGTTAGATTCTCTCATGCATAACAAGGGAAAAAAGCAGCTGAAAAACATGGGGTGGGGAATAAAGTAGACAGAAATGCAGTTTTCTTTTCAGCTACTCATTATAAAAAAGGGAAGTTATTTTTATTTTTTTCCCCTGGATACAGTTGGGAAAATAGACTGAAATTAAATGAGGTTCCATATAGTGAATATAGTGAATATTACAAGTTGTCAAGAAGGTTTGGTATTTAGTATATTAATGTATCAGAATATGAAGAATCAGTCATTATTTTGCTGAATCATAACTGGATGATCAGCTTACATGGAAATTCACAGTATGAAATGGTTGTTTTAAGCACTGGAAAAGAGATAGTTTTAAATATTACCTAAACTCATCTAAAGATATTAATATTGATTGTGTCAGTAGGAGGGCGGCGTCACAGTTAAGATGCTGGGCTTGTCAGCTGGAAAGTCAACAGCCCAGGTTGGTGACCTGTGTGCCATGTGACAGGGTGAGCTCCTATCCTCGCCCAGCTTGTGCCAACCTAGCAGTTCGAAAGCATACAAATGCAAGTAGATAAGATATAAGATATAAGATATAAGATATAAGATATAAGATATAAGATATAAGATATAAGATATAAGATATAAGATATAAGATATAAGATATAAGATATAAGATATAAGATATAAGATATAAGATATAAGATATAAGATAGATATAAGATAACCTTTATTGTCATTTTTTACTGTGGACACACTGGCAGACATTAAAAATGAAAGTCTGTTGCTTGCTCTCAAAACATACACAACACACATATAAACATGCTATATACAACATATGTATATACCTACACCCTTACATATAAATACATATAAATATTAATCACTGACCATCTTGAATACATAGCAGAAGGAGGAAGCCTGAGAGTTCACAAGGTTAACACTGTATGGAACAAAACTGTGACTGAATTTGGATGTTCTGCTACGGATACCACGAAGCCTCCTCCCAGAAGGTAACAAGGAAAACAGGTTGTGAAGAGGATGTGTAGGGTCCCAGGCAATCTTGCGGACCCTGCTCAAGCAACGCTTATATGCTGTGTCCTGGATGGAAGGGAGGGAACTGTCAATAATCTTTTCTGCCATCCTCACCACTTTTTGCATTGCCTTCCTGTCTAAAGCAGTGATGCTTCCAAGCCAGACAGTAATGCAATACGACAGGATGCTCTCAATTGTCCCTCTATGGAAAGTGGTAAGGACAGGGGAAGGAAGATGTACTTTTCTCATTCGACACAGAAAATGCAGTTGCTACTGTGCCCGCTTCACCAATGTCTTGCTTTTGAGCGACCAAACCAGCCTACTCATTAACTGCACACCCAGAAATTTGATACTGGTAACCATCTCCACAGGTGAATCATTACTACACAAAGAGTGTGGCTGTGCCTGCCTTTTCTGAAATCGACAATGATCTCTTTGGTTTTTCCAATGTTTAAAACTAGGCTGTTTTTCTTATACCAGTTCACCAAACCCTCAACCTCCTTGCAGTAAGCACCATCACTGTCATCTTGAATAAGGCCCACTACTGTTGTATTGTCCACATACTTCACAATATGGTTGGTGGAAAACATAGCACACAACAGTCATGGGTCAACAGGATGAACAGCAGCAGACTTAGGACACAACCCTGAGGAGAACATGTGCTCAAGAAAATGATGTTAGAAATATTTGTCCCAGCTCGCACATACTGGAGCCTGTCAATAAGAAAATCAAGAATCCAGTTGCACAAAGGAGTGTTTAAGCCTAAAAGGCCCAGTTTGTCTACTAGATGCTGGGGAATGATCATATTAAATGCTGAACTGAAGTAGACAAACAGCATACGCACATGAGTATTTCTTTCCTCTAAGTCAGGGGTGTCAAACTCGCAATGTCACGTGATGTGTCGCGACATATCATGACTTTTTTGCCATTGCCGGCAATGGGGTGGTTATGGTTTCGCTATGATGCATCTAACCTGTGGGCCGGCAGTTTGACACCCTTGCTCTAAGTGCTCCAAGCTCAGATGAAGAACAGAAGAAATAGCATCCTCTGTGGAGCGATTTGGTCAGTAAGTCAACTGAAGTGGGTCAAATGCTGGCGGGAGGCTAGATACAATAATGTCCTTTATCAGCCTCTCAAAACATTTCATAATGATGGCTGTCAGTGCAACCAGATGGTAATCATAGGTACCACTTCTCTGGGAAAGTAATAGCCCTCCTTAATGTCATGTTGACCACATGACTGCAAAAAATTTTGGACAGTTTTTGGACAACACTGGTTCAATGGCTTTGAAATGGAAATGAGTATCACCCCCTATGGTCGGTGATTACTAGCGGAGTAAAATCCGCAGGGACTCCTTTTTTTTTTATGTTAGTAGGAAGAAAGCATTAAAGTTCCACAACTGCCACAACTTCCACAAAAATCTGAACTGCACTTTCCTGTTGCATCATCACTCACACAATTCTGACCACGTCTTCATGGTGAGTTCATTTTTCTCATTATTTCTTAATTATTCCAATGGCAATAGCATTGGAAAACATGGGTCTAGAAATCTAGCATATCCCCATAGTGGCCTGGTTGATGTTGGTCTATCTTTCTGTCTTATCAGCACTACTGTAGTAGCAGGGGCCATGAGCAGAAATGTAAGCACTTTAATCTAACTTGGACAATTCCAGAGCTGACACATATTAAACCCATCTCTATTATGCTGCAGTATTCGAACATCCTGCTCTGAATCCATATTATAGACAGAAAAATAGAGTTATACAATCCAAGATCTGATTCTGAATTATTTAAATGCTATACATTAAACAGCTTTTGCATTCCAAATTCTGAAGTTATTTGTACTCAGGCAGAAAACCAAAGTTATAGCCAGTGTAATAATAATAATCTGAACTTATGGGACTTACCCATAACTAGCTAAGGGCGCTTCTGAGAGAATCCACCATATGGTTTTAGATGACATAGGCTCATAACAGAGCATTTGTTTCATCCCCAGCTTACCATGGAGGCAATTTTAATTCATTTTTAGCTGTTTGAGTTTGATGGTTTTCTTTTCCATCTTCTCCCAGTGAAAGTCTTTGTATAACAAGGAACTATTGTGTCTCATTTGTGCTGATGTCAGGGCTGCTATCTCCTGAGTTTCTACTGGCTGTTTGAGGCTGCATCCCCCTCCCCTCCAATTACTACACACTGTCCTCCATGGACATTTTGACTTGGGCTGCAAGAGAAACTGAACACTTTATTTCTGCAGACAATCTGCCCCAATAACACCTATTTACTACACAAAGCACCATTAGGCATTAAACAGCTTTATACTTCATGTCCTGTCCAAAATGGGTAACCTATCATTTAGGTAACTTGAAAGGTAGCTAAAGTTTTTGTTCTAGGCAGCTGTCCACATCTACCAAAACCACTTCACTTTGAGTACAGGGATTGCTGCTCCCCCCCCCAGCTGCTAGTGTTAGGAGAGATGGGAAACAAAACCAGGAATCTACCAGTTGTTACCTTAAATTGCCCTATAGCAAAGATGTAAGGTCAAGATTACTTACAAACTTCATTACTGAGATAAAATAAAGCTTGACTATTGAGCAAATACAAATTATGCTGGCATATTTTTCTGCCAATTCTAGGACTGGCAGAATACAGAAAGAGTCCTTAGCTGAGTTCCCTGAATGTGAAGTCCAGATAGCAAAATTCAGTACTTAGTAGCAATGAATCAATATACTATAGACTGTCAGAGAATTGTCATGCTGACAGAGGTGCTCTCCATTACCAAGTAATAAGCGTTATTTTCAATGGGTATTAAACAGTTTTTGCATTTTGAAGCAATAACTAACCTACGCTCTGAGGGCATTCATCATGTTTGATAAGGGTTCAAGGTCATCAAGGTACTTAGGTTGCCCTTGAGAATGAAGTATTCCAAACTAAATACTTTGGGAACTCCTTCCTTCTTATATTTGACCTGATCCTGCTGTCATTCATAGTGTCTAGGTGGCTGCATTAGTAAGCCTAGATCAGACTCTTGGGGGATAAATCGAAGAAAGAACAGTGACAGCTTCACCATGGAATGGTTTCTCTGTAATACCCTTCTTTTCCTCTCTTAGTTTATTTTACTTCTCTGCCTTTTTGAAGCAGATTTGTCATATGCCATATGAAAATCAAATCCAATTGAGATCAGCAGAGGCTTCATGAAGCTCCCAAATATGCACAGCTGGAGGATGCTCTAACAACAAAAGGAACCATGTACATAAATGGAGATTGGTCTTTACTTCTAGCAACACATTTGAACAGTTAAATCAATTAAACCAAAGCCATATTGAGGATACTGAGTCTACTTCCACAGAATATTTTACTGGGTTAGGATACTGTTTCATTACAACCAGTGTCCAGATGAATGGAGAACTAATAGCCTCTGCCTCTGCTGATAAACTATTTCCAGAACTGCTAGCACTACTAGCTTGTTTTCATACCTGAAACTATTGCTGCTATTTTTCAAAAGCTGGCTGATCCTTCAAAAGCTAGAAAATTGCCATCATTCTCTGAAAAACTTCACTAGTTTAGAGAAATTTACAAAGCCAATTCCAAAGTCAGCAAAACCCCAGACTGCAGATAAGTTTGACATTCCCAGCAAGAACCCAGCAACTCATATCTAGGGAAACTTTAAAAATATAGTTTTAGCGATGCCTGAATCCTATTACAGATGCAGATAATTTCCTTATTAAAATACAATATATATGTGTATGTGTATGTGTATGTGTATGTGTATGTGTATGTGTATGTGTATAATGGCTCTGGGAGCATATCTTATTAAACTGCAACAAAACAGCAGAACAGTTCCTTCTGTCAATGCTGCTAACATCGGATGCTCTTGCTTTGACAACAGATGGAAATGCAGCCATTTTGTCTATTGCTTTTAGAATTAGTTGCTGCTGGGAGGGGGAATAGGGATGAGAGTCCAGCTAGTCATAACAATAATAACTTAATTGTGGGGACCCAAGAACATTGGGCCCAGAGCTGATAGTGTTTTGGCGGGCTGGAGAGCTGGGGAAAAAGCCCGCACTTCAAGCTAATTGGGGAATGTGATTTATGACTGTTTATTGGAGGAGGGAATTGCACTTTGTTACTTTGTATCCAGGGGAGGGGAATTTAGTTTCTGGTTTCAACTATGAAGTGCTGATACTTTGTTTCTCGAATAAAAGATTCTTTAAGGTAAACAATGCCTCAAAGTTCTTTTGAAGAGTTTCATCTATCGGAACCATGACATTAAACCAGAAACTACAAATTTTATCTATCTATCTTGCGGTCCCGAGCCCCAGTCGCTGTCTCTAGAGTTGAAGGATAGACCGACAAAGATTCGGGGAAGATCCCAACATGGAAAAGGAAGGGATACCTGAAACCAGCACCCCGGTAGTGGCTGCTACCTCAGGGGAGGGAGCGCAGGCCAGCGTGCTGGTGGAGAAGGATCCTTTTCAGGGCTCCCAGATGGGAGCAAGGCCCAAACCACGAGGACAGCCGATCTGGTCATCGGAATGGACCTTGCCCAGTGGAGACTCCAGACACATCAAGATGTCCTTGCCACAATCAAGTGCTTCAAAGGCAGACGAGGTCGAGCTGCAAAGAGGGGCTTTCCACAAGTCACGTTCCCCAGACCGGTGGAGAGCCATGAAATTGACTACCGCTGAGGACTCTGGTGAGTGGAAGTATCTGTCCACAGTCCGTATTCAGTCAGTGGAGAAGTTAGTGGAAAGATTTGAGGAGCTGGAGATGAAAAGTGGGGAACAACCTTCCCATTTTCCATACACGAGCGATCATGATGATTGGTGAAGCAGCCACCAACTCATTCCAAGGGGAAGCCCCAGCCCCACCTGTGTAGGTCAAGCGGCTTCCCCGTCCATGAAGCCACCTACCATAGCCTCCAGCCCTGCGGGGAGGGACAGTTCCAGTCGTCGCCCCTCCAAAAGCCCAGACCACTGCCGGCAAGAGCCTGAGACAAGAGCCTGAGCTGTCACCGGGGACAGCCGAACCCCGGATCGATGTGTCTGCTGGGTGGCCCAGCCCCCTGGGTGGCCCAGCCTAAGGCCCATACAGCAATGGGGGATGCTGCAGCCGCCACAGCTGGGAGGCCAACATCCTCTGGAGGTACAGCAACAGCCGTGGGGGTGGCTGTAGCCCCTGAAAGTGCAGCAGCAGATGGGGGCCTTGCAGCAACCGAGGGTGATGTCACCACCACCATGGGGAGGCCAGCAACCATTGGGGGTACAGCCACAGCAATGGGTCTGGCCGCCATCTCTGAATGTGCAGCAACCACTGAGGGGCCTGCAACCACTGGGGATCCTGCAACAACCACCACCGGGGCCGCAGGGAGGCCTACAACAGCTGGGGATTCCACAACCACCCACAAGTCAGCAACAGTGGGGGTGGCAACAGCACCCGAACATGCAGCAACCACTGGGAAGCCTGCAGCAACTGGAGGTGCCATTCCAGCAGCTGCTGAGACCATTGGGGGTCATATAGCAATTGGGGATGTCACAGCCGCCGGCAGTGCAGCAACAGCCATGGGGGTGGCAACAGCCCCTGAACGTGCAACAACCACTGGGAAGCCTGCAGCATTGGGGATGCAGCAGCCACCATGGGGAGGCCAGCAACCATTGGGGGTGCAACATCCACAGTGGGGAGGCTAGCAATCACCAGGACTGCAGGCTCCCTGGGAAGCACAGCAACCGCTGATGGTGCCACCCCTTAGAGCAACTTTCAATGGAGACCTGGAGAAGCTGATCTTCTTTCTCAACCAGGTGCATTCCCATATGAATCACTGTGCCTATTTTTTACCTGAACCCAGCCGCTATGGTGCTTACGTCCAACTTAGAAGGGGAAGCATCCAAATGGCTGAACAATTTATACAACGAGCAAGCACCCGAATTGGGGGACCTCAATCTCTTCCTTCTAGGACAGAGCAAGATTCGAGGACCCATCCATTGCCCTCAAAGCGGAGGAGCAAGTCCATAAGATAAGACAAGCTGGCAGACCTGCACTGGAATGCGTGTGAGAGTTTCGCAAGATAGCTGGCCGAATAGAGAGGTGGCCCAAGCAATCCCTAGTTCATCACTTCAAGGAGGGACTGGACGACCACCTCTCCCAGGCTTGTGTCTATCGAGCAGTCCCAAATCAGTTGCAAGAATGGTACCAGGCAGCAGTAAGACTGGACATCCAGCTTGCCCACTATAAGAAGCCTCCACTGCAAGAAGCCGGGCTGAGGCCAGATCAACCCAAACGGCCGCCACCCCCCCCCCAAAAGCCTCCAACTGCCATGGCTACTGAAAACCCCAAGCCACCTGCAGGCCCACCGATTAAATGCTTCAGATGTGGACAACAGAGACATCGAGCAGCAAGTTGCCCAGTCCCTCAATAGCAGAATAGACCAGGACCACCAGCGAGGAAGAAACCAGCTCAGCAGCCGGCGAAAGAGAAATCCAACTGGATCGCACAGGAACCCATTGCCCAAGTCACACACCCCATGCAGGAGAGTGCCGAGGCTCAAGCTGGACCTGCTGCTGCTCTACCCTCCTATGACAGCGACAACAAAGAAGAGAACGACCCGATGGTGAGTCAACCCATTCCGCCTTTTTCTCTACCTGCCAAACTCATAATCCCTAAGACGGGGACGCCGGTAGATCTGAAAGTGCTAGTGGACTCAGGATGCTCCCGGTGCGTTATTAGTTTGCCATTTGCCCTGAAAATGGGCATACGAGCAAGGCTGCTCTCCAAACCCATGAGGTTTGAGCAAGCCGATGGCTCCCTAATGGGAGGAACTTTAACCATGCAATTAACTGAAGCCCTATGCTTAGAAATAGGTGAGCACTGGGAGTTCATGGTGGCTCCAAAAATGACTGAGGCTGTGATCCTAGGGCTAGCCTGGTTAGACAAATGAAAGATGTTTATCTGGTGGGAGAAGGAAATGAGGACTGTGAGATTACCTATAGCAGGGCTTTTCAGGGCTTTTCAACCTTTTCACCCATTGTACCACTTTTAGGATAAGACAATATCCGAGTACCACCAGTCGCCCAGCAAGGTGTCAAAAAATGATAAAGTACAGCTAGTCCTCAACTTACAACAATTCGCTTAGTGACTGTTCGAAGTTACAATGGCACTGAAAAAAGTGACATGACCATTTTTCACACTTATGACTGTTGCAGCATCCCCAGGGTCATGTGATTTACATTTGGATGCTTGGCAACTGATTCATACTTATGATGGTCACAGTGTCCCAGGGTCATGTGATCACCTTTTGCAGCTTTTTGACAAGCGGAGTCAATAGCCAGGGGGATGTGGCCAGCTCATCACTCAGGTTGCGGGGTGCCTGTGGGGTGTGTGGGCGAGGATGTGGGGGGGATCCGTGGGTCTCTGGTGGAGGGGGTGGGACAGGGATGAGCACCTTCCTTCCCTCCCTCTCTCCCTCCCATTGTCCTTTCCTTCCTTCCTTCCTTCCCTCCCTCTTTGTCCCTTCCTCCTTCCATCCCTCTCTTCCATTGTTCCTTCCTTCCTTCCTTCCTTCCTTCCTTCCTTCCTTCCTTCCTTCCTTCCCTCCCTCCCTCCCTCCCTCCCTCTTTGTCCCTTCCTTCCTTCCCCCCCTCCGTGCCCAGGAAGGGACAAGGGGAAGGGGACAGGCTGCCAGCGCGTCTGGTAGCTGTGCTGCCGGTGGCCATGGCGACATGCCGAACCTGCCTGTGCATGTGCAGAGGCAGAGGCAGAGGAGAAATCCTGCCCGCTCACTTGCTCGCGCTTCACCGGAAAACATGCTGCTTGCTAATTTAGCAGAAGCGCCAGGATTAGTGTCGGGCTCCAGCTGATCCGCGCTTCTGCTAAATTAGCAAGCAGCATGTTTTCCGGCGAAGCACAAGCAAGTGAGCGGGCAGGAGCCCAGGAGAGCAGCTACAGCTGATCCACACTTCTGGGCTGCTCCGTAGAAGCATGGATCAGCTATAGCTGCATGCCCTGATCCTGGGCTCCTGCCCAGCTCACTTGCTCATGCTTCACCGGAAAACATGCTGCTTGCTAATTTAGCAGAAGTGCCAGGATCAGCGCCGGGCTACAGCTGATCTGCGCTTCTGGGTGGCTCCGCAGAAGCATGGCTCAGCTGTAGCTGCACATGCCGATCCTGGGCTCCTGCCCAGCTCACTTGCTTGTGCTTCTGGAAAACATGCTGCTTGCTAAGTGAAGCTCCAGGATCAGTGCCGGGCTACAGCTGACCTGTGCTTCTGGGCAGTTGTATCATCTGTAGCCCAGCGCTGATCCTGGGGCTTCACTTAGCAAGCAGCATGTTTTCTGCAAGCAAGTGAGCTGGGCAGGAGCCCAGGATCAGCGCCGGGCTACAGCTGATCTGCGCTTCTGGGCGGCTCTGCAGAAGCGTGGGTCAGCTGTAGCTGCACATGCCAATCCTGGGCTGCTGCCCAGCTCGCTTGCACTTCTGGAAAACATGCTGCTTGCTAAATGAAGCCCCAGGATCAGTGCCGGGCTACAGCTGATCCATGCTTCTGGGCAGCTGGGCAGGAGCCATTCGCTTGCTAGCCCTTCACCCAAAAACACGCCACTTGCTCACTCACCCTTCCTTGCTCGCTGTTCCTCCAAAGGCAGGCCACTCGCTCTATCTCTTCTCACTGCTTCAGTAAGAAAAACCTTCTCTTCTCTCCGCCCTCCTCCTCCTTTTCTCTTCCGGGTGCACTGGAAGCTCCAATTACCATGTCACCATGTGGCAGATCCTGGGGATTCTGCCAAGCTCTGCAGCTCCAGCTGATCTCCTCCAGGTCTGTGCAGTTCCGCTTTAACTGGTTCCCTCCTCCACTCCAATTAGCTAGGGTTCACATACCACCAGCCAGGTGCTAAAGTACCACTGGTGGTATGCGTACCATGGGTTGAAAAGCCCTGACCTATAGGACCCAAGCCCCTGCTTAACTTGACGGACGTTACAGGAAAGCTCAGCCCACCTAACGAGCTAGCACAAATACCTGCCCTGGCTCAACCAGGTAAGCCACTCATCCCCAGCGAGTACCGGGACCTAGTGGAGGCGTTTAGTGAGAAAGAATGCGACACCCTGCCTCCCCATTGACCTAATGATTGCTCTATCGAACTGTTACTGGGAGTCAAACTCCCATGACCGAGAATGTATGCTATGTCCCCCCTTGAAATGGAGGAGATGCAGCAGTATGTGGACAAGAACCTAGCGAAAGGATTCATTGAACAGGCCAAGTCTGCTGTGGGAGCCCTGGTGTTATTTAAAGAAAAAACTAGTGAGAGAAGTGCTAAAGAAACTGTTGAATGCCAAACTTTAAGTTAAACTATCAAAGTGTGAGTTTCACCAGACCCGACTAGATTATCTTGGCTACAGAATTCCCAGCAAGGGCATTGAAATGGACCCGACCAAAGTGAAAGCCGTAATTGAATGGCAGCCCCCAAAGACTCACAAACAGCTCCAGAGCTTTCTGGGATTTGCCAACTTCTACCGTCAGTTCATCCCCTCCTTTGCTGAAATTGCCTTAGCCCTTATGGAATTACTGAAAACAGGCAAAGAGGGAGGAAAGCCATGTCCAGGCCAACCACTAGCATGGACTATGAACTGTCAAACCGCTTTTGAGAATTTAAAAAGGCTATTTGCTGTCGAACCGGTCTTAAAACATCCTTGCCCAGGGAAGCCCTTTGTGATTCAAGCTGATGCCAGTGACGTGGCCATTGGAGCTGTGCTACTGCAAAAGAACCAGAGTGGGACCCTACAACCCTGCGCCTACACCTCAAAAAAATTCACTGAGTGCAAGAGGAGGTGGGCTGTGTGGGAAAAGGAAGCCTTCGCGATCCATTGGGCTCTATTAAACTGGCGACACTATGTAGAAGGGAGCAAGGTGCCTTTCGAGGTATGGACTGATCACAAAAACCTAGAAGCACTGAAAACTCCCCGCAAATTATCCCCGAAGCAAGTACGATGGGCGCAATACTTTAACCATTTTAATTTCACCCTAAAGTACATACCGGGAGGAAAAAACATCTTAGCTGATGCTTTATTCAGACTGGCCCAGTACAAAAACCTAGAAGCACTGAAAACTCCCCGCAAATTATCCCCGAAGCAAGTACGATGGGCGCAATACTTTAACCGTTTTAATTTCACCCTAAAGTACATACCGGGAGGAAAAAACGTCTTAGCTGATGCTTTATTCAGATTGCCCCAGTACAAGAACCAGTACAAGAGCCAGCATGAAGAGGTTAATGAAGCAATTATCTCCACTCCACAAACTGCTTCTCAACTTACGCCGTGCAGAGTCCCACCTTCAAGAGCCCCAAACCCCGATGACCCTGGGGCAAAGAAAATAAAATGAGAGCTCCTCACCAACCAATGGTTCAAGGACAATCAAACATCCCTAACATGCAGGGATGGTTTGGCTTACAAGGGGGGAAAGCTGTACTTGCCCGAGACCCTCCGCTTTAACGCGCTCCGACACGGCCATGATGTAAAACAGGCTGGGCACTTTGGATATTTAAAAACACTATACCTCATCCGCTGGCAATTTTGGTGGCCGTGATTGAAGCGTGATTGAAGCGGGATGTGGAAAACTATGTCCAGAGTTGTGCTGTTTGTGCCACCCCCTGGGTTATTACAACCAGTGGTGGACCCTTCCCAAACCTGGGAAGAAATTGCTATGGATTTTATAGTAGACCTACCTGAAAGTAGGGGAAATACAGTCATCTGGACTGTGATAGATCTGTTTTCAAAGCAGGCTCACTTTATTGCCTGCAAAGGACTCCCGTCCACCCAGCGACTAACCAAGATGTTCCTGAAACACATCTACAGACTGCATGTCATACCTGAACGAATAATCTCTGACAGGGGAGTGCAGTTTACAGCTAGGTTTTGGAAGAGTTTTCTTAAACTAATCGGCTCATCTCAAGGACTATTGTCTGCCTTTCATCCGTCTACCAATGAGGCGGCTGAACTGGACTGACCACCTCCCTTTCACAGAGGTGGCTTACAATAACTCTGTTCACAGCAGCACCGGTTTCACACCTTTTAAAGTGGCCACAGGGAAAGAGTTCAGCCCAATATCCGAATATCCTCAGGGACCCTCCGCTTCCCAAACACTTGATCAATGGGTGAGGGGGTGGGAAGAAGTCTGGAAAACCACAAAAACTGCTTTGAAAAAGGCTTCCGAGACATATAAAAAACAGGCAGATAAAAAAAGGGCTCCTCAAAGGACATTCCAAGTTGGGGAAAAGGTTTATTTGTCCAAAAAATATTTACGGCTTAAGTTACCTAGTAAGAAGCTAGGACCGAAGTACTTAGGACCCTTCCCTATTGTAAAGATTATTAACCCGGTCACGGTAGAACTAAGGCTTCCCACACTCTTAGGGAAAGTTCACCCTGTCTTTCATTGTAGTCTACTGAAACCTTTTTGGGATTCCACCTTAAGACCTCCCCCTAAGAAGGCACCTGGACCTCTTGTAGTAGCAGGACAGACTTACTATGAAGTGAAGCGTATTCTTGATTCTAGAATTTTTAAAGGGAAATTGCAGTACTTAGTGCAATGGAAGGGGTATCCATTGTCTGAAGCCACCTGGGTGAAATCTAGTGATGTAAAAGCTGACAGACTCATTAATAGATTCTATAAGAAACACCCTAACAAACCTAGAGGCAACCCTTAACCTATGATTTTGTTTGCATTACAGGATTTGTCCTTTTTGTAAGGGGGGCCGGATGTCAACGCTTCTAACATCGGATGTTCTTGCTTTGACAACAGATGGAAATGCAGTCATTTTCTCTATTGCTTTTAGAATTAGTTGCTGCTGGGAGGGGGAATAGGGATGAGAGTCCAGCTAGTCATAACAATAATAACTTAATCATGGGAACCCAAGGACATTGGGCCCAGAGCTGATAGTGTTTTGGTGGGCTGGAGAGCTGGGGAGAAAGCCTGCGCTTCAAGCTAATTGGGGAATGTGATTTATGACTGTTTATTGGAGGAGGGAATTGCACTTTGTTACTTTGTATCCAGGGGAGGGGAATTTAGTTTCTGGTTTCAACTATGAAGTGCCGATACTTTGTTTCTCGAATAAAAGATTCTTTAAGGTAAACAATGCCTCGAAGTTCTTTTGAAGAGTTTCATCTGTCGGAACCATGACACCTTCAACAGTATGTAAAATTAGAAGTTTTTAAATTAGTTTTGAATATATCCTAACTATATGTTCAGCAATGCAACACTTAGGCCACTCATAGGCAACATGAAAATTTGTTCTTGAGTGAACATCACCAGTTACAGTGTAAGAAGCAATAAAGGAGAATACTTGTAGCATGGGATTAAAATGAGTGGTCCTTGGTACTCTCTGAGTTTGGTTGTTTTCTTGCAGACATTCATTATCCAACTAGGTAATCATCAGTGCTGCACTTATGATGTTATCTAGTTTGGGTAATGAAGTGTCTGCAAGAAAACAACCAAGCTTAGAGAGCACAAAAGACTACTCAGTGTAAGAACCAGTCTACTACTGAATCTGTACACGATAAGTAACTTTGAAGAACAGAAGAAATTAAATATCATATAATTGAGGCTGAAGAAATCTCCTTGTTTAACATTTTACAAAAGGAAGAATTTTAGAAGGATCTTTTATATTATTGCTATTCATAGATCAGACAGAAATCCTTAGAAAATTACATCACCTCTGTTGCACATCCTTCTTATCCAATACTCTATCATCTAAAGATGAGCTTCATATCAATAAAGTGGCAGCAAATCTTTATAGGCAACTTGCTCAACTCACTTTGCAGAAAGCTTTTGTTTTAATTTAGTCTAAAATAATTCAAACAAATTCACTTCTTGACTGAATTATTGCAACATAATCTACAAATAGTGGCCCTTGAAGAACTCTTGGAAGTTTCAGCAAAGCAGCACATGCAGTTTTGAGTGCTGTAAATTTTGCCTGTGTGAGTCCACTGATATAACAGCTGCACTGGCTTTTAATATGCTTCCAGGGTCAATTCAGAGTGCTTGTTATCAACTTGAAAGCCCATCATCAATTTAGTTGCAAGGTTACTTATCTGCATGGATTTCTATTTCACTCCGCTCAGTCTGACAGGCTGGGCATGCTTCAAGTCTTCTCTTTTAAATAGTTATCATCTTGTGAAACTGAGGAGATGTACCTTCTCTGTCTTATGTACTTGTCTTATGGAACAGCCTCCACTGCCTGACATTCAGAGAACCCTGATCCTTTGATCTTCTAGAAGACTTTTAAGGCTTGGCTATCCCTGCACTGAAGTCCTAGATGCCAGAGGAACCCAATATCAATGTTTGTATTATGTACAGTATTTGTTACACTGTGCCATTGATTTTCATGGATTATTTTAATTATATTTTTGCTCAATTATGGATTATTTTTAAATTGTTTTTGTAACATGACTATTAGCTACCCAGAGTTATATATCTGAGGTAGGCAGCTATATGCATTTTCTTTATGCAAATACAAATCTGTCAGTATCACCTCTCTATTAGCTGAGTCCCTTGAATCAGCCATGATAACATTGTCAACTGTCCAAAAAATTCACCCAAATATTTAATGGCTAAGGCAGGGGTGTCAAACTCAATTTCATTGAGGGCCGCATCTGCATTGTGGTTGCCCCCGGTGTGGCCAGGGTGGGTGCAGCCTACTGGGTGGGCGTGGATGGAGTGGGTGTGGTCTACTGGGTGGGCATGGCCAGCTCTACATCATTCAGGTCAAGGGTGCCTGTGGGGGCCTGGGCAGGAATGGGACAGATCTGAGGGTCTCTGGCAGAAGGGGATGGCACCAGGGCAAGTGCCAAGGCATGGTCCACTGGAGGAGCTTCACTGTTCCTCTCAGGCCATACGGGGGGGCTGGATGGTGGTGCGGGCTGTAGTGTACTGAGCTTTGCTAAGATAGCAGGTGCAGGCGTGCACCAGCAGAGCTAGAAAGCCACGTGGTCTGCGAAGGAGACAGGATGTCTGCAGGCCCGGGAAAGCTTGTTAGTGCAGGAAAGTTAGGTGCAACAATTGGCTCACAGTTGTCCGGCTCCTGATATAAAAGGGTGGAGCCAGTTTCGCTTTCTGTTCTGTTTTGCTATAGTGTGATGAATAAAGTCTTGTTTGTTACCCGCCCGTCTCTTCAATGTCTACCTTCCTAAGAACAGAACAATTGGCGATGAAGGTGGGATTGTGCTGCCACCACCGCGAAGGGCCAGACTCACCCTGAAGGGAAGGCTAAACCACGCGGAGGGACAGCGTTCCTAAATTCAGCTCACTCACCTGCCAGTATGCAAACGCTGGGGGAGAGTGCTGCGAGGAGTTGCCTGTAACCCCTCCAGTCGAGTGACAGCACGTGGTAGAGGAGTGACCACCGAAACCCAACCATGGCGAAAATAGGGCGGCTTGCTGAATTCGACGTCGCTCACCCTGAGAGGTAGAGCTCGTACGTCGCCCGGGCTGAAAAGTACTTCAGAGTCAACCGGATTGTAGAAGATGAGTTGAAGGCTGCAACGCTGCTCTGTGTGTGTGGCCAAGCCATTTTCGATATTGCGGAGAACCTGGTGTCCCCTGTGCTGTTGGAGACTGTGACATATGGCGACTTAAAAAAGATGCTCAAGGAGCATTTCAAGCCGAAGCTGTCGGTCATTGCATGGCAACACGCTTTCGAGCAGCGGGACCAGCGTCCAGGAGAGTCCACCGCAGATTTCATTGCGGCTCTTCGCCAAGCGGTGAGGCCGTGTGAATTTAAGGACCTGGAGGAACGGTTGCGAGATCATTTGGTTTGTGGTCTGAGGAGTCGTGAACTACAGCAAAAGACGCGTTGCAAGAGATAACAGCTGAAGAGGCAGCCGGCGGAGCTGTGAAGGCCTTGCAGCTCTCAAAGAACCCTCAGCCATTGCACATCATCCACCACGAGGACGCTGACTCGGAGGAAGATGTCGCATCGGACCAGGAAGTCGATTTGCTGTGACGACCCCTGGCGAAAGGTCCCCCTAGGCCTCCTGACAAGGCAGATCCCTTCCCTAGGTGCATGGGGTGTGGGGGTCGGCACAAACGAGCAGACTGCCATTTTCGCACAGCCAATTGCCTGGCGTGTGGCAAGCAAGGCCACATTGCCGCAGTCTGTTTGGGCTGAAGGAAAGAAAACCCAAAGGAAGAGTTGCCTCAGAAAGGTACCGGGGTCCCCAGCCAAAACAGGGTGGGGTTCTGTGCCAGCAGGAGAAGCATTCAGAGGACGGGAGCTCACCGGCCGTTAAAAAAGAAGCTGCATATTGAAGTCAGGCTTCAAAGGGTTCCCCTGCGGATGGAACTGGACACGGGTTCAGCCCTGTCCATAATCTCCATGAGCATGCTTAATTTGATTTGTGGCAGAAGCGGCCAACGGGTTAAGCTCACGCCGTCGAATCTGGTTTTAACAGATTTTCAGAACTCCAGAGTTAGAGTCAAGGGGGAGGCCATGATCAGGGTACAATTCAAGGGATTCAGGGGTCTGTTGGACATTGTTGTAGTCGATGAGAACTGCATGAGCCTAATCGGACTTGATTGGTTCGAGGCTTTGGGGATTCAAGTAACTGGGCTTCATAACCTTAGTCAACTTAGTGGAAGTGTGTGAAGAGTTTTCAGACGTCTTTAACCCTGAGCTAGGGAAATACAAGGGCCCCCCCAATTGCATTGAGACTCGATCCCTCTGTTGCTCCAGTGAGGATTAAACCTCGCCGGGTGCCCTTTGCGCTCAAGCAACGGATTGATGCCGAGCTGGACAAGTTGTTGCAGCAAGGCATATTAGAACCTGTGGACAGCAGTCCATGGGAAACCCCCATCGTTACGCCACTTAAGGGCAACGGAGAAGTCAGAATATGTGCTGACTATAAATGCACCTTGAATAAAGCTTTACAGCAGCACTCCTATCCGTTGCCAGTAGTCAGCCATATTCTGGCATCCCTCAAGGGAGGTCGCATTTTTGCAAAATTAGATTTGGCTCAGGCCTATCAGCAACTGCCGGTGGACGACGCCACTGCAGAGGCCCAGACAATCGTAACCCACCAGGGAGATTTTAAGGTGCGGAGGTTGCAATTCGGGGTTAATGTAGCCCCTGGCATTTTCCAGAGTGTCATGGAGCGAACGCTCCAAAATATTCCGGGTGTGTGCCCATATTTTGACGATGTCCTCATCGCAGGGGAATCAGTCAAAATACTGGCTGATAGGCTCCAGGCCATCTTGCAGCGATTCCACGATGCGGGCCTTAAATTAAAACAAGAAAAGTGTAAAATAGGGGTCACTTCCACAGAGTTTCTAGGGTTTCGAATAGATGCCGAAGGCATCCACCCTGCTGAGTCCAAGCTTAAAGCGATTCAGCAGGCACCTAGCCTAAAATGAAAGGAGAGCTTCAAGCCTTCCTTGGACTCCTTAACTTCTATCACGCATTCCTCCCCCACAAGGCCGCGATGGCAGAGCCGTTACACCGGCTCTTAGATAAACAAGCTCCATGGAAGTGGACGAATGTCCACGAGAGAAGTTTTGCTGAAGTCAAAGCCTTACTGTCGTCTAATGCAGTGTTGGCTCATTTCAACGAGCGATTGCCGGTTAGCATAGCTTGCGATGCATCTCCATACGGCATGGGGCTGTCTTAAGCCACCTCAAGGCTGACAGGACACAAGTCCCTGTAGCTTATTATTCTAGCACCCTTTCTGCTGCAGAGCGCGATTACACGCAAATTAACAGAGAGGCACTGGCAATTGTAGCGGGCATCAAGAAGTTCCATGACTTCTTGTATGATCGTCGTTTTACAGTCTTTACGGACCACAAGCCTCTTCTAGGGTTGTTTACGACAAACAAACAGACACCCCACATCATCTCGCCCAGAATGTTGAGATGGTCCATATTCCTCTCGGCATACGATTTTTGCTTAATTCACAAACCGGGCAAAGAAATGGGCCACGCAGATGGCCTCAGCAGATTGCCCTTGAAGCAAATTGAGCCTGATCCAGCACCGGCAAACCACATTCTATCCATTCAGGATTTGCCTGAGTCTCCTCTCCACATAGGGGATGTAGCGGCTGAGACAGCTGCCAACAACACGCTAACACGCGTGTTGAACTGGATGTTATCAGGATGGCCGGACACGTGTCCAAGCACGGAATTCCAGAGTTTTGGGAAACGAAAGTCTGAGTTATCCACCTTCAAGGGGTGTATACTGTGGGGCAGTCGGGTAGTCATCCCGACCTTGTTGAGGTCTAGAGTCCTTGTTTCTCTGCATGAGGGACATCCGGGGATAGTCCGCATAAAGGCGCTTGCACGCAGCTACCTGTGGTAGCCTGGGCTCGATAAAGAGATCGAAGCCCAGGTCCCATGCCAACAGTCCAGGCCAGTCATGCCCCAAGCCCCCATCCACAGGTGGGAAACTATGCATGCTCCTTGGTCGAGGATTCATATCAACTACGCTGGGCCCTTTCAGGGGCAGCTCTTCCTCATTGCAGTGGACAGTCACTCTAAGTGGCTGGAAGTAGTTCCAGTGTCTGCTGCGACTTCCACTATAACCATCAGGGTGCTTTGTGGCATTTTCGCCACTCATGGCCTTCCTGATGTAATTGTCTCTGACAATGGAGCTCAATTTTTCCAGTACTTTCTACGGGCTAACTTAATTTGCCACGCTACATCGGCACCTGGCGTCAAATGGTCAAGCGGAACGCATGGTGCGAACTATGAAAGATTCTTTGAAAAAAATCACGCACGGCAATTGGCATCACCGGTTGGCAGACTTCCTCCTCTGCCACCGCACCACCCTGTGCACTGCTATGGGCAAGAGCCCCGCCGAGCTCTGATGGGGTCGCCGGCTTATCACTAAGCTTGACAGGTTACACCCGGACCGGGTTGCTTCACAGGTGACCCAGCCAAGGGCACCGCAGCGGTTGAACTTGGGCGATCTGGTTTGGGCCCGCAACTACGGCTCTGGCAACTTGTGGGTGGTAGCTGTGGTTTGTAGGATCACCGGGCCCCTTTCCTATGAAGTGGCATTGGAGGATGGTCGTGTGCTGTGGCGGCACATTGACCAGCTTTGCTGGAGGTTGCCAAGCCACTCTTCTGCTCCTGGCTCTGCTCTCGGGGGGGGAGGAAGCTTCCGATAATGATCGGGAAGGTCAACAAAGCACTGACTATGGATAATTGCAACTATTGAAAGAGGGGTTTGCCATCGAGGTGGCTCCTGACTTGGGCACTACGCCCATGGGACATTGCACGAGATCGGCTTTTCAAGCCTCTCCAAGGGGGGGTTCGCACCTACGGGACATTGCTCCCAACCAGCTGCTCATGCAGACCAGGGAAATACCACCCCTCAGGGGAATTCCACCCCACAGAGGACTGCTAGCCAGGGGAATACCACCCCTCAGAGGAATACTACCCCTCCGGGGAATTCCACCTCAAATCGGCACGCAGAACTGGACCAGCAGGCCAGCCTGCATGCCCCAATTATGACTGTTTTAAGCGGGTCCCCAAGTCCTGGTCTGCCGAGCCCGGTGGGCAAGCTTGCAGACCAGGCAACCGTGGCACTTCCGCAGAGATCAGAGAGGGTCCGAGGCCCCCCGAAATTCCTACGGGAATATGTGAGGGTTCTGTCGGCGCTAGCATAGAGTTCAGAGTTCTCTCAAATGAACAATCTTGCTAGCCGAGCATTCAGAACATGATCAAAAGAACTACCTTGCTTTTTTTCAAAAGGTGCCACTACCTTGCTTTTTTTCAAAAGCTGCCATGTGCAGGCGCCACATCCTAAGAGGTCCCAGGCCGGGGCCAAGGTTAGTGGGAGTGATTTGATGGCCTTCACATGGAGGCCGACATTATTATAGCAAATGGGGGTACATTATGCTTCCTGCTCAGGAGGGAGGGGTATAGTGTACTGAGCTTTGCTAAGACAGCAGGTGCAGGCGTGCACCAGCAGAGCTAGAAAGCCACGTGGTCTGCGAAGGAGACAGGATGTCTGCAGGCCCGGGAAAGCTTGTTAGTGCAGGAAAGTTAGGTGCAACAATTGGCTCACAGTTGTCCGGCTCCTGATATAAAAGGGTGGAGCCAGTTTCGCTTTCTGTTCTGTTTTGCTATAGTGTGATGAATAAAGTCTTGTTTGTTACCCGCCCGTCTCTTCAATGTCTACCTTCCTAAGAACAGAACACGGGCTGCCTGGAGCCCTGGGCAGCAGAGATCAAATGCCCAGCCTGGCCCTCGAGCACCCGTGGCACCAAGCCCAGCCCCACTTCCCCAAGGGGGCACCCAGCTTCACTTACCTCCTCCTCAAGGTTGCTGCTGCTGTGCTTGCTCTCCTTAGCCAGGTTGCTCATGATGGGTACGAGGGCAAAGTCAGAGGGAGGCCCATTCCCTCTCCATGGGAGGAGACCCGGCTTTGTATCCAAAGCTTCCTTAGCAATAGGATGGGAGACCCCCAGGATAGGCCAGGAGGAGGGGGCAAGGGGATGGTGAAAGGGCAGCAGGGCAGGACTAAGGCAGGACTTCCCTCAGACCCTCCCTCTCCTCCTTCCTTCCTTCCTTCCTTCCTTCCTTCCTTCCTTCCTTCCTTCCTTCCTTCCTTCCTTCCTTCCTTCCTTCCTTCCTTCCTAAGAACAGAGTGGTGGGAAAATATTTGAGATGAGGGAGGGAGAAAAACAGGCAAGAAATGCAGCTGGGGAGGTGTCACCCTTCGTGAGGAATGAAGAAATGCACCATCGCCTGGAAGTGGCCAGCACATGGCCCTCACCTACTTCACATATTTGGCTTGGTCGGCTCTGGGGGAGGGGATGCCATGAGCAGCGTGAGAGTCAACGTTACCTGCGCAATGCCGCCCAGCCCCCAGCCTACCCGGTTTCGGCAGGCAGCGAGGCGCTCTCCTCACAGCGCCGAGAGGCTGAACCGGACGGCGCAAATCCAAAACGAAGCGTGATGCCGCCCAGCCCCCAGCCTGCCTGGTTTTGGTAGGCAGCAGAGTGCTCTCCTCACAGTGCCGAGAGGCTGAGCTGGACGGTGCGAAGCTCGCCAGCTTTGCACCTTGCTGCCTGCTGAAACTGGGCAGGCTGGGGGCTAGGAAGCATTGCACTTCTCATCAGATTCACGCCGCCATCTGATTCAGTCTTAGCTCCACAAAATTGTACATTGGCTCCTGGCCGGCCTGGGCCAGGGCCAAGGCAGCGAGGGCTGTTCCCCCACTGTTTCCAGGATGGCTTCGTGGCCCACATGAAACCACTTTGCAGCCCGCATCCGGCCCCCGGGCCTTGTGTTTGACATGTCTGGGCTAAGGAACTCAGAATGATCCCTCCCATTATCTGAAATGTGTGATCTATCTGTTTTGGAAAAGGCAATATTTTGTATTAATCAAAGGATGAAGTAATATATATTGTGATATTTTACAGCAACATTTTGCAATGATTATTTTATATAGGGTATTCATTAGTAATCCAGTGACTTCTTAAGTAATTCTTCTTAGTTTGTATTTGTTTGTTTCTATTTTTTCCTTTTGGCTCCTGTTATTATTATCTTAGTTTAATCATTATTATCTTTAGTTTAAATATTGTTGTTAATTGTTAATAATAAAAATTAAATAATTTTTTTTGAAAAGAAACAAAACAGTATCTTCCTCAAAAGACATAGTAATGTGATTCCTTAGAATTTAAAAGACTTTAAATCCTTCTCATTGCTGACTTTAATGGTGAGCTACTCTGTCCTGGCAACAACTTTTCAATAAATAACTTTTCATCATTAGACTTTCCCTTGTTCCACACCTTCCTTGTGTCTGCCCTGAGATGAGATGAGAATTGACCGGCCACTAAAATAGAACATAAAGTACTTTTGCACAACCAAATAAAGATAAAAATAACATGAAAAATTTGTAAGGATTTTGGGAAATTGTACTGAATAGCAAAAAGGGTGGTAATACAATCAGATTTATCAAGTCATGAGTAATATCAATAATTCAACATACTGCATGAAATGTAAATTGGATTTATATGGACCTTGATAATCTTGATTGGCAAATGAGAAGACTTCAATAGATGAAACAATGTGTAGAGGAGGAAAAGTAAGGGGTAAGAATTATATCAAAGACAATTAAGAAACTTTATTGAAACAATCCCATCAAAAAAAATATAACTTGCAGAAATGGAATCTAAACATGATGATAAAAATCAATAGCTTGAAATGAGATTAGAAAAATGGAAAAAAATCATTTCATGAGCATGTTTAAAAATACTTTTTTAAAAATACAAACCAGTATTTTGAAAGAGATACAGTAAAAAAAAATGGACAATATCAGAATAGGTTAAAAAGAAACAAGCCCCAGTCTAGGTAATAAATACTGATTATGTTGAGAAAGGGATAATGCAGTTGACTGGACAATTAGATAACAAGATACAGCAAAATCATACAGATTGATTTTTTTTAAAAAGCTATTACACTGACATTTAGGTAAAATGTCTGCATTCATAATAGTTAGAATTACTGGAACATGAAATCACAGATAACATTGAAATTGACAAAACAAAAATTTAATGTTTTTGAAAATTCAGTCTTATTGACAACTCAGACAGGTGTCTGGAACCCTACTAGACATTTGTATCAATAAAAATAATAATATTTCATTCATGGATATAGACATTCTGGAAAATGATGTTGAACATAGCAAATTGGTAAAAATTACAAATACTAAAATTTGAAGAAGTTGACAGTGGTACCAATTGTTACTAGGGCACTACATACTACAACATACAAATTTGGATTGCCTAAATTTGGAATAAGTTATCATAACCCAGCTCCAAAGAACAGCACTTTCAGATGCCTCATACATACATAATTAAATGCTTTCTTTACAACTCCCAAGGGTTTAAATTGTGAAAAAAGAACACCAGCTACATTTCCTGAGACACAAAATTAGTAGTACTGGTAATAATAAATGGAGGAAGATAAAAAGGAAGAGGAACTAGAAGAAGGAGGGGGAAATGAAAACACACTGCTGAAGAAAGAAACCCAGGTAAACGGAGATTGATTCCAGCATAATTTCTGTTCAGATATGGTGCTCAGGGTTCAAAAGGATTAATTGAGCTGACCTGCTATTACAGTTCCTCCTTGGGCTATGATACTAAAACTGTACATGAAGGTTTTCAGTTTATTAAGGACCTGGAACCAACAAGAAACTTAGTGAATGTATAAAACTTTGGAGCCAACCTTTGTTTTTTTACTTTCTATGCAACTTCCAGATTGGCTTTGATGTCTCACCACATCTACTGCCTCTGATATCATTGGTTCCCTACTTAATCAGACCATAACTCTGCCACAAAGCTATATATTAGAGCAACAACAAATTAAAAAAGCATGAGAAAAGAGACTTATCATTTGAAAATAGGAAAGGATTTCCAGGCCAATGAAAGCAGAATTTCATTTTCTTGTTCTACCAACGCTATCACTGGCACTCCCTTCACTGTCAAGGCAGAGCATAGAAGCTGCTGCCCCATGAGGCCTTCATGACTGTGACAGAAAATAAGGTCATTTGTAATGGGCCAAACAGCATGCCAGCTTCTTTGCTCCACCATGCAAAGCAACACTCTGCTGCTACTCCTGTTGGCACTCTACATTGTGTCTGTTGGGCATATTTCCCACAGTAGCAAAAAAAATCCAAGGTATGCTAAGTGAACAGCCAAATGTCTAGCATGATGTACTAGACTTATTTCTTGATTTTCCTATTTTTGTACTTTTTTTTTTAGCAAAGAAATTTTTATACTCACTTTTTCTGCTGCTCCCTGTAATAAGTTAATAATAATAGAATTGTTTTTATCATTTCTTGCTATTAACAATTAATATAATACAAACTAGGAATAGAACATCTTGTGAGACTCATTAGTTATTGTTTGAATATTACATGTAGTAATATACAGTACATAGGGTTGGTAGACAACTTTCAATAAATGATACATTTCATATTTCATTAAACATGATGCTGAATTAACTTACAGTAGATTTATGATTTTTAATTTTATTAAATCTAAAAATATTATGCAAAACAGTGTATCTGTTCCAATTCAAAATTTTGCAAAAATCAGTATATAATGCTGTTAATGAAATATAAATATTAGCTATAGCCTTTATATCCTTTGTCTCTGCTAACATTGATCACAACTGCTCTAAGATGTGCGTAGTCCTCAAATTCCATATAAGCTCAAATGTTTCCACTAATAATAAAAGATTACCACAAAATATTTGATAGTTCTGTTTCTAAAAAGGTACAATTCTAGAAAAAATAAAATCTAAATGTATTTTTGCCATACACTGTTTATGTCACCATGGATGCAAAAGGTAATAGTGAATGATAACAGTCTAGGTGGAAGGATTCAGAATTTCAAGAGTAACTACCTATAAAGAAAATACCTATTCAGTTGCAATATAATATCCCCAGTGTACCATTTCCTACAGATTTTAGATTAGGTGTTACCAGTTAAGCATGGATATTATATGGGTATGAATGTAATCTGTATTATATACAGATTAATTTCTAAAACAGTTTGGCTAGAGTAGTGTTATATCATGCTACCTTACTGAATGAGTGAAACATTTGCTCAGGAATACTTAGCAACATATGGCTAAAGAAAACCCAATGTTGTAAAACTGGAATAATAGTGAGAAATAGACTTGCAGACAATCCATTTTGCAATGGAATATTGATAGTTCATTCAATATAAGCTAATGCTTTACTAAAGTTATGAGACCCGTCAGAAACCAATTATAATGGAGGCAGTGATCTTGAACTCTTTGTATGAGACTTTCTTCTGTATGTGATCTCAAACAGTGGGAATTGACTTCACTTCAGAAGGACTTTGTTCTTTATATACTAGTTTCTCACTGCTTTTGTATTATGACATGAGAAGAGACCAGACTGAGAGAACAGTATTAAAAACAGAGTGTATTTTAAAATTTCAGTTAATCAGAACAGACATACTTCACTTGCCATCAAATCAGGTGAATGAAAGTTAGTTGTTACAGGTGAGGCATACAGTCATGCTACTGTAAAGAAAAGGTAACACTTTTTAGAATATGCATTGGAATTAGAGATTTATGAAAAAATTGGCTTCAAGGAGTCATTCTCCTCTTATTAACTAGAACTAGCCTTACATGTCTGTAAAAAAGGAGAAAGACTGGGAAGACAAAAGGCAAAAAATCTGATAAATATTTGCCAGTATTACATTGGAAATAAATGTTACTTTAATAAACATACATTTTGAACAAATGATAAGTATGGGGTTTGCTTGTTTGTTTTTTGGGGAGTCCATATGAGAAGGGAAAGAAAAGAAAGAAAGAAAGAAAGAAAGAAAGAAAGAAAGAAAGAAAGAAAGAAAGAAAGAAGGAAGGAAGGAAGGAAGGAAGGAAGGAAGGAAGGAAGGAAGGAAGGAAGGAAGGAAGGAAGGAAGGAAGGAAGGAAGGAAGGAACTCACAAACACAATATAATATGATGCACATTGTCAAACTAATATCTTCTGATAAAAGAACCAAAACTGGTCAGTAGAGTGGACTGCTCCTCCACCCACCATCACAACTCCTTTGGCCTCCACAATTAGAATAGAATAGAGCTGGAAGGGACCTTGGAAGTCTTCTAGTCCAGCCCCCTGCTTAAGCAGGAGAAACTATACCATTTAAGTCATGTGACTGTCTAGTCTCTTCTTAAAAACCTTTAGTGATGGAGCGCCCACAATTTCTGAAGGCAAACTGTTCCACTGGTTAATTGTCCTCACTGTTAGGAAGTTTCTCCTCAATTCCCGGTTGCTTCTCTCTTTGGTCAGTTTCCAACCATTGTTTCTTGTCTTGCCCTCTGGTGCTTTGGAGAATAGTTTGACCCCCTCTTCTTTGTGGCAGTCCCTCAAATACTGGAATACTGCTATCATGTCACCCCTATTTCTTCTTTTCTTTAGACTAGCCAAACCCAAGTCTCACAGCTGCTCTTCATATGTTTTAGTCTCCAGGCCTTTGATCATTTTAGTTGCTCTTCTCTGAACTTTTTCCAAGGTATCAACATATTTTTTGTAGTATGGTGACCAAAATTGGTTGCAGTATTCCAGGTGTGGTCTTACTAGGGTTTTATAAAGTGGTACTAATACTTCACATGATATTGATTCTATGCCTCTGTTTATACAACCCAGGATTTTATTAGCTTTTTTGGCTGCTGCTGCACACTACTAGCTCATAGTCAAGTGATCATCCACTAGGGCTCCAAGGTCCCTCTCACAGTTACTGTTTTTGAGCCAGGTCTCACCTAATCTGTACTTATACCTTTGATTTTTCCTGCCTAAATGTAAAACTTTGCTTTTCTCCACATTAAAATTCATTTTGTTGGATAGGGCCCATTGTTCAAGTTTGTCAAGATCTTTTTGGATCCTGAGCTTGTCTTCTGGGGTGTTGGCTACTCCTGCCAGTTTAGTGTCATCTGAAAATTTGATGAGTTCCTCTTCTATTCCCTCATCTAGGTCATTTATGAAGATATTAAAGAGTACTGGGCCTAAGACAGAGCCTTGTGGTACCCCACTGCCTCACACGTTGAAGAGTCACTCAGATCGGGTTTTGGAATGGTATAACTGATTAAGATTGAGAGAAATGGATCATATCTGGTTTAACCAGGTATACTCGGTTAAATTGATTAAAGAACTATAAAGTCAATAGTTTGTCCTGCTGCCTAAGAACTTCAGGATTCTTGAACAACATAATAATAATGAAACAACACATTGCTTAGTTGTCAGCTGTGAACTGTATGCCTAACTATCCCATGAACTAAATGCTTAGGAGGTAATGCCTGCTAACTGTTCCTGATTTTTTTTCCAAACCATTCAATGAAATAGGATCCTGAGTTGTATTTTAAATAAGATTTGAAAATTAAAATGATTGCATTCAACATAATTTTACAGCCTTAATTAGCAATGATAAAATGTTGTTTTACTCCTTAGTATTCTTTCCAAGCCAGACTATAAGAAGCCTGTGGGTGCATGTTCTTTAAAATAGAATATAGTGTTGTGGACATTTTGTAAAACTACTAACCTGTGAGAAATATCAAGCTCCAAATAGTACATAAGCTATAGCTATATAGGCATAAAATCAGCAGAGTGAGTACTTTCCGTAAATGGATTTGAACATAAAACATTATAGTAGAGGGGAGGAAAAGATGGAATAATTTAACACAAAATGAGCAGAGGGAGACCTCATCTATAAAATGCCATGAAATATAGCTCACTGAGAAATTGAAACTAGGAGAAAATTGAAATGACTATTTTCTATTTGCCATTGGAAACAGGGTGGTGAGTTATAGAATCATAGAATGTAAAGATTGCACGTAATCTTTAAGATCATCTAGTCCAGTCCTTCCCAAACATTTTCCTTCGTTAACCAAAACTGCTTATCAGAAAGTCATATCAGACTTTGAGGACTGGTCTTAAGACCCTTCCTTCAGCACAATTGTAACTTCACTGAACAAATGGTTGTATCTTTGTAAGATTGTAAGACTACCTATATTATAAAAACAATATAATTGAATGATCTTTATGCCATCTCAATAAATTGACATTGGCAATTTCATTATTTTTTTATCTTAAAAGGAATATTTTAGAAGATTTTAGTACATTTAGCAAACTTTAAGTCAGTTTAAATGTCCCTGTTGTGATGGAAAATGGGTTTGTGTATCATTCTCCAAAGAAAAAACACTTTTACCCAATTCTGATTGTTGTACATCATCCAAAGTTGCTTTTAATGAGATGGGAGGCTATACAAATTTAATAAATAAATAAATGAATTTACTCAAGTTTGGAATCACTGATCTAATCCAATTCCCTACACAGCACAGGAATCTAGTACTACAACCTCTTAGATGATGGCTATCCAGTTTCTGTAGCAAAGGTTATTACACCATATTACGAAGGTAGCTTGTTCTATTATTATTTTTTTTCAAACAAGTTTTATTGGTTTTTTTGTTTTACATTAAGGTGCTCAAGACACAACGTGGAGGTGAGGACATCAAACATCATAAAACATAGTCATAAATACAGGTATATAGCTCAAATTAATTCATTACAAATTCCCTCTCTGTTTCCCTCTTATAATCTTACTTATTCAAATTAAGATATTTCTAAATAAAATAAATCAGTCCAATCAGACATCAATCACATTTCAGTTATAAAAATCCAATCCTGTTTTAAGCTTTACTAATTTAGAATTACCATATTCAAATCAGCCTTAAATAAACATATTATTAACACTTCGGGTATCCCTCATTTCCCTTTTCCCTAACAAATAATTATATCTAGCATAAATATCTTGTTCCCACTATAACATTCTTATATTTTCCAGATGCAGTCTATTTCTTGTTCTAGTAGATTATTTATTAATACCATTTCTCCTCTTATCTCCAGTCCCTCTTATTCTCCTTCTATTACAAAATAATTTTCTTATCTGAAATCAAAATATAAATCCAGAGAGAACATTTCTGTCTATTTTACGTATATATTTTATCATTCAATCTATATCAATCAAAAATCTTATAACCCATTAGACAAAATAATTATCATATCTAAAACAAAATATTGATTACAAAGGATAATCTTTTACAGAAATCAAGTTTAGGTCAATCAAAATATCAAAAGCCTTTATAATCCATTAAGTAAAATTTTGGAACCCATTTTTAAACCTAACTCTAGGTTTCTTTCTGTGCCAAACCGGTTCCCATAATAAAGCTTCTACGTCATCAAACCTCAATATTTGAAAAGAAATATTTCTCAACATTTCAGATTGGTCAAAAATCTCTTCCTTTTCTTCCAATGTCATCTGAATGATATAGTCAGTTTTGATCCATGTTGTAAATACTAGTTGCTTGTCCATATTATCACAATTTCCAGTGAGTTGTGACTGGGTGTCAGTCTCTGTTGTTTTTGACAGTTCAAATTTCTCAATTAAAGTTGTTTTTTGATCATCAAGATTCTCCATAGATTGTACGTGGATTTGTAAGAAGTTAATTTGTTCCATAGTTTCCACTATTTCTCCCAAAGTAAAGTCATAGTTGGGTTGTAGATCTGTTTCCTCCATCTCTTTAGGTTGTATCTGTTGTTGTAAAGTAACCTCTTTGGAGTTACACTGTTTTTCCTCAATTGTACCTCGATCTTGATCCATTAAACTTTGAGAGTCAATTTGTAATTCTGAATAGTTCTCTTTAATTTTTCTCCAAGATTTCATGTACTCTGTTGCTTCCAAAATTGCTTCTACTATAAGTTCATAATCAAGCTGTGGGTAAAGATCCTCCATTTCAATGGTGAAAAAAAAGTCTTTTACTCTTTTAGTGAAGGCTATATTCAATAAAAGTCCCCAAATATTCACCTCCAATTCCTCGTAAACAAGATCACCACCAAGCTGTTTCAAGTTATCTTTACTCTTATCATCATTTGAACGTCAGAACCATTCTCCAGTATTAAAATATACAGTTGCAGTAACACTTTTCGTCACAAGATGCCCTCAGTAAGCTGTAAAGTCTTTCTTTCCAAATTAATAAATTCACATTAAAAAAAGTAAAAAAGAAAGGCATCTCCAACATAGTAAATAGCGTGGTAATAATAATAATGTTCAAAAGTAGAAATATTTTCAGGATCCCTCAGTATTCCAAGAGTTAAATAATCAATAAAAAATTAGCTGTTTTATTTTTTTCAGTTTCCAAAGCTGTTTTTCCCACAGTGCCGAAACGCTGCTCTCTCACAGCAGGGAAGTAATTCAAATTCAAAAGCTTTTTACAGGAGAGTAATTAGGGAAAGAGGGGGAAAGAAAGATCTCACCCGGATTCTCCACGGGGGTTCTTTGTGCTTAGCTGTTCTTTTGGCTTTCGGCTGGCGCAGCGAAGTGAGTGTCCATTTTGCTGGGCGATCTTTTCTCCGACGGCCCTAAGGAGCTGGCTCGGACTGTGGAAGGAGCTGCCGCACTTCCCCAGTCAACGAGGGCCTCCTCAACGGTAGTTGCCCCTCCAGGGTGACTTTTTGACCTGATTAAGGGTCTACAGGCAGAGGAAAAAACAGCTGGGGAGAGACAAAGCTCTCCACATGACTGTGTTTGCCGTAATCCAGAACCGGAAGCCTGTAGCTTGCTCTATTATTGAAGACTTACTACAATCAGAATTTATTTTCTTGATGTCCACTTGAAATCTACTTCTGTGTAATGTGACCCATTGAATCGACTCCTGTCTACTGGAGTAGCTGAACAATTCTACCCTATGATTTCAGGACAACATACCCAACACAGAGACACACCAACACACATACAGTCTGTCTCTGTTTCTGTCTGTGTCTGTGTCTCTGTCTCTCTGTATTTTTCTCTTTTCCATTTCAGGCTTCTTACCATCTTTGTTGCTTTCCAGTTTCTCAGTGCCAGTTTCTAAAATTGTGTGTTCAGAGATGCAATAAAAATTACAAAGGAAAAATGAAAGTTGCTGTTTGACACTATATCTCTGTTATGCAGCCTAGATTTTATATTTTTGTTATTTTTGCAGCTATATGGATTCATATCTGGCTTGTGAGCCACCAAGACATGCAGATTTCTTCTGAATCTTGATACTGTCCTCTGATTTGTGTGCTTTCTCTCTTCCCCAAGTGTTTATGTTGTTTACAAATATTAAAGAGCAGATTTTCTAACTTTAAAACAAAGTATTTATAAACACACTGAATAGCATGTAGCTTTGAATCATATCCTGTGATATATCACTAATAGTTCCTCCAAGCTTCACACAGAACCATAGATGTTCACTCACTATGGATGTTCAACAATAGAACGGTAGCAAAGTGCACTGACATTTTTCAATCAGAAACATCAAATGTTTCATGTACTCTGTCTACCACATTTCTATGGTCAACAAAACTGATCATTTATTCAAAAGAAATGGATTATAGAAAGAGATAGAGAGACTTGACTTGGATTATTCTTGATAAATCCATGCTGGCTCCTGTCAGCCCTTTAATAGGCTTGGTCAGGAAATAGCATAAGAAATACTAGAAACCTACTTTATTGATATAGGTTACAATCAGTGCTTTTTTTTGTCATAGAACTCACCGGAATGGACTTCTGGCATCTTTTTTTGACAGATTTTCCAAGTTTTAAAAGTAACTTTTGAAAATTTGATGTTTGGTCCACATGGACTTGAATCTCCCTGTCGAGCGTAGCAGGTCAGCGGCAAAATCATTAAAATGGTGCATGCGGGCTGCTTGTGTGTTGAGTCCAATGCATGCGTATTTCGTCTGGCTGTTCGGCTTGTGGCACTGCTTGGCTTGTGATTGGTCATGTGGTTGCACGCTGAGTGCTTACTGTGGGCGACGACTGTTATGTTTCGTTACACAACTGATGTGTGTGTGTGTACAGTGATTGACTACATGCGAAAGGTAAATAAAAGATTAACAAGATGTGAGTTCCGGCATCTTTTTTTCTTACAAAAAAAGCACTGGTTACAATAACACAAACTTGGAAGTCTGTCAGTGTTTCACCTTCTATCAATATATTGTCCTACTAAAATTCTCATGTCTATTTGTTTATAACCTTTAATTTGGTGAAATTATTGAACCAAGGTAATTCAAATGAGCTAAATTACAGAATTTTGTGACCCATGACTCCTATGGGAAGGAAATTTCTGAAAGTTGTGGCAACTTCAGCATAATCATGCCTTCCGACTACATTTTCCACAAGGTAAGATGGGAGGGCCATACCCCTGCTCTCTTTCCCATCTCCCTCTGGCCCCTGCAACCAATTGGCTGCTGGCAAGCCTGACAGGTGAGCAATGATTGGCTTTTTTACAGCTAAGGCTGAAATTGTAAATCTCTTAATGGTGGTGGGTGTGAGAGAAGGACAAGATAACAACTCGGATGCCTCCTGGTAAAATAAGGTTGGCTGGATGTCTGTGGAGATTCTCAGTCATCCATGTCATAGTTGTCTCAAAAGTGCTTTTTCAAAAGGCAACTGGACTGTTTTTTCCTTGAGGAAGAACAACAAAATGTTTTGTTTCTCATCCAAGAAGCTTCATTTCCCACCCAGCCCCATCACAACTGATGAAGTTTCTGGGATGAGAAACAAAACATTTTGTTGTTCTTCCTCAAGGAAAAAACAGTCCAGTTGCCTTTTGAAAAAGCACTTTTGAGATAAAGCTGGCT
>JALGBA010004091.1:2517500-2887500 GCA_023970755.1 Azemiops feae
GCTGAAATACTGCACAATGCTAAGAATTAAGAATTAAATGGGCAAAGTACACTTAGAAATACTTTTGATAAACTCTCTTGACATATCCAAAAATAAAATTCCTCTACCTGAGCTTATTTCCCCCTTTTAGAGATATTAATCCAGGCTCACTGCCTTCTATTCATAAAAAGTCTAACCCAGCCCACAGTGTAATGCAGGGGTCTTCAAACTTGGCCCTTTTCTGACTTGTGGACTTCAACTCCCAGAATTCCTCAGCCAGGCATGCTGGCTGAGGAATTCTGGGAGTTGAAGTCCACAAGTCAGAAAAGGGCCAAGTTTGAAGACCCCTGGTGTAGTGCAAAGCCCCAGCCACCTTCACTGTTTGCACTCCAAGGCCCCTACAACAGTGCACCCCAACATCATCATCTTGCTATGTCCTCTGCTGAAACTGCCACACACAATCTTAGGAAGAAGGTCTCATACAGCCAGCAGCTGCCTCATGAAGGACAGGCCAAGCACATTTCATCAACAGCAGGAGAAGAAGACAGTGAAGGTCAACTGAGAGAAGTGGAGCACAGGGTGGTAACTTTGGTGATCTGTAGCAGAAGGAATGGCAGAACCTGGGGGGTGGAAGGAAAAGAGGGATCAGCCTAGAATCCTTATGTAGCCACAAGCAAACCAAGTTCAACCTCCCTTGAGTGTCGTTGATCCTTATCTAACTCTAACCAGGTGCTGACTGTTAGTTAAGAAGGTTCCTGTCCATAGGCTTTTAGCAATAAATCAGCGTAATTGAATCTTCATGTGTGGACCTGGCACGATGAACCTTCAGCACTGCTGTAACTTTGAATGGTTGCTGAATGAATGGTCATTAAGGAAGAACTACCTTTAGTTTATTGTGGAAATGTTGGCTTTCAATGTGGATAACAAACCTCTACACTCAAAATTCTTGTTCTTTAGGAATTTTTTCTAATAGAACCAAAGGATAATTGGAGCTTATAAAGACACCAATTATTTCATTTGTTGAAATGTGGCCAATATTAAGTTTATCATTCTGAAAATATTTAAAATGATCTCTATTTAACATCCCATCCACCATAAGAGCTACAGACCCCACTTTTGTATTGTTCTTCTACATTAATGTGGAACATTTCCCAGACCAACACCAGTCTTTACTGTTGATAGTTGACCCTCAGAGATAGAAGCTATTCATTTAAATAATTTCATTGTAATTTCTAAGGCTGCTTGCTTGTACCTATTGTCTTTAGTACACAAACATAATATTTTTATGTAATACCTTTTTGGCTTAGAATGATAAGAGCTCATCAAGAAAGAAGAGAATTAGAAACTGTGTCCTTGTGTGAACATATAGATGCATACAAGTCTCACACAAATTCTCAGTCCATCTTGATAATTACATGTACAATGTTCTATGTGTTAATCATGATTTTAAGACATAACTTACGGTTATATTGACATCTTATTAATCATCAGCCCATTATACTTAGAATTAATTTAGCAATATAATACTATATTTTATAGGATTCCATCTCTATCTGTCTGTCTGTCTGTCTGTCTGTCTGTCTGTCTGTCTGTCTGTCTGTCTGTATCTAAAATAGTCTAAGTTAATCTCTTTTATTTTAGAATGTTACTTCATTAGAACTGGAATTCTTAGATTTAAAAACAACCAAAAGAAAACTACTTATGTAGGACAGCCTGAGTTCAGTTGTACATACTGCACTTCAGCCTTTTCTAACCTGGCATTTTCCAGATGATATGGACTTCAACTCCTATAATTTTATATAGCATAGTCATTTGGAAGGCATCAGGTTGGGGAAGATTACTGTTTGATTGATATACATTTATGTGATCAAGCATTTTTTTAAAGAAAATAGATACCATAATTTCTGTTCCCTAGTAATTACCTAGTAGGTTTTGGCAGTAAAATAGTGAGATTGCATTGAAGACGTGGTGATAAGACTATGCATTAGGCAGTGAAGTAACAATTTAAGGTCATAAATCTATCAGGCAAAGGCATAATTATAAATACTTTCTGAGTTGAAAGGAGGCAGATTTCCTTCCATTCACAGAGGTTTGCCTTGCCTGTGTTCATTGTTAGAGTCAAGCAAGGAACAAAGATTTTTCTCATAGTCAGACTTAAATATTTAGAGGATGCATGGTCAGGATACAACAAAATGATGTTCCACCAAAGGAAACTTGCAGCCTGTGTCCAGGCATGGTCATGATTTCCATGCTAGACTGTTTCAGTTTATGTCTGCCTATGCCAGCTGCTTCTCTATGTGGCCAACTACTCCTCTACTTCTGTATTTTCCAATCCCTCTCCCCACCCATGGGGGTAGAACACCCAGGTAGACAAGATACCTATGTAAGGTCAGGAGTGGTCAGACCTGATGCCACTTCTCAGTTGTGACTTGGGCCTGTAATGTCCATATATGATTCTCCAGGTGCCTCATTTTGGTCCTTGTCCTTGTCTGGAGAAGCATTACACTAGCTATAAAATACATCAGTTACATAGAATAGCAAATGTGTTGTTAAAGTAATGAGCCGGGGATATGCTTTTAAGACTACAACAATCAAAGTACTGACGGATCAAATCTGCTTCACTCACTTATAGATGACAACGTGTTATGCAAGGGAGAGGAAAGCTTTCTTCAATTCCTTTTTAATGAAGACAGTTGCAAACTTTGATAAGTTTTTAACAAAACTACTAAAATTTTGATGCAGTCTTAAGAAGCATGTTTATTTGTTAATGAACTAGCTGGCTGGTCGGAGACAACACTGCTAGAGGAACCATATATGTGCAAACTAGCATTGGCGCCAATCTAATTATACATTTCAGCTGACTTTGCCCATGACAATGTACAGCTCTGCTTACAGTATAGGAAACATCCTATTGGTGCAGCTGTGTGACAGCATTAATTTGAGTGGGCAATGAGCCAATATGTACAGATATGGTGCATAAAGGCAGCAACCTCTTCGAATAAAGAGCTTCCTATACCCACACACTGAATTTATTACAATGTCACCATCCTTTCAGTTTGATGAAAGATACTGCCCTGTCACCATTGTAAATGAAAGACTCAGCTGTCACTATGGCTGGCTTCTCCACAGGAATGATAGGCTACCCAGAGGCAACAAAATCGGGATCAACCATGATTGCTTTATGACTCTAAAAATGCTGTTGTGTACTTAAACTTTGGCTTTGAGGTTTAATTCTTCTTTGCTCCTGCCTTCCACCAACATGTGAAAAACTTTAAATGCCAGAGCTCCAGACATGTCTTCAAAGAAAAACAAGAAAGTCCAGTTGACTCGTGAAAAAGCATCTTTGGGACAACGATCACCTGGATGACTAAGAATCTCCACGGACATTAAACTCTACAGTGTTTTGATTGAAGCATAAGCAAGCATGAAGAAGAGGAACTTTTATTTAACATATGGCATATCATACATGGACTTGCAATATTAACATTTTGCCCAGATTAAAAAAAAACACAATAAAATATGAATGTTAAAAAGATGTATATTCAGATACCACTGTCTAGGCCAGGGGTAGGCAACCTTGGCTCTTTTATGACTCGTGGACTTCAACTCCCAGAATTCCTGAGCCAGCATGGCTGGCTCAGGAATTCTGGGAGTTGAAGTCCACGAGTCATAAAAGAGCCAAGGTTGCCTACCCCTGGTCTAGGCCATCTAATCCCTGAAGCTCAGCATCGTTTACATGAAAATAATCTGGTATATGCTCTCAGCTTATGGCCAGTCACAATGTGATCAACAGTTTGATTTGGGACCCCGCAGTCACACTGAAAGGAGGATATTGTGCTACATTTAGACAGTGGCTCCTCCCAACAGAAACCGTATGAGGTGCAAATCCTATTCGGAATTGTCCATTGCTGATGTAGTAATTCAAAGCCTGGCACTTTTTCATGGGGTCATTTATATGTCTTCCTATGTCTGAATGTTCAGCAACTCATTTGGCATTCCATTGGGAGGCTACGTTAAAGTTGTTGAGCAGATGTTGTGAAAGTGCCAGTGGGGGCTTCCTAGATTTGAGCCTTCCATTTGATAAATGAGGAAAGTTGGCCTGCGCCAGTAGGAGTAAGTTGTTCAATCATTTTTTCTGTATTCTCTCACTAGTGCATCTTGCCTTTGTAAAGCTGGTGATGCTATATGGTTGAGAATAGGAAGCCAGCAAGCCAGCCAAAGCAAAGATAAGAAAAACGAACATTCAGAGTGAAAGAAAAACCAGAGGTGAAGCAGAATGATCTTACAAGAACTTAAAATAATATAGCAGGAAGGTCCTCCATCGCCCCAAGTTCAAAGCAAAACTTAGGAGTATAACTGTATTCACTGAGCCTTGAAAACCTGTTTAAAAAGGTAGATATGTGAAATTAGACTTGTTTAAGAAAACCATAGCGATAGGCAAATGCTGTGTCTGGCTATCTTTATTAAACACATCAAGATATGAATCTCTGCATGATCTCTTCAGTTTGGGTGGTTTACATAGGAAGAACAAAAATTATTCTCTTTTTTTGACTACACTGGTAAGTTTAACAACTGGATACAATAGCATCAGAACAATTCAAGTTCTCAACATCCAAGTAATGCAGTTTCTGTTCATAAACAGAAATTACTGCAATGTGGCTGTATTAGTATAAAATGTCAAATTTTCAAATATGATCTTTTTTCCTTAAGAAAAACACTAGCAGCGTGTTTCCCCAGAAGCAGTAATATTTTGAATGAAAATATTACACACTTAGGTAGTTGTGGGACAGCATGTGGATAAATAAATGCAACAGAATACAAATCCTATTCAGATAGATAGGGAGTTTTGTCAAAGAAGGAGAAATATTTGTTACTTGAGAGAGGAAAAAAGCAATTTCTATGGATATGCTAGATGCAAAGAACATTAGTTCCCTCGGTTGGTGAAAATGAAAACCTGACCAATACAGAAAAGTTTATGGCCCTAAAATGAAACATTGTATAAAAGATTAAAAAGTTGGTGATAAGTGCATGCATAGGAAAATGAGAGTATATTCAATTTTTAGGCAGATTATATGATATTTAAAACAACTATTCAAAAGTTTCACTTTAATTGTTCTACTTTTAAAAGAAATATTCTATTTATGAAGAGATAGAAACAACCCTCCAACCAATGTTTGTTATCATTTTGATTTGTTAGTTAAAGATGTGGATAAAATTGATGCTGAAGGACCCAATCAACTAGCCTTCCTATTTTATTTATCAGTCAAATCAAATTTAACATGATATGATTCAAATTGGAGAGTAGAGTAGAGTAGAGTAGAGTAGAATAGAATAGAATAGAATAGAATAGAATAGAATAGAATAGAATAGAAGCTGGAAGGGACCTTAGAGGTTTTCTAGTCCAGCCCCCTGCTCAAGCAGGACAAGCTATACCATCTCAGACAGGTGATTGTCTAGCCTCTTCTTAAAAATCTCCAGTGATGGAGCGCCCACGATTTCTGGAGGCAAGCTGTTCCACTGGTTAATTGTCCTCACTGTCAGGAACTGTCTCCTTAATTCCAGGTTGCTTCTCTCCTTGATCAGTTTCCAGCCATTGTTTCGTGTCCTTTCCTCTGGTGCTCTGGTGAACAACCTGACCCCCTCTGCCTTGTGGCAGCCCCTCAGATACTGGAACACTGCTATCATGTCTCCCCTATTTTTTCTTTTCTTTAGACTAGCCAAACCCAAGTCCTGCAGCTGTTCTTCATATGTTTTAATCTCCAGGTCTTTAATCATCTTAGTTGCTCTTCTCTGATTTTTTTCCAAACTCTCAACATCTTTTTGTGATATGTTGACCATTTGAGATTTGAGCTTCATTTGATTTAGTATTCCCTAAAGTCAAATGCAAGACATTTCTTCTTGAGATTCAATTTGAAAAATTCAAATACAGATTATAATGTACTTTTCTGCCCTATGAGTATTTACTGTCCTGATTGTCAGTCATAGCATACCATCTTTAGACCTGGCAAGCAAACTCCTATATAAGGATGTTGCAGAAGGATGTCCCATAACAGGTCTCAGAATGAGGTAAACCTCCAGGATATACTTCCTGGCAGTGCCCTAATCATCCTGAAGAGAGTGCCAGATCTGCTCATAAGCAGACTTGGAGGACTTTTGCTTTTGGTGGATGAGGCAAGCTCTAGTAGAGCAGAGCAGGCAGAGCAGAAGAGCAGAATAAGTGGCGATTGTGGTCAACAGACTCAGCTGGGTCATCATGGCACAGAGCTGGCACCAAGAGAGAGGCCAGCTGGCTGGCTAGATCAGGTTCTTGCAGAACTCTCAGACTGGCAGAGAAGGCAGGCTGGCAAGTGGACTGACATGTGAGGAGAAAGGCAAACAACTGTGCTGCATGCAAAAAGGGGCAGGGCACAGGGGGGCAAACAGCCCTTGCTTTCCTGCTTCAAAACAAGTCAACATTCTCAGAAGCTGCAAATGTTGTGACAAAGGCCTAGAATTAGCATTTTAGTTCTGTTTCCAAAGACAACAGCAGAGTAAACCTGAAGAGAGAAGCTGATTTCCAACACCTTAGAATGTTACTACGTTACTTGATCTGCTGTATAACCTCTCGCTTAGAATGCTGGTTGGTAGATACAACAAGCAACCATGATGAGATCATGCTACATCTTCATGCCCATTAAACTAGGAATATCGCTCTGCCTTCCTCTGAAAAATGAGGAGTTTGTCAATCAGTGACAATAGGGCTTCCCTTTTCACCATTGCCTGTTGCCAATTGTGAATCTCCTGGACATCCCTGACCATCTAACTATCGTTTCAGAGAGGTGTTTCTCCCATATAATGTTCCCTTTGGATGAGAGTCACTTGCCAGCTAACATGCATAGCTTCTCTTCTAACAACGTTCTGATATCCCCACTCAACCACTGCAGTATTGCAGTTTCCAGACTTTGGAAACTGGCCAAAACTAAACTTTCCATCTGCCCTTCCCAAAACGGTCAGTCCTGTGAGAGGCCATCACCAGTTTCTCCCACAGCAATTTGTCATTTTTCTTGCTTTGTAGTTTTGCATAATTACTACTAGGTGGTCCACATTACCAGCAATGCCTGGTTTTATGGTAATCTTTTCCATCATCTGAGACAATCAGATAAAGCATGTGAGGAAAATAGTGAACATACTGCACCACATTGACCATGTTGTCAAGATCACTTTGACCATGTTGCTTCCAAAGCCTCCTCACACTATGTGCTCTGAAGGTGTCACCATATGCAAGGTCTAATGTGTTCTTGGATTACTCTCGGGTTCATCTCATGCTACAAGGTCTCTGACACCCTGAGGTGTAACTGTTCATTATACCTTTAAACAACAGAAATATTCTGAGGCACAGGAGAAACACTTTATACATCAGTTTGGGCTTTTAGTCCCCCCACTCTCTCTCTCCCTCCCTCCCTCCCTCCTTAGTAATGATATTTCTAGAAAGCTTTGACAAAGGTATATACAATGTTAATATATAATTAACAGAATAATTAAATGCTACTTAAAGCATTACTAAAATCCCATGAATTTTCTTGCATTGGAGAAACAGGAATGAAAGCTTTGTCATGATTTACAAGTCAATGACTCCACCTAGCTGTTATGCAGCTTTTTGCTTGTTTCAAGCACTGAGAACAATAATTGTATTTGAGCACATGAAAGAAAATTATGTCTGTAGTTTTCCTGTGGCTATTCTTCCCGAAATTGTTGTGAGGTTTTATTTATTTGAATCCATGTCAAAAAAAAGATTTACACATAAAAATTTGCACATCAAGTAAAGATATCTAAGATTCCTATCGTGTAGATATTGAGTAAGTCAATTAGAGCTCATGTTCATGAAATCCATCAAACAGATTGTAGGCATGAGAATGCAGATTCAAATTTTAGTAAAGAGAAAAATATTTTCAGGATTGTTCACTCCAAATGCTGGTTCAGCAGCAGCTTTTAGCAAGTTGCATTTTTTTTTGTCTCACTTCCACTGCAGAGTACACTGATATCACTACATCAGGAAATCAACTTCATAGGAAGACTAATTCATTTTATTGAGACAAGCTAAATAATTGAATCTTGCAAATCTGATTGCATGATGTTTTCTCTCCTTCTTATACCCTAATGCAGGGGTGTCAAACTGCCAGCCCACGGGCCAGATGTGTCATGGCAAAACCGTGCCCACCCCATTGCCAGTAATGGAAAAAAAAGTGACGATACGTCACGACACGTCATGTGATGTTGCGAGTTTGACACCCCTGCCCTAATGCATTAAAGAGACATTTGCTTGAACCAATTCCATACATTATTTTGTTTCCCAGTATTTACATAATGTGTCAGCCCTCTTTGCCTAGATTACAGTTGTTCCATATTTCTATCAAGGTCTCTCTACATAATAGCATCAATGCCATATAGTTGGTTAACATAACAGACATGGACTTAAATCACCAGATGTAACTACCTAATTCAGCTACCTGGGTCAATTGTTATTGGTCAGTCAATTATACCTTGTGTGGATTAAATGGGGTGGAATAATAGACTGTGTAACTGGTCTGTGCATATTTTGTAAAATATTTGGAAGAACTATTTCAGCTCTCATGCAAATGCAACACTTCTCTACAATTGAATAAAATAATCCAAATTTTTCCAGGCTTTCACACATGCCTGAAAACAAGAAAACTGTTCAAAATGACTCTTTCAAAATGTCTTTGAATCATGCAGAGCCCTACCAGGTATTCTCTTTAGGAAAAGTGATATTCTGCCATTTCTAGAAACAGGACTAGTTGGTGATCACAGAAAATATTACATGCAGGAGTAACATTCTATCTTGGGATTAGTGGATAGCTACTGCATACTGATTATCAGTCAAGTTGGTTAAAGGCAAGTTAGAAACAAATTTTAAACATTTGTGAGGTTTATATACTGATTTCCCCCAGGAACACAAAGAGACATGCATATCACTTCCTCCAATTTTTTTTCCCATAAACCCTGTGACTGAAAGAAAGTGGCTGGTCAGTTTTTATGAGTGATTCGAGAGATTTATCCTGTTGATGGACAAAGTGGGTCCCAACCTATCTACAGAAATTCTTTCAACCCTCAGTTGTGTTGAAAATAATAAAGATAATCTCTTTGAATGGGCTGCAGAAGTGAAGAAAATGATCAAGGTTAAGCTGACATAAACCTCTGACATAATTGCAGTCAATCTAAGAAAGCAACTGAACAATTTGGCATAGGAATTAAGCACCAAAAAGCTGAGGGTGGGGAGAATCCCTCTGATCTCAAAAGAATATATAATTTATATAATATCTCTCTCTCTCTCTCTCTCTCTCTCTCTCTCTCTCTCTCTCTCTCTCTCTCTCTCTCTCTCTCTCTCTCTCTGTGTGTGTGTGTGTGTGTGTGTCTGTGTCTGTGTTCTCAGTAGAATGTATAAACAATGAAGCAAGAGTATGAAAGCAAGAAGAGAATTTCCAATCCATATGGAAACAGAGAAGGGAAGCAGAGAGAGGAGGGACATTTAGAAACATTTTTCATACCACAGTTTCTGTCATGGCCACCAGTTATAATATTCCTATAAGCACAGAGGATTTTGAATAAATTCTCCCTTTTCCTGTCCCTTCCAAATCTGCTAAATTTAAAGACCTTACTTGCTTTATTTAATGTGAAGGAGGTCAGGTATGCAGGCCACCGGAAACTATAGTTAATAAACATCGTGTATTACTTTAAGAGTTTTCCCCTGAAACACCACAGCATATTAAAAAAAAAAACCTCTGTTCTCTCATAAGTCAGTCACATGATTGGGAAATTAGCAAACACTGGGTATTCCAGTCAAATTTATTACAATCTGTATTTCACAATATCTATTATGACAAAAAGATAATGCAATTTGGATACAGAAGTTGGAGAAGGAATTTAAAAATCAGAGTGAATTCATTTCAAAGCTAATTTCTGCTGAATAAAAGTTAATAACTGGCCCAGGACATTAACCTAGGACTGACAAAATTGCCATTTTTATTTGTTAGCTGCATGCCCTTGGCAACTCAAATAAGAGAGAAGAGGTACTGCATTTTCTTGACAGGAAGTGAAAACTAGAGAGGTCACCAAAAGACCATCTACATCAGGGGTCTTCAAACTTGGCTCTTTTATGACTTGTGGACTTCAACTCCCAGAATTCCTCAGCCAAGCACGCACATGTTATAACAACACAGAGGCACAAGGCAACGGAAAATAACTATGTCCCACAAGTTTTGCAATATTCCTGACAGGATATGTGAAAGTATACTGAGTACCTTTACAACTGAAAGCAAACAAATATTGGCAGTTATCATGAACTAGGGCAGAGAAAAAAAATGCAAATCTACTACAGTAAATAGAGTAGCTTCTGCCAAAAAACCTAGGCAAAATGGATGGATTTAGAAGAACATGAAAAAATGGGTCAACAATGCTTCATGAAGATCTTGCATCAGATCACCAACCAAGGGCAGTGTCTGTGTGTTTGTGTATGTGTGTAATCAGCTTCTTGACCGAAAGAATTGAGAACCGGAGTTTTGGAAGGATTGGATGCAGGAACCACTATGCTTTATTCATAGTTCATTGAGGAACAGAATAATGGGTCTAATTTCTTCCATCTGTTTTATTTGAGGGATCCAGAGAAAATCCAGTTAAGTAGGACTCTGGGCTTTGGATGTGCCTATCAGTTGGTGAACTCACAATTATAAATAGAGGTGCCCATAGCTTTTCAAACGCATATTGCAAAAAGAGGTAAGAGGCAGATGAAGAAATGACACCGCCTTCATTCATGAAGAAATGACAGTTGGATAGGAGATTAGAAGTCAGTTTCAATGTGGCAAGATTGTGTTCATTATTACTCTAAGCACTTGACACTTGTTCTAATTTAGGATACTGGCTTTTTCACTGTTCATATTTCCCACATTTGTAGACAAGTGTTACAAGTTTATACCGTGGTCATTGTTGCTTGTCGCTATTTTTCCTAACTGACTCCTGTTGCTCCTGGCACTGGTTATCACTTTCAACAATATGGTGTGCCACCATAATTCTACTTTCAGGTTTAGTTGCAAAATAAAAAAGCTGTTCTGAGATTGCTGTAAAAAGTGGTGAACGGCTGCTATCAGCTTGGCTATTGGTTTTGTAACCTTCCTACTGGGGACAGTTTCAATTGCTTGCTAACATCAAGCAACATTTTATTAAAAAGAATGTTAGCAATTATATAGCATCATTACTTGCTATGGTCCCAGTGTGCCTGAATATTTAATTGACATTTGTACAAATCTCTTGTAATAGTCCACAATAGTCCATCAGCCCATTGACAACACATTGATTTTATAACAATCCCATTTGACTTGATAAAATGTTTTACAGCCTCGAAAGGCACGTTTTGACTAGTTAAAATCCTCAATCGGGTACAAGGTGTTTCTGGCCACTCTGCCTCTTTATGTAATCAGTTGCATTGTTCAGTATACAAATAACTCATTTATATCAGCCCAATAATTGATTTATATCACCCAATATAGGATTATAGGCTACATAAACAATACAATGTCTAATTCTTGAATGAATTTCCAGGATTCTCCAGAATTGAAGGAAAGGTGCTGGTCATATTCTGTAAATTGATGGGAGATCAAGAGACTTGTATATATTCAGTTTCTCCTGCCATATTATGATTAGGTACTTATTAGCATTTAACAAATACTTTCCTTTTTAGAGGAACCAACAACTCTGGTATAGGTTCTTCTTGCATATCAGTCCAAAATCAAGCTGCAGAATTCACAAACACAGCTTGATAAACTTACAAATCGATTGTATAACAGCTTGCTTAATCAAAATTAAGGATACCTGAAAATATTACACAGCATACATTACTGTGTAAAAATAGATAAATCCCCCAACTCAAAGGCCATTCTGATAAATTCTGTATCAGTGATGGCGAACCTTTTAGAGACCCAGTGCTCAAAAACTGCCCCGCCCCACCTCTCTCCCCCTCCCCCCTGCCCCTCCGCTCCCCACCCCGCCCACCCACAGGGCCACCCACCACCTCTATGGCCCCCCGCAGATCGCCCAAGTGGCCCAGCAGTGCCATGGTCGCCACGCCCTCACCCGCACCCCGCATCATCTGTGCGCGACAGGGCATGAGGGCAGAGTCTTGTTAAAGTCTGCCCGGCTGCCATGTCCTTGGCTGCACTGCTCCACATGGACTGTGCCCAGGGACGACTCTCCTCCGGGGGGCTGCTGGTGAGGAGGGGGCTGTGGAGGGGGGGCTGGGGCAATGGCACGCATGCCCACAGAGAGGGCTCTGAGTGCACATGTGCAATAGGTTCACCACCACTGTTCTATATGTTCCTTTCTGTGATTCCTTTGAATCTCGGGACTTGGATAGCTCCTAAAGCTAATGAACTGTATATGGTCATCTAAAGTACAATAGCCCATGAGCTCAATTCCAATATGAACCCCACAGAGTAAGATTTGGCTACATATGTCTGATGATTCCCAATAGGGATGAATCTGGTCACATACTGTCTCCTGGTGGTCAGTGGTCAGTTCCTGTACTTTACTGTGGCAGTAGAAAATGAGACAAGGAAATATCATTACACATCATTAAATCAATAGCCTCTTCCAAAAGTACCTTCTAAATGACAGTATATTTGTACAGTTATAAAATTCATTGCTTAAAAGAAATACCAGAGAAATGCAACCAAAAACATATTCAGGTAGTCCTCAGTTAACGGGACCAAGAACTCTGTTACTAAGTAACATGGTCATAAAGCACAAAGTCATGTGACCAGGCTGATTTATGATGGCAGTTCCAGCACTTCCAGTTGTAGGGGTTAGGAGAATCCTGTGCAGTTGTGAAGCACAACATCCTATTACTGCCATTTGGGACCTCTTTCAGTTTCCCATTGATTTTGGTTGTCAGAAGCTGGCAGTGAAAGCTGCCCAATGGATTACAGGTCAGAAACTTAGCAACTTCAAACTATCTGGACTTTGGCTGGGGAGTTTTGGGAGTTCAACTCCACACATCTTAAAGTTGACATGGTTAAAAACACAACTCCAGAAGAGCAGTGTGGTCAATGGTAGCAAATGCTACTGAAACCTAAAATGAGCAGGACGGCCTTGTGGGTTCTGATGGGGTTATCCATAAGTGACAAATGTACTTTCTATTCCACATTCTGACTCCCAGTGTCCTAAAACAATTAATTTCTCACAAAATCCTCTGCAACTGCAATCTGGCTTTCTCCAAAATGTCATCTTAAAAAGGAAGGTTGGAGAGTATCAAGACAGACGTATTTGGATCCCTTTCAGTTACATGGAGGTGTAACCTCAGCAAAAAGACTTGCAGCTTTTGCTTGATTATCGCTATCAAGAAAAGCCAATACCTACAGAGCGTTCCTTAATGTTTAATTGAAATCTGCTTCCGTGCCATTTTCATCCATTAGCTGTATTTTTGCCTTCTAATTCAATACAGATAAACTCCTTTAACAATCTTCAAAAGTTGTTAAAGAAAAAGTTAAAACACAATGCTATCCGAATTAGAGTTTACAAATTGAATCCGATGCTATCTGAATTACTAATCAATGAATAATCAGATTAGATCTTGCATTATATCAAACCACAGGTAGTCCTCGACTCGCAACCACAATTGAGCCCAAAATATCTGGTGTTAAATGAGAAATTTGTTAAGTCAGTTTTGCCCCATTTTACGATCTTTCTTGCCACAGTTAAGTAAATGACTGCAGTTGATAAGTTCGTAACCCGGTTGTTAAGTGAATCTGGCTTCCCCATTGACTTTGCTTGTCAGAAGGTTCCAAAAGGAGATCACATGACCTTGGGACGCTGCAAACGTCGTAAGTATGAGTCAGTTGCCAAGCATCTAAATTTTGATCACATGATCGTGGGATTGCTACCAAGATCACAAGGGTGAAAAATGGTCATAAGTCACTTTTTTCACTGCTGTTGTAACTTTGAATGGTCACTAAATGAACTGCTGTAAGTCGAGGACTGCCTGTATATCCATTTCTTTGTACTATTTCCAGTTTTAGGTCCTTGACTAGCTGGTTTTCGCCACATTTTTGTGATGCTCAGCATAAACCGGTTCGGCTGCAACCTGAAGCTTTTTACTTTACTTCATAAAGCATGTATTTTAAATCCCTTTTACACCTGCTCAACAAATATCCTTGAGCAACAACACATGAAAAAGAAAGAAATCTTCCTTAGGTTGCAGCATTTTTTTTACATCTAATCAAGTGTAAAAGAATAGTCACAGAATTACACTGCAGAATGCCAATTGTTTATTATCAGCACAGGGTTGTGTGTACAGGAAACAGCAACACGATTTGGACATTATTCTCAAAATAGTGTGGGGGTAAACAAATTGCATAGATAAAAAGTCAATGAATCACATCAGGTTTACTGTGTTGCCACTTCCAGTCCTTTCTGCCAAGAATATAGGGGAGCCTTCCTAGCACAAGAGCATCATGATTTTAGTTTCTAGTGTGTGCGTGTGTGGGGGGCGGTCTCTCCTTTCAAGGGAGGAGAGGAAATTCCCTTATGTTTTCCTTTTCTGGTTTGATAACATGAAAGTAAATCCAGAAGGGTCAGGCAATGGATAGCAAAATCTGAAGCACTAACAGTGCTTCCAGAGAGGTTGATTCTAGTGCTGAAGGAATAATAGAAATTCACTCTAAATTTAAGAGAGAAATTCATATGCATTTAAGAAAAAAAAGCTGATTTATAAACATTATTTTTACTTATTTCCCATCACTGTTAACATCTGCTTCCACCAAAGCTGATCCTGCTTGTCTCTTCTTTTCCTACACCAACATTTTCAATTCTTTTTAATTGTTCAATACAATTAAATTCAATTTCAACCCCTCCCCAAACTTCCTGTTTGTTTGTTATTACCCACACACACACAAACATATCCCTTTCTGCTCAATTAGACACCACTTGAATCCAAACAGGGACAGTCCGGCAGAAGGACTGGTGTTTAACTTGTTTGCAAGATTGCTTGGCTAACCCTATCCCTCACTTTTCCCGAAATAGGCATCGGGGATTAAAAATGCCCACAAACGTAATCCCTGTTATCGCTCCCCATATATAAATGCCGGAAAATCCTTGTAATTTTCAAGAAAGGTTCATTGTGGGGGTTTGACAAAGCACGCTCTTCCAAAACTAAGAATAATGCACCCGCCCATTCCCCCCTCCTTTTCTCTCTCTCTCTCTTTTATTTCTTTTGTTTCGGATAGCTGCTGCCAGAGAAAGTCGCCCGAGCCCCAGGGAAGCCTGCAGCTCTTCGTCACCCCTTATCTTTGAAGTCCTGGAAAGATAAAACTCAGGAGGATCGCGCAAATTCATACAGGTTGAGCAACCGCTAACCCAACTAGAAAATTACGCAACGACTCACGCGAAGGCCTGAGCAGAATACAAATCCCGACATGCCGAGCGGATTCCTCGATCGCTATTGGTCGCTGGTTCCCCTCCTTCTCGGCACACGTGATTCCAGCCGGCTACTTCTGCTTTGGCCCGTGTTGGAGAGGTTGTGGGAAAGTGACTTAGCTTAGGCAAGAGGAATGGCATCCTTATCAGCTTTCAGGGTATCTCAGCGCGGGTGCCGGGGTTTGCTCCTGCGTTGGGCCTTCCGAGTCCAGCTGAGCAGGAGCTGTCGGTCCGGGACACCGGTGAGACAGCAGCAGCAGCAACAACACGCGTTGGAATTGCCCTCTGAACAGGTGAGGCGGGCGAGCAGACAGGAGGAGGGACTGTGCCTTGCACATAGTCTGGGTGAACGGCCAACGCTGCCTTTCTTAAGCCCTTGCAGTCCGATGGAAGTCTTACTTGAGTCGCTAATGGGGTCCTAAAGCGGGCAAATAACCTAAACCTGGGACAGCGTCCTTGACACAACCGGGGCATATTCCGAAAGTGCATCAAGTAGGGAGGAGTTTAATTGGAATTCCCACAACATACTTGTCCACAAAATGGATTTGTTTCTCCCCAGGTTGTATGAACGAGGGGTATATCTGTGTTCAAGGCAAGAGGACAAGCATTCGATAGCAGCAGAGAGATAAGAGAAGTGGCAAACTCTTTACAGTCCACACATAGGGTGAACCAGTGTAACTGTCATTATTCAAGACAGGAAAGTTTAAGCAAACAGTGGCATAATGTTGTATGAATTTGTTACAATATTAAACTTGCATGCTGCCTGACTCTCAACAACTCTTGGATAGCTCACAACAATCAAACAAATTACAATATCAATAAAATGGTAACAGTAGCAAGCTTGATGAAGCAAGGGATCTCATTTTCTCTTGCTGAAGGTCTGGGTAGGGGTCTTCAAACTTGGCCCTTTTATGACTTGTGGACTTCAACTCCCAGAATTCCTCAGCCAGGCACGCTGGCTGAGGAATTCTGGGAGTTGAAGTCCACAAGTCATAAAAGGGCCAGGTTTGAAGACCCCCTGGTCTGGCTGAAGAGCCAGGTTTTTAACTGCTCTTCTAGACAGCGGCAAAGTAAGAGACATCCAAGTAAGAGCCATCAGAGTCTTGAGGGAAATGTTACTTACAGAGGAGGTGTGCTTCTGGAGTCCTAAAAGTTGACAGTATTTAAGCGAAGGATCTCTGAGCACACCAACCCTTCAGGATTGAATCACCTGAACCGATACTATGGGAGATAGGTGGTCCCTCAAGGCACTAGACCCTATACCATGTCTCCCAGAATATACCATGCTTTTTTACCTAAGAAACATTACTGTAATGGGGGTGGGGGTGAGGGTAGAGTACTTTCTGATGGGAAAAAAACACACACCACGTGCATAGGAGTGCTTTCTTCTTACTCTTTATAACACAGGTATTGGCACTCAGAATGAATTTGGAATTAAAGTCCCTGTGAATTAACAATACAGTAGCATGTAACAGAAGAATTTGAAAATTATCAGAAGCAAGTGCTTACATGATATCCTTACTCAGCACTTAATCCAAAAGTTCTATATGGAACATTTCCTGAGGCGAGGGCTGCCACTCTGTATACGTTGACATTTAGAAAACAACAGAAATGAAAAATTACCCTTTGCAAATACAATTTTATCATTCTTGGGTTTGAAACTAATTCCCTTTGCAATTCTCAGCTAGTTGAAGTTAGATAAGAAGTGAAACCAAATACTTCTCAAGGGTAGCAAGTTGAAAAAGGCTACTCAGAATAACATATTTAACTATTTGAAATTATGTTAAAATGATTTTTCAGGTTTAATAATTTGATTCTTTTTTTATCTTTGATTGTAATCACAGATAAGGTTTTGGGTTGATGTGATTAATGTGTTAGAATGAACTGGACTATTTGTGTTTTTTGAAGCGGGTATTAAGTTGATGTATTATCAACTTCTCGTATTTTGGTCTGAAGGTAAGATGGTGTCTCTAAAGTAATTTTACAAGGGTGCTGTTGCATAATTACCTATAATCCTCCCACAATCTTTCGCTGAATCACTCAGGGTAGAACTGTGTATACTTTTCCTTCCAACAAATTGGAAGTTTGGATTTCAGCTCCCATGTCCAACTAAAATAAAACTCACTTGTAAGGTAAAATAAAGACACAATAGTTTAAAATTCTTTAGCTACGTATTTCAATATGTGAGGCTTTCTTGCTCTTTTTTTTAAATATAATTGTTACATTCAAGGAATGTAAAATGTAACCTTAGTCCCACATGTGGACTATGTTACTTTTGGCTTCAGCTCCACCCAATACTATAATGTAGTTTCCCCATTGCAGTTTAGAGGGCTGAGGCTGTATAACTAGTGCCAGGTTTCAGTTTAAATGCCCACTATTTCATTGAGACAAAATGAACAAGCCAAAACAGCTGATTCTGTTGGGGGGGGGAATGGAGGACCTGCTTTCCACATACCCTAACTGGGCATTAACACTTCATTTCTTACCAAAGAAAAATTATACAAGTAGTCCTCATTTAGTGACCAAATTTGAGATCAGCAACTCAGTTGTTAAGCAAAGCAGTCACTAAGTGAAAGTGTGACTGTGCTTATGATCTTCGGCTTTCTTTTGCTTTACAGATTTGCAAAGGTTGTAAGTGTAAGATTTGGTTGTAAAGTTATTTTATGTGGAGAGACCTGGCCTCAGTCAAACACGACTGAATGGCTAACACCACCACCACCACCATCATCATCATCATGTAACTGCAGATAGTTGCTAAAGAAAGACTCAGCTGTTAACATACTTTAATGTGCTAGTATAAGTTAAGTATGTGCAGAGGTACTTAAAGGAGATAAAAGTTAATAGCAATAGCACTTAGACTTATATACCGCTTCACAGTGCTTTACAGCCCTCTCTAAGCAGTTTACAAAGTCAGCATATTGCCCCCAACAATCTGGGTCCTCATTTTACCATTTTACGGAAGGATGGAAGACCTTTAAAACTCATAGACTGATGCAGACTTATTTTTTATAATGTACAAAATGTGGGAAATCAGATGTTCTTGAATTTCTGGTATAGGGATATTGATCAATTTCATAAGTATAATGGAGGTTTGATGAAAAGTTTCTCAGGAAATGCAGTGATGGAAGTTTACAACTTATTCAGAAAAGAATTTATGCATTATATGTGAAAATCAAATCAAATAGAAATATATATGTATGGATATATTTTACAAATTGAGCTAATTATAGTTTCTCACAATGTACCTAACCATAATATGGTTTGCTTATTTCTGAGTTAGGGGATTGTATGAATGAGGGCTATATGTGGGATGCAAAAATGCATTAAAAATGGCAGCAAAGAGATAAGGGAAACTTTAAACTCTTCATTAGCTCTCCGGGTAGCTTGTATTTAACAGGAGTTATGTTTAAATGCAGTTCCCAGTGGAGCAGACTTGCATGCAACAAAAATTGCATTCATGTGTTAAAAGATATCAGGTCATTCTCTCATCCTTTGTGAAACCAATACTGTGTCAATAAGGCACTATACAATATAATGAAGCCTGACAAGTTTATTCCTTGAAACATATTTTTCTTTGAAGAATCGACTGCCCCTATAATTGTAAAACTATTCTCAGAGTTTCACAGATGTAATTGTCTATTTGGAGCAAGCGGCTGGATTGGAAAACTACATATCTAAACCAATTTGGGGGAAAATTGTGCTCTGGATGTATTAGAACACCAATTCTAGAAACTGCAGCTAGCATGATCTATGGATTAAAGGTGCAAACAAGGATCAGAGAGTGGCAAATGCTTTAATTTCCTGTCTATGCCTCTCTGAGGACCCTGGTTGACCATTATTGGTTTTGCAGTGATTTGAGGGCCTTAAGCAACCATCAGAATGTTTCCGAAGTTGCTCATGAATTCTGCTTTTTAATATAGCAGACTAGAACAATTATTAAACAAGGGTGATCAAATTAGCTGTACTTCAGCTGAACTTAAATTCAGTTTTTTCCCCTGGTTCTATCCTACTCAGCTTTTAGAGTGCAGGCATCTAAATGCTATTCAAACATCATATATCTATGCCTAACATAGATCTAACTAGAAGATCTTCAAGAGGTGCAACAACATAACTGTAATACTCATCTGTATAATAATGAAGTTGTTGTAAGTCTTCCTGAATTATAAACTGAAGTGAATTAACTTCAAAATTGTATTTGTGAGGAGTAAATATCTGCACTTAAATCTTGATGGAAATTCTTCCTAAGGTTTGGGGTTTGATTGAGGGAGTAGGGCAGAGGAGTGATTCTCATACGAAATCTCATATTGATTGGAGCAGAACAGATCAGGGCAGAACGCCATTCTAAAGTTCCCAGCTCCTCCTGAACAAGGAATTCCAGTGGTGTCTGATTCTGTTTGGTATAGTTCAGGGATAGGGAACCGTGGCTCTTTTATGACTTGTGGACTTCAATACCCAGAATTCCTGAACCAGCCAGGCTGACTCAGGAATTCTAGGAGTTGAAGTCCACAAGTCATAAAAGAGCCAAGGTTCCTTACCCCTGTTAGATAGCTTAACTTACTCTTTTCCTCCATACATTAGCCAGTTTGGTCTAGTGGTTAAGGCACCAGGCTTGAAACTGGGAAATTATGAGTTGTAATCCCTCCTTAGCCATGAAGCCAGCTGGGTGATCTTGGGCAAATCACACACTCTCAACCCAACTTACACAGGGTTGTTGTTGTGGGGAAAATAAGAGGAAGCTGTGTTGGATATGTTCGTCACCTTAAGTTGTTTATAAAAATTATAAAGGCAGGATAGATAGATATATAGATACATATTCATACTTTGGATGAACAAATAGTTGTATATTATAGGTATATTTAGTCCTTTTACCTTAGGGTGAAACAATTGCTTTATTTTTTCCCCCACAATTTCCTTGATTGTTTTTCTCTGTGGTGTTCATCTGCATTTAGTGCTGATAAAAAGATGAAGTTACTCAGTGGTCTAGAACAGACAATAGTCCAGCAGGAGATTATGTAAAGGTTATCTCAGGCTTTTTACATTTGTTTTTGAAAAATGCTGCAATAATAGCTGCCAACAAATCAAATATTTGACTTTCTCTTCTGTGTTCTGAAAAGTACAATATGCTCCTGAGATCAGCTTTCAGTATGAACATTTCAGTATTAGCATTTCCTTTCTGTGTCTTCTATTGCTGATGTATTTTGTTTTGATCCTCGATACATGATAAGCAAAAACATCAGCATTCTTTTGGAAATAATGTTAGAATTGCTGTCTCAACCATTTTTTCATGTTTGTATAACATCATAATAGTGATCTTTATTTGTTGCTTAGATGATATAACTTGGCAGGACAGTGAAATGGAGCTTTAAGAAAACCTAATTAAAGGTTTCTGGGAAAGGCTTCCCAGTAAGCACAATTTTTTTTTATATACGTATAGTAAATAGGGAAGGGTATCTATTGAAACAGAATGTCTGCTTAATTGCAAATAGGATTTTTTTTCAAATCCAAAAGCTTAATTTGCACAGGAGAAACCCCTACTTTATTGATAACAGTGAGCATCCATTGTCCTGAGAAGTAGCAAAAATTGTCTAGACTGATTTGTCAAATAACAGAATAACCGAGTTGGAAGGGACATTGGAGGTCTTCTAGTCCAACCTCCCCCTGCTCAAGCAGGAAACCCTACACCATTGTAGACAAATGGCTGTCCAGTCTCTTCTTAAAAACCGCCAGTGTTGGGAGCACTCACAACTTCTGGAGGCAAACCATTCCACTGATTAATTGTTCTTACTGTCAGGAAATTTCTCCTTAGTTCTAGGTTGGTTCTCTCCATGATTAGTTTCAATCCATTACTTCTTGTCCTGGCTTCCGGTGCTTTGATTGATGTTTTGATTGAATAGATTGATGTTCTTTTCTTTGTGACAGCCCTTTAAATATTAGAACAATGTTATAATGTCACCCCGAGTCCTTCTTTTCACTACACATACCCAATTCCTGCAACCGTTCTTCGTATGTTTTAATCTTTAGGCCCCTAATCATTTTTGTTGCTCTTCTCTGCACTTTTTCTAGAATCTCAACATCTGTTTTGTACCGTGCCAACCAAAACCGGATGCAGTAGTCTAAGTGAGGTCTTATCAAGGTGTTATAAAGTGGTATTAAACTTTACGTGATCTTGATAATAAATAATCTTGAAAATAAGAAAACAAAATCCATTATTGTGTTATCCATTAACTTTACTCCTAAATGTAATTAAGATATGAAATATCCTATAACTCCAGCAGCCAAAGTTCTTCCTGAAAAAAAATGCCTGAGAGCAGAGAGTGATCTAGTCTGATTACCCTTTGGAATGCTTAAGGCATTCCAAAGAATTGGAGCAACTGGCAACAAGATCCGGTCCGGCATTTTTACCAGATATATCTCCTAAAGATTTCAATACCTAGATAATAAAGATATATTGAATATATTCATGACCACCTTCACTCCATCAATCTGTATTATCATGTAAGAATGCCATGCTTTTAAAATGCAAAGAAGCATGCAACTATTGGGTACTCTGGGCTGAGTTCCTTGCCTTCACTTAATTATATTCCCTACTCCCTCCCATTCCTACATTCAACAGAATCAACACATGTTCCATGAACTCTCAAAAAAGTGGAAAAATTATTTATTTATAACATAGGCAATTGCAGTCCCAAGAAGAACACGGTTCTTATCTGATGCTGCCCCTTTTTCTGATTTCCTGACTGATAGCTTTGGACGCCAGCATAACTACTTGAGAATCTCCCTAACTGAGAAATGCAACCTCAGATGTAAGTCTTTCTATTTTGAATATAAGCTAAGTTATAAAATGCAACGTTTTGTTCTCATAACATCTTATTAGTGGACCTATGTTTAACAAGCGTCTTAATGACTTAATTACAGAATGCCACACACTGCAATCCCAAAAGTGTATTTGTTTGATTGATGCTGTTTCTCCTGCTGATGGAAGCTGTTCGGTCCAATAACTTATAGAACATACTTTTCCTGCAGATTTAATTAGATTGTGAAATTAGAAGCAAAACTGTTGGATGAAACAAAAGAGCAGATGTGTTAAAACATATTCTAGTCCAACTTGTTTGGATAACATATCTTCTTTCCCCTGGAGCAGTTGGGAACCTGAAATGGTAAACCCTTATCACTTTCATTACTAAAGCAAAATACAACAAGTTGGATTTGAATAAGTGTTGGCACTTTTTGGAAATGTCTCCTGTTCATCTGTTTTGGTTATGGAACACAGAAAAATATATAGATAACGAGAACAAGACGTTAAAAGAGTATTTTTAATGACATAAACGTCTTGGAACTGTAGTCTAATTTGTCAGATGTATGTAATGAAGTGAATTGCTAATTCACAAAAATTACTGCAGTGTTTTCTACCTGGGAGCCCTACAAAAGTGCTAAATTTAAGGTGCCAGAATTCTCAGCAATGACCGTGCTTCCTGTAGAATTCCCATGTAGCTGAAATCTTCACATCTCAAGATCCCCAGGAGCTAGTTTCTTCCTGGGATTGTAGCATATAAGGTAGCTATCTATAGGATAGTGTGATGTATAGGTATTTTTTTCATTCATTCACTCTGTGTGGGTTTTTTTACAGATCATGGGAGAAAAAGGGAAAGCAAAATATTGTAACCTTATTTGGAAATAGTTTGCTTCTTATATTGGGAAACAAGCATGTCTTAAAACTCTTGACTGCATGTTTCAGGTCAGTATTGTATGCCAGAGGAAGGAGTTCAGCTAACTCCCAAATCCGAATTGTTGAGCACCCAGGAAATCATCTCTCTTGCCAAGCTCTTTGTGAAGGAAGGTGTGGACAAGATCCGTTTGACTGGAGGAGAGCCTCTTATCCGGCCTGATGTGGTGGACATCATAGGTATACTTGTTATAGATACTGTATGTCACAATGCTGGCCTGTATTTTGAGAATTCAAGCTGATCTGTAAGTTTACTCTGCTGTACAAAAATACTAGAGAGCCAATATCAATGTGTATCTTGTGATCCAGATATATATACCTGTGGATAAGACAAGACTTTTAGTTGACAAAATGCACCTAAAAAAATCAGATTCTGATTATCCATGGGTGGGCTTATCTATCAATAGCAGTAGCACTTAGACTTATATACCACTCCATAATGCTTTATTAGCACACTCTGAGTGTTTTACTATGTCAGCATTTTGCCCCCAACAATCTTAGTACTCATTTTACCGACCTCAGAAAGATGGAAGGCTGAGTCAAGCTTGAGCTGGTCAGAATCAAACTCCTGGCTGTGGGCACGTTAGCCTGCATATCACATTCTAATCAATGCGCCCTCACAGCTATTATATACCATAAAGAGTTCTGGTATATACTTGCAGATAGGCAGACCCTCTCATTTTTAACCAAAACACCATTAAGAGTGCAAGTCATGTGATGGATTACAGTGAAAAGGTAACTTCCTGGAAAGGAGGAAGCACATTCCAAACACAAGAGATAACACAGCCAGGAGCTGGATAGAAGGAAGAAGAGATCCCATGATATTTCTGTAACTTTCTACTTCAGTAGAGTGGTATAGCTGTAAACAGGCAAGATTCTGTCTGTCTAGTGTAAATAAATAAACTGTGGCTGGATTGTTCTATGTTGTTCTTGGTCTGGGTCCGATAGGTTTGGGTGCCACATTTTTCATGGTGTTTTGGTAAAAAAAAATTGAGGGTTGGCTTATCCTCAGATGGGTATATATGTGAATATGTACAGTATATTGATATTTTTATCTTGATTACGAGTGATGGTGCCAACTAAGGAGTTTTTTAACTAAAAATTTGCAGATCACCAAATTTAGAGAAATAGATACAGATTTCCATAAATAAATTTAGGAAGCCCCAGATGTGATGCTCAAAATCCTATATTATTATATATAATTACAGAATGAAAGTGTCATCATGTTATTTTTTTTTCTCTTCCTGTTGTTCAGTTTAATATAGTTGCTAATCTTTTGTCACCACTGTATTTTCTCAGCTCAGCTACGCAAATTAGAAGGGTTGAAAACCATCTCTGTCACAACCAATGGGATCAATTTAGCCAGACTGTTACCCCGGCTAAAAGAGGCTGGCCTGGATGCTATTAATATCAGCTTGGACACCCTGGTGCCAGCTAAATTCGAATTCATTGTCCGTCGAAAAGGTATTTTGAAATCTTCTACAATAATATGTTTAATATTTTTATTATTCTGCCCTGTATGGAACTTACCATATGATAGGGAATAAAGAGCTCAGAACTAATCAGAGAGCATGTATTCTCAATACTTAAGTGATCATTTGATCTCAAATTTCAAGGTTTTTTTAAATTACTGCTCATCTTGTTGAGATGAATATATATCACTCTTTACTGTATGGCATCATCTGTAATTATTTAATATATTGGTATGTAAATTTTTTAATAAGCAATGCAATACTTTTGATTTGCTTCTGAAAAGATATTTCAAGAAAAGGTATGCAAGAGCATGACCACAGAATCTATCTGCAAGTATATACCAGAACTAATCTGCAGAACCTATCTATAACAGCTACATCTTTCCCCATTTTCAGCTGCTTGTGGAATATACACATTTACAGTAGTGGCCAAAATTGTGGAAACCTTTTGGGAAACGTGTACAGTAGAAATGCCACCTTTGGTTAAGTTTCCACCAATTTGTCTTCTAATTTCTTTATAACTGTAGCCTTGTTCACTTAATAATACTATTTTACATCGCTTTCTGGGCAACCAGTCAACTCTTTGCACCATTACTTTAATTTTATTACATTTTACGAGCTCACTAAATGAAAGAACACACCAAAAAAATCCAACCAACTTGACAGCAATCACATAACACACTTGACAAATGTCCTCCTCTCAGCTTCAATACATGACATCAATAACTGAACCCTACTGTGATCTGATTGGCTCATTGCCAAAACAAGATGACACCTGATTGGCTCTCTAAATACCTATGCTCATTGGCTACAATCAGATGAAGGAAAGCTACCTGATACCAACTTAAGCAAGTTGTGCTTCCTTTTTCTGGTTATTTGGCTATAACTTTTCATAGAATACAGTACAGATAATTGAACAAACTTTGTTGCATTACATTCTTGATTAAATTATCTTTCCATTGATATGGTACTACTCCCAAAAAAATGGTGTTATTAGCCATCAAACCTCAAAAATACACTTTTCCCAAAAGGTTTCCACAATTTTGGCCACTACTGTATTTCTGAGCAGCACTGTATAGAAAACAGCTTCTCAAAGGCCCTGGTTTCATGACCGCCTAAAAATAAATGAATTTGCACAATATCCTCCATGAATAATTTTTGGGGGGATTATATTGGACAAAAATGTAAGTGACATTTTTAATATGTACATTTTAATCTATATAAAAAAATAAAACAGCAATAGAACATTTTAAAATAAAACAATTTCGTTGGATATACACTCAAAATATAAAACATTTTAATGGGAAGAAAGAGTTTACTTTTGCATAATTCCTGAAATCTGAATTTTATCTTCAAGTCAGGACTCTTGTATTTTGTTCTGTATTTATTTTTAGTCATTATTTGTTCTTTATAGCAACAACTGCAGAAAGCCATAACTTAACATGAACAGGATGTTCCATATTGAACCACTATTTTCAAAACCTTCTTGGTTAAGTCATAGTAATACATTTTGCACACTAATCCAAATTTCAGAAAGTCATTGTGGGGAATCTTTTTTTTTTTCAAAGAAGCATCAGAAGAAGTATCAGCAAATGTATTCCTAGCTATATTGGTTTAGCACTCATTAAAATAACAAGTATTAATACTGAACTGCATTAACATAGATGTTTCTATAGACACCCCAAGGAGCACAGATGTACCACTACTGTGCTATGTTGGTAGAGACACAGAAATATTTCTGAGAGAAATTTAACCCAACTATTCTGTTATATGATCAAAAAAGTGTCAAAAAAAGTATCTTTATGAACAAAAGTTAATCACAGAGTTTAACTTTTTGTCAAACCGCTCTCCATTACAAAGGAGAGCCAGTTTGGTGTAATGGTTGAGGCATCAGGCTAAAAACAAGGAGACCATGAATTCTAGTTCCATTTTAGGCATGAAGTCAGCTGGGTGATATTGGGCCAGTCATTCACTCTCAACCCTAGGAAGCAGGCAGTGTCAAACGAATTCTGAAAATCTTGCCCTGAAAACTACAGGAACCTTTCCAGTCAGTTGTCAGGAGCCAAAATTCACTCAGAGGGACATACACTGCAGTAGTAGACATAATTCAGGTGAATTATTAGAAAACAAATTAATACAATTGTATCAACTGTTAATGATTATGACCAATGTTGAACTGTAACCTTCCTTTAAAAGGCAAATGACTTTACTTTTTGTTGTGTAATAACAATAGCGCTGAATGTATTGAAAGTTTTGGCTTAGCGTGATAAACTATAATTAAAAATTTGGCAGTGCTGTCTAAAACAGATTAGAAATCTAGAGCTCCTCAGAAAATAGAGGATTTACACTTCCATAATTGGTCATGCTAGATAAGATTAATAAGGAACATCAAGAACTGTTTCAAAGTTTAGGCCAGATTCAGCAATAACCCATTACTGTTACTGGCTATTCTTTTCCCAGGCTTTTGCCCTTTTTTTACAGTAGTTCTCTCTGGTCTAAACAGTGTGCTTGAATTTTCATTTTCAACCCTTACAGTCTACAGGTGTGACTCCACTGCACCAGTGAAAGTATCTAAATTTAAAATGTTATTATATGAACTCTCAATAGTGCAGTGAACTCTTGCTGAAATTTCAGTCACTTGAGAATTGTTCTCAACTTGGAACTAAATTTTCATAACTGAGCATCAGGTAGGGTTTTATTATTACATTAAGATTAAATCATATGTCTCAGTTGGTTTTAAATTCTAATTTAGACATTGTTATTGTAGATACTACTTAAAAATACTTGTGGAAAAGCCATATATTTAGATATTAAGACCATTTACTTGGGCCAATGAGTTATTCTTCAAAATACATTATACCATTTTGAAATCTTTCCTCAGCCACATAAATGAATTTCAGCTGGCAGTGAAATAAATTCAGGTAGATTCTGATTGTGTGGAACTCTGTGTTTCACTTCTTGTTAATACTAAAGGTATACATTTTAGGAACAAAAATTGCTTTGTTTTGGGGATGATGCTAGATCAGTAAACCATAAAAAAAAACTCTCCTACAAATACACAGTTACAGTTTCAGTTCTTTAATTTTAAGAATGAGCAAATTTGATCAACTCCATAAGATCTTCAGAATTTCAGTGCATTAGAATAATCTATACTGATATAGTTTTATAAAAAAATAAAGAGCCCCAAAGTAGCTTTGCTATCACCACTGTTCCCAAAAAATGGGTATTTTCCTCCAGAATATCAAGAAGCACTTATATTTAATTAATGTTTAAATATATTATTTGTGGCAACATCTACTCCAACAGAACCAGGTTTATAATGAAGAGTTTCTTCATTAACCTTTCTGTTATGCTTGTTAATTTAGCAGCCAGAGCTACAACTCATCTGGATGATGCTTGCTTGTGGCAGCTGGATCAAATCTTGACTTTGAGGTCTCCTCTCTGTTGGAACTCTTCTCCCTGGAAATACCAACTACTGTTCCATGTAGATAATTTATGAGCAACTTTGCTGGCATATTTGGCATATTTCAAGGGGCCCTGGAGTATTTATTCCAAAGAAAGTATATTTTATACTTTCTTTGGAATAATATGATTGGTTGCTTCACTTTCCCTTTACGGCTAATCACATATGTTACAGCAGCCATTCTGCCAGGTGAAGAACAGAACTAACATGGGTAAGGAAGAGTTCAGATTTTCAAAACAGGTAACATTATTGTATTAGTGCATCTAGTAAAATAAAGATATCCATACATAAGGCATTTAAAGATTGAACTGTTGGTGGTTGTTGTGATTACAGGGTGGGGTGACTTCATAATTTGTAAACGTTTCCATTAAAAGCAACCGAAAAATTGATATGTAAAATGCAACACTATATGTAAATTGGTATCTTAAGACACAAATTGCCTTGGGAGATTGATCAGAAACTAGAGATTTCAGCAGCTTCAATGTGCCATGAGATCATGCACAGAGATTTCTCATGGTAAATAAGAAAAAAAAAATGAAAAGAATTGCTACTCTTAGGAAAGAAACATGGTTTTCTCATTTATACATTCCTAATTTCTTACATCCCATATCATTATGAGACACTGATGTTACAAATATACAGGTCCCTCTCCTCTCCATGCTTTTACATTTATTTTTTAATGTAAAACTGATAAAAGTAAAAGAAAAAAGTTAAATTCTTTCAGTTCCCAATGACTTCACCCATAGCATTTTCTCAGCACCATTAAGGAACCTTTTGACATTGCCTGCTAGTTTGTTTGTTTGTTTGTTTGTTTGTACTGGTGTTGTGTTGTATGGTATTGTATGGTATGGTATGGTAAAATTTTCAATTTCCAAGTTATTTCCCATTAAATCACTGTTCAGGGCCTTGAAGAAATTTAAACAGCGAGAAAGGTCACCAGCTACTTCACTTTAGAAGTTATGTCCAGTGAGAAAGAACCCAGAGCTGCGGACTGCAGTATTTTCACAGCATGTAGTGACAGGGAAAGCTCCTCCTCCTCCTCCTCCTTTTATGGAAGAAAGCATGCTGTCCCTACTAACAATGGCAAATCATCTGTCTCACTGAACAGTAATCAGATTCAGTTACGCTTATATAACATGCTGGAAAATGCCTTCCCTCCCACTTTTGTAAGAGTACAAATGGTGCTGCCAAAGTGTGGGAATGGAGATGAGTCTGGAATAATTAGTTGTGAATTAATATGCATAATGTGTACAGTGTATGTGGAAGATAATGAACTGAGAGTTCCGTTCCGTTTCCAAGTACAAGTTTCAAATGTTTTCACATGTTGCATGTTTCTCTTTGTGAAAGCATCCTTTGCTTTTTACTAACAATCTTAGTGGTGATGATAGCAGACAGCATAGAGACAAGATAAATATTGCTTAACAGAATCACTTAAATGGACTCCAAAATTGAAAGCACACATTTGAAACCACGTTAATTTGTCTGGAATGGCTGTAATCTGTTCATTGCAGGGGAAATGCCCATATGGAGCCACTAGATGGTGATACAGTGTCAGTTAAAACTAATGGAGGCATAGTAGGGAAAAACAGCCAATAAAAGTGACTTTAATCAGCTCAAGATGTTTGCACATTTCCCTCTGTGTTACTTTTAATTGTTTCTAAATATGGATTGTGCTACATAGAGGAATCTCTGAATACACAGAGAAATCTTATCCTTGTGTGCTTGCACATTTAAAGATTAAAATATTTTTGATCATATATCAAATTTTAGAAAACTTTAATGCAGAGAGATACAGTTTGAATGAATCCAGCAGGATCATCTCCAATTCCACCACAGTACAGTCAGTTCGTAGCGATGCCTGGGGATGTGTAACTAATGTTTCAGACTATTCATTGTTGCTAGTCAAGGAATTAGATCTGCTCCTGTAAAATGAGAAGGTATTAAGTAGGTTGACTCCAAACTATTAATATTGTTTTAGCAGGCCCAGTGCTCACCCAACAAATTAATGATCATGATCTTAAAAATAGAATTAAATAAATTAATGAAAGCAAAAACAAATCCATTAGCGTCTACTTCCAGAACGGCATAGCTCTAAAATTTATGTATCCCATGCTTATTTATTTACTTCTCAAATTTGTATGCCACCCAAGACCCAAAGACACAAGGAAAGTTTATTTATTGCCAAGGCTTCTGGGCCACTTCAGTCATAACCAACTCGTAAGTAGCAAATACTCCACTTTTCTAACAAAGCTTAACACAACATACAACAGCATTAATAATCAACATCCTAATGCATGACTGAAATGATCACCTGTATGTGCAGGGTGTCATTTCCATCTGAATCCCTATAGGCTTTCTTGATAATATTCCTGAATTCCAAAAAAACTGGCAGCCACTCTACCCTCAAGGCAAATTCTGTTCCATAGGAGAAGGGAGGACCAGAGAGGACCTGGGTTCAAGCCTGCTGAAGGTGACTTTTTCTCAGGGTAGGCAGTTAGATGGACAGATACTCCTTAGGGCAGGAAAACCTAAAGCAGGCAGGTTTAATGTTGCCTATGTATTGCTGCTATAGAAACATCACATTGGGTGTCTTATCTGAACAATTTTTTATAGCTACTCCGTCCTTTATAGGTGCTTGATGCATTTATCCTAAAAAAAGAAAATATTGATGCTTCTTTTGGGCTAGTGCTTCCTTGATTGCTTGATATTCCTAAAGTTGCATGGAAGTTCTCTTCTTTTTGATTTCCTTCCAAGCCTTTCTGCAAGCAGGACTGATTCCTGAATATAGTAATTCTAGTGTTTTCATTGTATGCTGTGCTCCCCGATGTCATGTTTAGTCTGCAAGCTTATTTTATTAGAGTAAACCTTTGCAACTGAAGTCAGAGGTTTTCAGAGTAGCAGAATGAAGAAATAACAAACACGTTTTGACATCAAACAATTATGGTAGTCCATGTTATTTAATCCTCATGACTGCCCATCCCATTCCTCTTCTTTCATGGAATAACAATGTATTTTTCTTTTCCAAATATTTGGGATTATATAAAGTACTGTATATTCCTTTTGAATAAACATCTCTTATGTCAACACGATTGGAGAGATGGTGAAAATTTGTGAAAAGTCTTGATTTGGGTTTCTCTCTACATTTGAAAACACACTCAACATAATGTTACGTATGTCTAAAGCCCATTGTGACTACTCTCATATAAAATATTTAGAATTGTTACTTAAACACAATCTGTTATTATATTTCATTTGTTCTATATAGCAAGGTAAGCTCTTACTTAAATGTGTTTGATAGAGTCATGAATAAATCTTTAAAAGAATGCAAGAATAAATGTATAAATTTATTATAAATTTTATAAATTTATATATTAATATTGGATTCGGTTTATGTGTATTTATAAAAAGTTTTGCTCACCTTTTTCTAAATAATTACATTCTGGTATTTTAGGATTCCACAAGGTAATGGAAGGAATACATAAAGCTCTTGATCTTGGCTATAATCCTGTTAAGGTGAGAATATTCTTTATTAATAATCATGAACTACATAGTATTCATCCTGTTACACAAAAGTACAAACTCCAGGTTGTGGATAGAGTTTGCCTGCAATACTGCATTCTAATCACTCGGCCACCACTGTGCAAATGTAGTTTTGGCATACTTATGTCACATCTCATATGTTATTTTCAAGTATTTATTATTTAAATAAATGCAGTGATATCGCTTATTTGTTTCTTATCCCAGACTAAAAATGGTAAAGACTAGAAGCCTAAAGTTTCTGCTGATTAGGAGTTATGGGAAATGACTTGCTGCCCAAGGCTAATTGGAGATCCTCAAGTTAGGAAGGCTGGTGTAGTGCCTTAATCCTAATAATTAATTTTGGGAATAATTTCCCAATACACTTTTTTTAAAAATATATATATATCCTATAAAGGAAACATAGGGAATAATTGTCTGTTCAGTAATAGAAAGCACATTATCTAGATTGTGCCAATTATCTATTGTGCCTATGAAATGACCTTGGATCATTTCTTGGGACCATTCACTCACTTTTTCTTTTAGGTGAACTGTGTGGTTATGAGAGGACTCAACGAAGATGAGCTGCTGGATTTTGTTTCTCTTACAGAAAAGCAGCCCCTGGATATCCGCTTTATAGAATACATGCCTTTTGATGGTGAGTTCTTGAGATTACACTTGACTTCAAAGTCTAAAGTAAATGGAGTGGGCAGATTCCTATTCCTGCAAAAGATGGTGATGGAATGTCAGCTTAGAGGTGCCTTCAGCCTCCGTGGCCTGCAGAGGAATCTCTTTGGAAAGGGACAGTGCCAAAGTTTTGGCATTGCTGGTATTTTTTATTATTGATGTTGTATGTCTCTGACCTTACAGTTTCATGGCAGCTAAACACAACTAATGTATTCCAGATATTCCTACATGTATACCTTAAGTTTTACTAATAACACTATTATTATTACATTAGGAATTACACTGGGATGGGTTTTTCATAGACTTCTGCTCCACCCACTTCAGCCACTGTTTTTTTATTACCTACCATTGCATCTCAACCATTGTCTAGTCACATAGTGCCCCGGATGACAACGTGCTATAGTTAAAAAGATGCTTTTTGTATTATAAACTCCCACAGTCAATATCAGCCTTATTTGATCAGTAACATTTCTTTCCTTCTTACTCTAGGCAACAAGTGGAACTTCAAGAAAATGGTGAGCTACAAGGAAATGCTGGATACAATTAAACAAAAATGGCCGGACTTGAAAAAGTTGCCCTGTGAAGCTTCTAGCACTGCCAAGGTGAATATTAGTATAATCAAAGGGTCAGTAATTAGAGCTTTTTGGTCCACTACTTCAGTGCTAGTTGATTAGCTATCAGGGAAGGAGAGAGATAATGCAGATTCTATTGTCGTGCTAGAGCTTCCTTGTGTATTTTGACAATTATGCTATTTGTGTTATTGGCTCAAAACTGTGCCTATTTATTATTCATTTTTAAAACTTATATGCCACCCATCTCACCTAAATGTGACTCTAGAGGACTTACCACAAAATAAAAACAACAATATAAAATATTAAGATAATAAATATTTACATTAATATTAAAAAAGATAGCTAAGGAAGGGAGCAAGTTAAAACAGGGTGGCAGCATTATCATCTGGCAGTCCATTAACCACCTCCACCAGTATGACATGCCCCCATTGGGGTTCCGGGTGAATTGGCAGAGCCAGGTTTTAAGAACCTGCAGAAAACCAAGAGGGTTGGTACAGATCTCACCTTGAGGGGAGATGGCCAGAGCCACAGCAGAAAAGGCTCTTCTCCTAAGCCCCACCAGGCAGAATTCCTTGACCAACGGGGTCCACAGCATGCACCTTGAATTGGACTCTAGGGTGGCAACCAGTGCAGTTTGCCTAATAGCAGTGTTATATGGGCCCCAAGAATTATCTGTGTGGCTGCATTCCTTGACAGTGCAGCTTCCAAATATTCTTCAAGAGAATGTTGCAGTAGTTCAGAGATGAGGTGTGTGTGTGTGTGTGTGAGAGAGAGAGAGAGAGAGAGAGAGAGAACCAAACTTATTCTGACTAGAAAAAATGCTTTGTAAGCTGCAGTTATTTAAGTATTGCCTCAGTTTTCAGAGTAAATTTATTACCATTACCTTCATAATTGTCCCATGATAAGTTTCTGGTATTACCTACTACACATAAAGTATTCTGTGCTTGCTTTTTGTGTAAACTATACATGAGGTATTATGTCTGGGAATTTTGGTCATTTTACAGTTATATCCATGACAACTGCTGTTGTGTTTATAATATAAATGTGCTCCATAATACATGTGATTTGTACATGATTTGCATAATGTTTCTAACAGAGAAGTATGCACCACATAAGAATTTTAAAATAGCCTTCATCTAAACACATATCATTAAAATGTTGTCATGGATTTTTCCATCTAGCATGTAAGATCTTTTTAGAAATAGGTTTAACAGGAAATTGTTGGTAAGAAGATAAGACTCCTTATAATGCTAGTGTCTGCTCTTTATCATAAAGATAATATATATCCCTACATATTGAAGGAATAATATAATCCCAGATTCAGTAATTGATTTCCAGTATAGTATTGCTACATGAATACTTCTGGTGACTTTTAACCTCATGGTAACATTTCATTCTGTAAAAGCATTTACAGAATTTCTTGTCAGTGTCCTACACTTTCCCCACGATCTATCTACTTCACAGTTATTAGGAGTGTACAAAATTAGTTGAATTTGAACTGTACTTAATTAGAAACATGCTGCTTTCAAGGGTAGCACAGCTATTTTGAGTGTAAAATGGGTTGGTTGAGCCTAAGATACTTCTATAAAACTTAGAATTAGCCCATGTCATTAATCTCTGACTGACTTTAGGCATGCTGGGGTTACCCTTGGATGTCACAGGTGAATACAGCTATGTGATTAGTCCACCCTATAGGGGTTCAGGGGGAGATTGAAGTCTTTCTTGAGGATCTGATGGGTGGCTTGATAGAGCCATTGGTCACTTCCTGAAACGGATGTCAAAGGAGTTGGATTGGATTGTTCCTGTGTGGCTTCTTACTGAGAGTCAATCCCAGGGAATTCTTTGGTTCTCTGAGAAGACGAAATGCCAGAAAAGATACTAAAAGTGCCATTAGAAAGGAGACAAAGAATGAATCCAACTGAACATGAATAAAAATACATATTAGAGATTGCATCGTGGTGATAAGGTTGGCACTTTTATCTCAGCTGTAGACAACTGTTCAGAGAATTTCTTTTAAGATGACCTGTTCCTAGCTAGGTAGAGAGGAAGTTACAGGGTAATCTGGAGAGCTGCATCTGGTGGATAAAGCTGCACAGAATTGCTTGCGACTGTCCTCCAGCTGTTCAGATCCTATTGAATTGACAAAAGCAAGGTCTTGTAGAGTTACCTGGAACGCTTTTGAGCCAATAACTGCTGAGGATCTTCAAATCCACTAAACCAATTGCCTATTCATTGGGGGTCACTCCTGGCTGGTTAAAACCACTTGGGGGATACTGTATGGTTGGATCTATGCAATAATATTTGTTTTGCTGAAAGAGGGGGTGGTACAGCTTGCCTTGAAGGAAGTGATGCTTCACCCTCTCCTTAAGAAGCCTTTGCTGAAGTGGATAGTCTTGGACAATTTTCATCTACTCTCTAACTTTCACTTCTTGGGGAAGATTATTGAAAAAGTGGTCATGTTGCAGCTTTAGAGAGCAAGCTGGAAATGGATAATCTGGAAAACAGAGGTTATCTAAAAACCTTTTGTGCTTGGTTTTATACTGGGACATAATATTGAGATAGTATGATTCATACTTCTCTCTAATTTCTGCCAGAGCTGGGACATGAATAGTGCAGCTATCATGATTCTCTTTGATATCTCAGCATTTTCAAAAGTACTGTCAACCATGATATTCTTCGGGGCCATCTATAGGGATTTGGAGTGGTAGATACAGTGTTCTAGTAGGTTATCCTTCTTCTTTGTGTGTAGTTGGATCCAGTCTGCCTATCCTATACATTCCAGCATATTTGGTGTGTTCTGGGTCCCACTAACTAAATAGTGTCAGCTGATGGGAACTGAAAGTGGGCCTTTTTTAATCATAGCACCGCCTTCTAGATTATATCCCCTGAGAAATTTGCTTATTTGACCTTATTCAGGTGAACCCTTAAAATCTGACTCTTTCCCCAGGATTTGAGCTAGAGTGGAGGGCAGATATCTTATAGTGATAATTAGTTTATCAGAATTGGGGTTATTTTTCTGAACATCTGCTTTTTGTATTGTTTGCAGTTTATTGTTTTAAATGGATACTATATGTTTTCCAGAGTCATGATGGAGTCAGGCAGCCTATAAATCTAATTAATGCATTTAATAAATACATTTCACATTGGAGACAGCTGCTTTGTGCTTGAAGCAGGGTGTGCTTTGAATTTGAAAAAAGTTTGAATTCAAAACATTTTGCACATCCCTAACTTCTTTCACAAACTAGAAGAAATTTTAGAAATGAAGTAGAAATGATGTTTTGATTATTATTTTTTCCTTTTTCCCCATTTTTTCTCCCACATTTTGCTTTTAACAGGCATATAAGGTACCACATTTTCAGGGGCAAGTCAGCTTCATCACTTCCATGTCTGAGCATTTCTGTGGATCCTGCAATCGTCTAAGGATCACAGCTGATGGAAATTTGAAGGTAGTCTTATTGCTTTGTCTGTTGGACCATGGAACCAATTATTTGGGGAAATTCTAGCCTTCACTGGATGTTTTCAAGTAAAGGCTAACACCAATCTGTCTGGAATGCTTTAATTTGGACTCCTATGTTGGTGAATGATTATGATAATGATAAATATTATTTATTTGATGTAAACGGAGCTCATAAAAATGGGCACTGCATTCAGAACAGGTTTAAACACTCTTGGATAAATAACCTTAAACAGAAGTAATAAATTATATAACAATTCCTGTTCAGTTTATTACTTGAAGCAAAAAGTATTTTTGCTATTCCTGAATTTTTTTTCTTTTCTAATAGAGTATATTCAAATATGAAAACTAATGGGAAGTAAATATATTATATAAATATAATCTTTTATTTGAAATTGTCTTGTAAGTGGCAATTGGCAACCACTATTAAATCCGACATGTGGGGTACAGACCAAGTAGTGAGATGGGAGGAGACGCAGGGAATGATCAATTTTCCTGTCACGTTGAAAGTTGTTATTTGTAATTAGTTCAGACTTGGTGCTTAAAAGTTCCAATTCCCACAATTGGTGACAGCAAGCATTGCATTAATATCTGTTGACACTAAGTTAGAGCACGTTCATTAGCTGAAATGACTTACAGAGCTGGATTTTAATGTCCTTGAAATATTCAAGACAGTACTTTGAGTCATGCTAGGAGAAGCTTGAACTAAAGCACCAGCAGGTGGCAACACGTAGCTGATCTTTGCTGATCTCAAAAGGACTAAGCCACATTGGATATAGTAGTTGGGCAGAACACCACTAGGAAACCTTGGTACTGTAGGCTGTACTAAGACATTTACAACAACAAAACAACAACAACAACAACAAAAATAGAGGTAGCAGCAAACCATTTCTGTTTTATTGCCAAGAAAACCACAAGAATGTGTTGATATAGTTGTAAGGAGTCAAGAGCATTCAGAAGCTACAGCTGCTACAGAGTGCAGCAGTACAGACAGTTCTTGGGGCCCCAAGAATGGCCTTTGTAACACCATTGCTCCACGAGCTGCATTGGCAGTGGGTCTGCTTCTGGATGCAATTTAAGTTGTTGGTAATCATCTTTTAAGCTCTTCGTGGCATGGGTCCAGGCTACTTGAGGGACCATCTCATCTCACTGGGATTGGCCTGCCCCACCCGTGCCAGCAGAGAAGGCAGGCTATAGGCCCCATCAGTTTGATTATTCCAGCTGGCAGGATCTAGGGGAAGGGCCTTCTCTGACATTGCACTTGCCCTCTCTCAGCCTTTGGAAGGAGGCAGTGACAAACCGCTTCTGAAAACCTTTCCAAGAAAACTGCAAGGACTTGTCCAGGTAGTCTTTGAAAATGGGACACAATTGAACAGAAGGGAAAAAAATAACATTAAATTAGCTCCAGATCGCCGCATTTAAACATGTCGCCTTCCCAAACCCTGCTCACCATTATTGCACTGTAATATTCAACATGCTGGTGGAACATGATGAAGATTGGGAAAGATTAACAATTACCCAAGCCACATTATGTGGAATGATATTCTTACATTTAAAGAAGGTATGGGATGGAGAGAGGTTTCCTCCACAGTAGATGCAATTATCAGCTGCATCTCAGTTGCAAAGAACTGGAAAATATAACCTGATTGGAATATGGGAAATCATTCTGTAGCCTATATACACACAACTTCTGTCCTAGAGGCTGCAAAGCCTGAGTCCTTCCAAAGGAAGGGGCACTTTTTAATTCAACAGTAAATATTAAATGCCTACTTAAGTGCATTTAATTTATGTTAAAATAAATCTAGTTCTTGTCCTGGCTTGTCCATCCACTTAATTGTCCAGATCACACTCCATTTTCTAGATGGCAACTGTTGGGATATCAACCAAAATCCAAGTGCACTCCTCAACCCAGAGAAAACCAGTACCTTTGACAGAATGTTAGGTGCAAGTCAAACATTTTAAATTCAAAATGTCCTGACTCCTGAATGCCATTCTGACACTAAACTTTCTAACTGCAATTGGAGGTTGGAATGGTCTGTTTCAAAGTTTGACCTCAAAATGTTTGCATTGCAGTAGAACATGCTATCACTTCCAAAGCAAATATTGCATAGGAGATATGCCCAACTTGAGAATGTTGCACGTTAGCTTCCAGCCTGTACCGACTTCTAAGTCCTCATACTTGGAAGAACTTCATAAAATTGAATAAGCAAGCCTACATTAGTGCACACCCTTGTTGGGTTCCTGCAGTTCTCAGAGATGGTCTTGGGACTGCTGTCCTACTATAATGGTGTGTGAGAATGAACTTGGCAGACAGGAAGAGACGCAGCCAGGGAATGGTTAGAGAAGAGCAGCTTGACCCATAAAAGGAATGTGGATATAGCTAAACATCTCAGAAGGGACCCTCCCTAGATTTTTGGGCGCTAAAGGTGAGGAGGGAGAAATGTACTTTCAGACTTACAAAATTCTGTCAATGTAATCTTGCCATAAAGTAGACCTAGTTCATCTGGATGTGCTTCTTCTCTTGACTTCCTTGCAAACTGACACTTGTTATTATTGCTGGTAGTCTGGAATGGAAGACTTACCTAAAATTGGCCTCTTGTCTCTAGTGAGAAGTACTGTTTTATGGCTGCTTTCCATCTTCAGATAGTGTAGGCCAGGGGTCTTCAAACTCGGCCCTTTTATGACTCATGGACTTCAACTCCCAGAATTCCTCAGCCAGCGTGCCTGGCTGAGGAATTCTGGGAGTTGAAGTCCATGAGTCATAAAAGGGCCGAGTTTGAAGACCCCTGGTGTAGGGATTGCCTGCTTGCCTTTTCAAGATAAGGATGTTGCCAGCTGGCGTTTTGAACAGCCATTAACATTGCAAAACTGATTCATTGTGGGAGCAAGCAACGTTTTCTTTTGAAAGATAATCTGGAACTAAAATGTTTTGAAGATTTAATGAACTTTTCTCTAGTGCTACACCCACATAACCTGATGCAGAGTGGTTCTATGTCATCCTCTCAGCTCATCTTCTATTCTTGTTTCAGGTCTGCCTTTTTGGAAATTCAGAAGTGTCCTTACGAGATCACTTACGAGGTAATGCCTCTGAAGAGGAGTTGATCCAGATCATTGGGGCAGCTGTTGACAGAAAAAAGAAACAACATGCAGGTATGCCATTTTGTGGAGGTTTTTTTTTTCTCTCTCCAAGATGCGTAGCCAGAGCTGGACTATTAAGAGTAAGCACAATATGGTGCAAAAGTCTTAAAGTGAAATCAAAAGTTATGATTTAAGGATTTATAAAATGCTCCCAAATCAAAATTGATCAAGACTACAACAAATCAGCTCTTGAATTTAAAACAGATTATTCTAATCTTACTGGCAAGAGTTCCAGGACTGTTCCATTTTATCCAAAAAAGAGTTCCAGGCTCAAAATAGCATTATTTTGATCTCAAAAGACAGAGATCAAAACTGAGGCACTCGTTAGTAACAGAAAAGCTGTTTTGTTCTTGAAACCTTTTAAATTAAAAGGAATTTGCACACTACAATAGCTCTGCTGTACTTTATGCTGACAGGAATCAGGAAGTATTGATTTCCATTTCTTGCAGTCTTCTCATGTTATCCAAATATATTACCCTGTTTGTTCAGAGTTCACTTTAGGCGTGTGTATGGGACAGAAGGGAGGAAAGGAATTGCAAACACTTGCTCCTGCCAACTGTGACATGATGTTACTGCGTTCCTAGGCTGTCTAAAAAATCTGAATAAAGTTTTGCCCCTATCCACTGAAAAATTTCCAGCCCTTGTTTCATAGCATATAAGTCCTTTGATTAAGGATCATAATTGGTAATTTATTTTGGGGGTAAGTCCTTCAAATTATGTTATACGCTGCTGTTTTTCATTTCTCATGTGAATTGTTTTCATAGCCTGGTTTTGCTTTCTCTGTTTCCCCATTCAAGAGATGATTGCTTAATTCTTAGAATGCCAACATCCATACCATCACCAACATTTTTATTTTTTATTTTTTGCATTATTTCCATTGATATAAAATCTGGGAGTATTAATAATTTTTGCATGTTCATTATTTTCTTCTCAGGTATGTTCAACATTTCCCAAATGAAGAACAGGCCAATGATCCTCATTGGTGGGTGACCAATCAGTACGTAAGAAGCACTTAAATTATGCAAAATGGTTCAGAAACTGTAAACAGAGACTAAACATTTTCTAAATAAGAAATAGAAATATGCGCACATTTTCTTTTTTAAAAGCATTATTTGGGGCATCACGTTTGGGGCATGCACATCAAACTAATGCTGGGTGTGCATTTTGCTAATCCAGCAATGTGGAAGTTTCTGAGCTTCCATTCTCCAGGCCGTAAGTGAGAATTTTATTATGTAGCTGTTCCTCGGGGCTCTGCACTTAAACCCCCTTTAAGATCTGGTATATTGCTAGAATTAGAAGGATGGGATATAGATAATTTGGGAAATGGGAACAATTAACTACTAGCGTTTCCACAGCATGGGAGAACCATGTGGTAAACCATACATTTGGAGGTTTGCCTGTAATTGAATAAGACATTTGTGGGGGAGAGCAAAGGAAGCTGGATGTAAAGACAGGCTCCTTCCAGCTGGTTTTGGAATGGGAAGTTGGCTGCCTAAACGCAGCTATGTATCTGGGACTTAAATTATATCTGGTAAGGCCATGCATTCTGCACCTCGGGAAAAGCGACCACTGGCTTTCTTTCTGCAAATAGCATAGTCTTTGCGACTGGGGTAGAACCAACTTTGTTATGATTTACAGACTAGTGCAGGAATATACAGAGCAACTCAGGCAGCTTCCCAATTTAATTTGAAATGGATTACAAAGTTCCATGAAGGTAGCTCCTGCGTGAATCAATAGGAAACGAATAGAAGGTCCAAAGTCCAAAAGAGGACTGTAGTGAATGCTATGGAAAGAATAAATTGTCCTATTCTCCCTCTCTTATTTTTCTTGAATGCTTCGGCAGGTTTTTCCCCCCCTTAAAATACACTTTAATCCTAGTGTTTTCTTTTGACATGCTCCTTCACATAGACTCATTAGTAGTGTGGAAGGCTTGATGAATTGCAAAAATAAAAAGGTTGCACTTAGGACTTCTGTAAAACAAGATACTAGTGCAAAATTATTGTAAAAGCTAACTGAAAACTGAACATAGTCTGAAACTCTGTATTGACTTACTCTAGTTGCCATTTGCTGTCTCCCTTTGCTTTCATGAAGTCATAAGCACGTAGTCTGTTTATGGGAACAGTCTCTCCCACCAATCTTGGTGTGGATCTTCTCTGCCTCTCATACACCATACAATACCCTTAGATTTATATACTTATTCACAGTGCTTTACAGCCCTCTCTTAAGTGTTTTACAGAATCAGCATATTGTCCCCAACAATCTGGGTCCTCATTTTACTGACCTCAGAAGGATGGAAGGCTGAGTTAGCCCATGCTATGAAAGTTTGGGTTTTTGAGTACAGTTTTCTCTCTAGTTATATAATAGTTGAAAAGCAAAGCATAGGGACCCATTTAACAATGGTGTGCTGTTGGGATTACAACACTGCAATTTTCACTTAAAGGCCGTGTTGGCCAGGAATTTGGGGAAATGGAGTCCCAACATTTTGGGAGAATGCCCAGTTTTGTGTAACCTAAAGTTTACTCCCAGATCTGCAAAGATAGACAGACGTTTACGTAATGTGTTACAAAATGTCTGTGACAGGTATCAAATGTCTCTGTGGTCTCTAATGGAAGAGGTGGGGAACCTTGGGTGTGCAAAAAGAAGCCGATAGAGAGGGAGTATTTCATAAATTGACTTCAACATTCAGAAATGCTAAGCAGGAATTCTGTGTTGCTCTTCTAATTACCCCTCTGTGAATGCAACTGAAAACTACACAGGATCTTAGAGGTCAGTAGAGTCAATTAAAAACATATTCTGATATAAAGTAATAGGGATGAATAACCTCAGAACAACCTGGCATCTATAAAACGTCAAAATTAAATATATTTTTGAATTAAATTAAAATGATTAAAATCTGACAAGCTTTCCAAATCGCATGATAATTCATGTTCTCACTTGAAAACATAGAGATGAGATTACCCAAACATGAAAATCAGAGAGAGAGAGGAAGAGATCAAGACCCAATCTTACCCCCCCCCCACTGCACAGCAATAATGTGATTTTGTACAACAACTGTCATAATGATTGTTAACTCCCTATTGTATAAGGATCAGAAAATTCAGTTCTAAGCAGATACTGAAATATAAGAACTTTTTCCTATTATACATCTCTTCTTCTCTCCACCCATTAATATCACTTATATGAATTTTTCTTAGAAGATTTGAACGTGTGCATGGATGATTTGTGTGTACTGGTGCACTCTCACTTCTAACATTAACGTTGCCTAGTTAAGAACTAAAATGGGAATTAAAGTTGTAGCTTTCAAGATTAATTTAGGGTTTGTTCCTTTCAATTTATGTTAGGACTGTGAGAGGAAGAAGTCCCCAAAGTTTGCATATGATTTTTGCCCAGTCCCTCTGGAACAGCTAGCTACATACATTCACAGTGTAGAGATAATGAGGAGAAAGTAGACTTGCTGAATTCTAATCTGTCAAAGAATATAATATTCTCAGATGGGCACCACATTGTTGAGCTAGGCAGGGAGAAAAAGTGACATTCATAGCACATACTTGATAGGCTGCAATAATTTCAGTGATGATCTTAGCTATCTTTGATCAGAGTAGGCTAATGTCCCCCCGCTGCCTTAGTTCCAGCAATTGAAAGTTGTAAGAAAGGTTCCTGCATCCCAAAAAGGAAACCAGAGGCATGAATGGATGAGAGATAGACAGACCATGCTTATGTTTCTGGGGAAGAAAGGCATTCTGCTGCATCATAAACAAGCCTTGACACCCTTAAGAAATCCTCTGAAAAATACGGCGGATGGATGCTTTGAGCAGCATTATTTCTTTCTTAGTCTCTTAACTATTGGAAATAAAACAAAATTGCTATCCTCCCCACCCCAGAAAAAGTCTCATTGGAAAACAAAAGAGAGAGATACACATCATTAAAGAGAGATTTGGCTATTTCATCACATCTCACTTTCCTTTTTCCTCTCTTGTATCTAAAAAGCGTGCTTTCCATTATGTTTAATAGTTGCCTTTTAACTTGGTCCTTGGCACTAGGCTCTAGCGTGGCCATAGCCAAGGGATTAATGAATGAGGGCTGATTCCCAGTAGACTTGGAACTGAAACTGACCCAGATAAAGATAACACAGATCAAGGAAGGAATACGAGCTCCTGGCAGCACCATGCCAAGCGTGACATCCTTTTGTTAATATGGCCATTGCTGGCAGTTGCAGAGAACTGCTTTAGCTTCAGGGCATGAGAATGGAAAAGTAGTACATTCTCTGGAAATTTTGGCTGTACCTTACAACCAAGAAGCCACATCTTGGAGTAGGTGTGATGTAAAGTTTTACAGTGTCAAGGTAAACATTACTTATTTCAGATGCAATTTAATGAAATACAGTTTTGTGATAGATGATACAACCCACTCTTACATTTCCAAAGAGGGTCAGGGATGGAGGTGTGTGTTTATGTGGACCTCAATGAAGGGGATGAATGTAAGTAAAACATCCCTGAACAGATTACTATTTTAAGCTTTTGTTTATGGAAGGCAATCTGTTCAACTGTTGAGTAACTCCTTACTATTAGTAAGTGTATTAATATTTAGCTAAATCTTCTTTTTAAACTCCCACTATTCATAGTACTGCCCTCAGGAACAGTATGGTAGTACATGTTTGCCATAATTTCAGCTATTTAAAAGCTGTTCTCGTGTTTCCCTTAATTTTCTGTTCTCTAAGCTAAACATATCTGCCCTTTTCAGCCATTCTTTATTTGTCATCTCCTGTTGGATAATATCTGGGTATACTTTTAGAATGTCTATAATCTATAGCTTTAAAATTCTAGGCTTTTCGTGCAAGGGATTTTTAATTGGGGAGGGACTCTGTGGTCATTAATGACTCTGAAGTTGCTTTCTAGGGGTGTACAGAAATGTTTCAAATTAGAAATACTCCATTGTTTTGAGTTCAAAGTGGCTTGTTCCAACTATCCGGGACTCAAAATACTTCCAAAATGGACAGAATAATCTATCTTGAATTTGAAACAGGATGTTTTAAATTGAAATATTATGATGCACACTCTCTATTTTCTAATTCATCTAATACATCTCAGACACATAGATTTTCCTACTTCCATTTTAAAGGACAAGTTAAGATTGCTCATGATTATAGAGGAAGAAATTTTGCAGGATAGTATTTGACTTACATTCTACATCAACAAGAGATCCCATTTGGGTTTTTCATGGAGAAATAAGAAAACACTTGTCACTCAAATTTTGGTGGGATTTTTTTTATGGTTTATGATTTTATAGTTAGTAGTTTTATTGTTGTGAGTCCCCTAGAGTTGTATTTAAGGTAGGCAGCCATACAAATTTTTGAAATAAATAAATAAAATCTTACCACTACTGTATGTATGAATAATGTTTCTATCTACTGCTTTTCAATTAGAGCAGAAAATAAGCTGCAAGCTTTTTAGAGTGGCTTCAGAAAGCCTAATTCCATCAAGAAATACAGCAGTATCTGCGTAAGTCCTATCCCTAATTGGTTATATGGTTTGAGTTTCTGGATAGGTGGAATTCTGGAACTGGATCTCTGCCACCTTTGGCGGTTATCATTGGATTTCTAAACACAGTTCTGGACACATCCATTGCCAACTTGGCCTTTCATTTTCCTTGGATTATTCCCATGTTGCGTATACAAATTGCATTTGAAGTACCCAACATTTTTCAAATACAGATTGTCATGTAACATGGGGAGTTGTTATTCAAAAATCAGTGCCAAGTCCTATCCAAGCACAGAATTAACATAGTCCTTTGAGTTGTGGGCAGCTACTTTCGGACAACTGATAAGAATCCTGGAAAATTTAAGAAAAGATTCCTTGTTCAGAAGGGTATTTTTTTAGAAGGTTTATTTTTCTCTCTGTGCTTTATAGGAGTTTGTAGAACTCTGCGTAAAATCAACAGTAGTTTTTCTCTTCTAGCAAGCTAAACATCGAACTTTTGTTATTTTCCCCCCCCCCAGAGGCTACATCAAGGTCATTTCCACTGCTCCAAGATGCCCTGCAGGACCAAGCAAATTTGAATGAGTGGGGCCTCATCCAAGGCCACTGCCTGACTCTGAAAGAAAGTTTATCCAAACATATGGGGAAAAAGTTTAAAACAAATATGTTTACAGGACACCATGCCTTGCCAGGATCTTTCTCAGCACGCCAGCTTGCATCAAGGATTCCACAGGCTCAGCTCAGTAGCAATTGCTTTCTTCAGAAGACTTTGAGCTGCAGCTTGAATGAAAAGTGCCTTTGGACAGGGACTCCTCTCTCCAAACAGGCTTCCCATGTGACTAGAGACATTCGTTCCAGGATGGTAAGCCAAGCAGAGAAGGGTTGGAGATCTCTTTCAAGTGCCAAATGTCTGGGTGCCTCTGATTGTTTAACCCACGTTAACCAAGAAGGTCGGGTATCAATGGTAGATGTTGGAGGAAAGCCAGACTCAGAAAGGATTGCAGTGGCTTATGCTGTGGTCCATCTGGGTGCAAAGGTATTTAACTTGGTGCAGCAGAACCAAATTAAAAAAGGCGATGTGCTGGCAGTGGCCCAGATAGCTGGAATCCAGGGAGCCAAGCTAACAAGCCAGCTCATTCCACTGTGCCATAATGTCCCGCTGAGTCTGGTTGAGGTTACTCTTAGTCTGGATGCAGAAAAACATACCGTAGCCATTCAGGCTCTGTGCCGCACCCACGGAAAAACTGGGGTGGAGATGGAAGCTTTGATGGCTGCCAGTCTTGCTGCTTTGACCGTGTATGATATGTGCAAAGCAGTGAGTCATGACATAGTCATCAAAGAAGTAAAACTCCTCAGCAAGCAAGGAGGCCAGAGGGGTGACTTTAAGCGAGACTGATTAAAAGTTTTTATTCAAGAGATCAACATACCTTATCCTCGGAGTACACTTTTAGCAGCAGCATCTCCAATACTAGTAACCAAAATTCTGATCATTAAGCTTACTAAATCATAACCTGTGGTTTCTCTTGTTTTGGCTAATAACATAGGCTTTGGTCTACTCATTTGCCTGTATCGACTGACCTTTTTGCCTGTAAGTCCTAAGCTCTCCCACTGCTTTGATTTGCAGTAGTTCTAAGAGTACACGTGTTTAGCCCTTTATTCTGATTTTGTGCAAGGTTTCAGTCTTCCATCTCCTTTTAATTGTCCTAAAATATTCACACAGCAGGATTTCAGTATGAATCTTCTGTTTTGAGGATATTCAGATCCGGAATTCTCAGATGAATTATGATTTTAATATCATAACATATCCAAACACTGGAAAATATAAACTGATTCACCCGGATCACTCCCAACTAGACCAAAGATGATTTTGAATAGTAATTTAATTTCAATTTGTCTTTAAAAATGGAAGGTAAATATTTGTTGGTTAGGAATAGTTGCAAACTAGTCTGTATACACTCAAAAAAAAATACAGGTTCCCAATAGTGCTAAGCACAATTCCTTACACAATTAACCTTATTTTCCAGCAGCAAATTTACAGATGTTTTTTTCTTTTTTGTATTCAAGTCAGACATGATGATTACATGGGACTACTGCATGCTGTTTTGTAGGCAACATTTTGGAAGAGGCTTATCATTGCTTTCTTTCTAGGGGTAACTATTATTTAATTTTCTTCTAATATTCTAGTCTCCCTGATGATTAAAAATCATCTTCTTTCATCAATCTTAGACATCTTTCTCTTCTCTAAGGTGAGAAATGACATATTTTCTGTAAGGACAATAACTCACCACAATAACTTTCTACAAAAAAATTATCTATCCTATCCGTAGTAGCTCAGTAGGCCCCACTGGATGGAGGGATGGTGATCTGAAATCTCCTATGTGTCTTTGTACCCCTGACCTGCCTCCTTGGAACAGAAGCTTATTATTGTTGCTACCATCTTCAGTATCTTTTAGGAAAAAAACTGGCATTTTCCTGCCTAAACCCAATGTGTAGGAGAGTTAAGGTTTTTATATATTGTTATTTTCTGGCAATTATTATGCAAAAGTGAGGAAAAAATTACAGGTAATCCTCAAATTACAACCATAACCTTTCTTGCCCCAGTTGTTAAATGAATCGCTGCAGTTAAGTTATAGTAATACAATTGTTAAGTGAATCTGGCTTCCCCATTGACTTTGCTTGTCAGAAGGTTGCAAAAGGTGATCACATGATCCCAGGATACTGCAACCGTCATAAGCCAGCTGCCAAATGTCTGAATTTTGATCATGTGATCATGGGATTGCTGCAATGGTCTTTAGCGTGAAAAACGGTCATAAGTCACTTTTTTCAGCACCGTTGTAACTTTGAACGGTCACTAAACAAATAGTTGTAAATCAAGGACTACCTGCACTTTACTGCCCACTCTTGATGATATGCCATAAAAATACGTAATTAAGAGTATTGGCTCTCCTTTGGAGATAAACCGATTTTACAAGGTATAGACAAAATTAAACATATTTTTTTTTTTAAAAAGGCATATGTTGAATTCAGGTAATCTATGTTAAAAAAGATAAATTTCAGCGTTCTAATACAAAGATCCAGCAACTGCAAAAGAATGGGGTAAGGAAAGGCTCCAATGGGACATACCATAGTAAATGTATAGATTCCAGTAGATCATAGGTGTCAAACTCGCCACGTCACGTGATGTATTGTGATGTATCGCAACGTTTTTTCAATTGCCAGAGCTGGGGTGGGCGTGGTCTCCGTATGATGCAACCTGCCCGTGGGCCGACAGTTAGATAGACACCCCTGCAGTAGATAGTAAAATATGTGTTGAAATAAAATAAGCTTATACTGGTTTTAAATGGTCAATAGCACAGGTTTCTTGAATGATGGGTTTGAAGTGAGGGAAAAATACAATATCCTTAAATTATGCAGAGACATAAAAAGGATTACAACACACATGAAATAGTTCTTCGCATAGTTCTAACTAAACATTTATTAAACTTTTCTAGAGAATAGACCGTGCTTGAATCAGATTTTGTTTCTGGAAATGTCTTTCTTCCTGGAAATTTCTCTCTAATCAGGGGCTGGATGAAAAAGTTGGTACTTCTATCACTTCCACCTGAGCACAACACTGTCTTCCTTTTTTCTCCTGAAGTTCTTCCTACAGTTACCTCAAAATACAAAGCTGCCACCATCTCCTGGAGAGAGACATGGTCTAGGGCAGGGCTTTTCAACCTTTTCACCCATTGTACCACTTTTAGGATATGGCAATATCCGAGTACCACCAGTCGCCTAGCAAGGTGTCAAAAACTTGATGACCCCCCCAAAAAAGGAAAAAAGTGATAAAGTACAGGTAGTCCTTGACTTACAACAGTTCGCTTAGTGACTGTTCGAAGTTACAATAGCACTGAAAAAAGTGCCCCCCCCAAGGCACAGCCGAGCAAGACATCTGCCTGCGGCGCTCTTCCTCCTGTTCGAGGTTTTCATTGTTGTGAGCATTTCTGTTGAGGATTGGCAGTGGCGGGGGGGTTGGTTTTTATTCCCCCCATCTGCTGGGTGGTTGCAGCAGGTTTTGGTCACTTCACATGACCCTGGGACACTGTGACTGTCATAAATATGAATCAGTTGCCAAGCATCTGAATGTAAATCACAAGACCCTGGAGATGCTGCAACATTCCAGCTGATCGGCGGTTCTTCTGGGCACAGCAGAAGCGCCAGGATCAGCGCCAAACTCCAGCTGGAGCCTGGCACTGATCCTGGCGCTTCCACCGAGCCCTGACAGCCCTGCAGCTTCAGCCATCTCTCGCTCAGGCTTGTGCAGTGCTGCCACTGGTTCAGCTCATTCCCTTCCCCCGCTACCACTTTTCTAGGATGGTCGTGTACCACCTGCCAGGTGCCAATGTACCACAGGTGGTACCCGTACCACTGGTTGAAAAGCCCTGGTCTAGGGTAAATCTCTCTTCTGCATATGTGCAGAAGCCCATGCCCAAGAGAAGAAAAATGTACCCGGTATGTCTAAGCCTGACTGGCATGAGGGGCTGGAAAACTGAATGTTAGACTTAATGCCTTCCTCTAATAACACAATCAATCAGTCAGTCAGTCAGTTAGTCAGTAAATAACCAAACAAACAACTCTAAATCCCTAGATGCTCAAGCCCATTATAGTCTTCATATTAACATTGAAGTGGATGTAATTCTTTGTAAGTAAGGCACTGGGATTGAAACAAATAAGACAAAATATCTTAAGTTTCTGGCCACAGATGCATTTTTATTATTTATTTATTAAATTTTCCTGCCTAGGAAACTTGGATGCAAGAGCCTTTAAACGCAAACCAGAGTATTTTAGTTCTGAACATTATTGCTTTAAAACTCATTAATAGCATTTTACATTTTACATGAAAGTAGTATCTTTTTCTGCTCTCCTACAGGATTTGGAGGCTGCAGCTTGAGGCTCATTTTGCTAATACTCCTCCCACTGTTTGTGCTTCGCATACATTTGCATAGCAAATACTCCTTCAAGTACACAGAAAAAGGTTTTATTCAAGTCAATTAGAGTTTATGCAGAGGATAATCAGAGTATTATCCTTTCCCATTATAATACACAGAAGTCGGTTTCAAGGAGAGATCAAAGGCCATTGATAAAATAGTGAAATAAAGTGGCACCAAGACACAGTTCTGCATAATATTGGAATTTCTCAGATTTAATGACCCTTAATTTTACATCTGATTTTCAAACAGGTGTTTTCATGTAACTTACAAGGGAGCAGATAGTGATCAATTATTGTTTGTGCTATACAGTAATTTATTATAAAGTATTAAATCAAAAGCAGTTTTGAAACAAATCAAATGCTGCACTTGAGGTGATATTTGGAACCCAACCATTTTCAGTCAGATGTGATAAAACTTGGTCCATGCATGAGGAGCAGACTGGGTAAACAATTGCTTGTTCTATAATGGTTTGCACTTTAATCAAGTCCAAAAAGTGGTCATAAAGAAGTGCCTACATTTTGCTTATTGTGCTTAAAGGATAATTGAAAAGCGATTCTTTTCCATATTTATTTTTAGTTAATCAGAATAATTATCACAATTTCCTGGAATTGAGGGAAATGATTTATGAACATAAATAGGCACTCCCCACTCTAGCCTGTTCTACATTGCTTCGGCTGGGATAAAAACATTGGTGCTTGATCTAGGATAGAAAGTTTATGGGAGAATTCTCCTACTGGGAATGTGGCTGTTATATAAACCCAAGGGCAGACTGATTTGTTTGCTTGAAAGAGATAGGGTTCTTCCAATACACCAAAGGTACATAGGAGGAAAACCAGAATGTAACAAATTTTGAATTACCTTTAAATAGTTCCACATAGAAGCATAGTTGCTTTTTCCCATTTTTTTTCTTAATAAATCTAATCCAAGGTGAAGGAATTTTACCTTCACTGTTCATTGCCAATGCTGATTACCACTAGAGAGATCGGACAGGACAGATAACCCTTGAGTTACCACCATCTTTCATTGCAAGTGGAGACTTGCTATTCAGAGAATGGATTGAGCAGTCTCAGGAAGAAGCTGGAAATGGAGAAGATTGTAGAATGCAATTTACTTTTTCCTGCAGTAGACCTTTCACACTATTTCCAAATAAAAGTATTCTCTCCCCCCCCCCCAATTGTTTATGTAATTCATAAATTACTGTTTGCACCAAATACTATTCTTGGATTAAATTCTCCTTACCAAAGTTTACCTGTTGTAATGTGTGTAAACATAACGTCAGTTGTATTACTTAGTAAGAGCAATAGTTCAAATTTATACTTGACAAGAGGGCCTTAATCACATGCTGATTGCTGTGGTCACTCCTTGTTTCTTCAATTGCATGGGCTAGTTACATGACCAATTGACTTTTTTTAAAAAAAGCATAATTTGAGAGATGCATATGCTTGTGTGATATCTCACAATATTTTGGCTAGTTCAGGGGTAGGCAACCTTGGCTCTTTTATGACTTGTGGACTTCAACTCCCAGAATTCCTGAGCCAGCCACGCTGAGGGGAAAGGGAGACGTTTCCAAGCTGAGCCATGTTGGCTCAGGAATTCTGGGAGTTGAAGTCCACGAGTCATAAAAGAGCCAAGGTTGCCTACCCCTGGGCTAGTTGAAATATTTTGTTTTAAAATTGATTTAATATATACATATTCTGGCTCTTAGGTCAAACTGGGATGTGTTACTGCAGCCTGAAAAGATTGTTGGCGCCATCTCTCGGTGTCTCTTTACAATTGTTCCATTTAATGTATGTTTCTGTGCATCTGGGTAATTTTAGCTATAAGATTTTAGCTTTAGCCTGAATGTGATTGTAATTGTTTTTAAAAATTGTTCACCAAATTTCAATTCTCTGTGAGAACAGAAAACATAAAATAGCTATAAATACCGAAAGATATGATGTATGCTCCTTGTTAATTCTATTTTTAAGTCTTTATGAATTGAATGAAGTATGTCACATTTGCCCTTATCGCAGAACGGAAATGAATAGTTGCTGCTTCACATTGCTATGTATTTTCCTACATGTCCTGTATATGGTGAAAAGTAATAACACGTTTTTTATAAGTGCACTTGATAGCAAGCGTAGGAAATGTATATGAAACATATCATTAGATTTTGCTGTGGTGTCAGAGAACGTCAAGTGTCTTGAGATCATTGAATCTTGTAGAAGTCTCTGATGACATGAGAAATTGCTCTGCACACATTCCTGTGATATGAGTGAGATAAACAAGAATGCAACTGTGGGAAACTGTTTCCTCTGCAGCAGTAACATCTTCTAACATTACAGGAGGATGGTTTGTCTTAGGGGTGTCCGAGCACTGCTAAAATCTTAATACATTTTACCTTGAGTTGCTTGACTATTATATTTTCAGCCATTAAGTCTGTAATTTAATGTACACAGTACAGGACAGCAAATACTTAAATTTAAAATGTATATTTTCTGAAGTTTGGTTTTTCATGCATAAATGTGGTGACATAATGTATACTAAAAGGGCTTCAGAATTAATTTTATTGAAAGAAAGCTCAGAATTTACAATGATTCAGTATGCATTGTGTTGATTTCTGAAAAAAATCTGTGCACTGATAACAGAGTATTTAGATAGGCTTGTTTTAAAAAATTATAACCTGCCTGTTAGTGAATAAATTAGATTTAGGGTTTTGGGAAGGTAGTCTTAATTTTTATTGCTTATCTTCAAACAGAGTAGCTAATGATGGTTTTTTTTAATGCTTTCATTATACGTCTATATAATACTTCTTGGATATACGCACAAATGGGAATGGTTTACAGGTAATGAAAAGTTTATACGGATTTGCTGAGGTTGTACTAAGAATGTTCTGTTTTGTTTTGTTTTTTAAATAAATAATACGCACAGTGGAAAGGCGCCTGAATTTATTTATTACAATATGCACTCTTTGTAGACAAGGTAGTCCATTCAGGGATGGTTTCAGCAGGGGAGAATTCTCAGGATTCACAATATTACAGCTTGCTGTATAAAACTGGGCAAAATATTAAATTGAATAATGATGTAGTGCATGAAAAATGAATTAATGTTTGGTGAGTTAAAATATTTGAGGTTAAAGGAGATAGTCAAAGGAAGTTTGACAAGTAAAAAGTGCAGTTTTATTTGTATACAAAATTAAAAATGCCTATCTTTTTGGACACTTGTTTTAAAAAACATTGAAACAGGAAGCATGTTAATATATTTTAGGAAATGGGAAAATCATTGATAAACCTGTATTTCGTTATTTCTTTAAGAGGAATGGCCTAAAAATCTTTTCAGTGAAATCAAAATTGTGATATCACAAAATCTATAAATACTTTGGCTTTGTTCTATGACTATGTGAATTACCTGGGAATGTATTTTGTTTCTGGGAATTATCTATGTGAATTACCTGGGAATGAATTTATATGTATAGAAGACCTCCAAAGTCCCTTCCAACTCTGTTATTCTATGTTCTATGTTCCTTTTCTACAGCTGTTACTAATAAATCATAAAAGGAGGAACAACAGAAAGAAGGCCACCTTCTTATGTCCCAGAACAAATGATCAGGGTTAAAATTCCAAGGTTTTCTAATAAAACCAGGAGATGGAAACTATTTTAGACTGATGTTAGTGTTGTTATTGGATCATTAGGACAGCTAGTAGAAGATTTTTAAAGAAGATACAGATAGTTCTTTCTTCTAGTATTGATTCAAAGCTAGTAGGAGCCATGGTGGCGCAGTGATTAGGATGCAGTATTGCAGACTAACTCACTGCTCACTGCCAGGAGTTCGATTCTGACTGGCTCAAGGTTGACTCTGCCTTCAATCCTTCCGAGGTCAGTAAAATGAGGATCCAGGTTGTTGAGGGCAACATGCTGACTCTGTAAACCTCTTAGAGAGAGCTGTGAAGCACTATGAAGTGGTATAGCTAATGCTATTGCTACTGCTTCCTTATGCTTTTTGAGAAAAGTTATCTTAGTAAACTCAGAGGTGGGGGGAGCAGGGAAGCTTCTGCTTCTTCTGCTCTCAGTAGCTAGAGCTTTTTCATCCTCTTTACAGAACTCTGGGCTGATGTCATTTACTTTAGGAATGCAAATGCCTTTCCCTCAAGAGTTAAGCTTTAGTAATCTCTGCTTCTGCAGCCAAGTCATGGTGATATAAGCTATATCTGTGTGTGGCATTGACTGCTGGTGGAAATCGGCATTGGAAAGAAAATTGGAGGGTATCCTTTGCAGACGCTAAGTAATAAACAGTTGAGTAGAGGTGATAACTCTATCTACCCACAAAGTCTCATGTCTCCTATTGTGGCTGGCAATTCGGGAGACACTCCATATTTTGTCCAAATTTAATTCCACTTGTGGTTGGTGGAAAAGGCAAAATGTTGCCAAAGGCTCCATGCTTTTGGGTTCACGGAGAATTCATGCAAAGCTCAGTTATTCTTATTGGCAGAAAAGGCCAGAGCCGGGGAAAGCGTGCAAACATTCTAGTTTGGTATGGTGGGTGAAGTCAACAGAAGAACGATTGAATTTTTAAAAAATGGTTGAATGAGATGCGGAGCTGTGAAGATAAAAATTCCAGGAGGAAAAAAAAATCCGATTCTGGATTTAGAAGATAACTGATGTTCCTTTGTTCTGGATGGGATCATACACCCCTGTGCAGAAAAGTCCTGTATAATCTGAGAGTCCCACAAGGTGCCAGCTGCAGGAGCAGGTGACATTGTGTTCAGGAGGGCCAATATACAACTCCATCTTGTGTGCCAGTTGCATCTCATTCTGGCTTGGGAAGCACTTCTTACAGTCACATATGCCCTAATCACTTTTTGGTCAAACTGTTGCCACTGTATATAGTAGTATATATTACTAAAACACTAGTGTCCATTTAATACTTTGTAACATTCAATTGGGTGAAATACTGCATGATACAGCAAAACATTGTCAACAAAGGTACCTGAAACAGGCTAAGTTGCAGAATGCTGGAACCCATTATTCCCAAAGGAATGAAATTTGGGGAAATTTATGCCTCTTCAGCACTGATGTGCTGCTGCTGTTGTTCAGTGTTGCTGTCACAATGAGCCACAGTTATGTGATCCTCATTGTCAGTGTTTCCTGACAGCTTCCCACAAGTCAATGGAGAAGCTGGATAGGGAAGCTCTTTCCCACTTTCCCACTAGCAAAGTCTCACCCAACTGTATACTCTCTGCAAGTCCCTCCCTTCCCCTACACAATAGCAGCCAGATACCTGCTTGCTTGGAGGGGAAGGAAGGAAGGAAGGAAGGAAGGAAGGAAGGAAGGAAGGAAGGAAGGAAGGAAGGAAGGAAGGCTAAATAAGAACTTGAATAAGTAGATGCATGGTTGGCTTAGAATACTGGCAACTCCTCCATTCTAAGTTTTCCTTCTCTGCATGGTCACATGATCCAAACCACAGCATATGCAAGCTGCTCTCAGAATGAGACAATTTGTCTCACCACTGCCAAGTCGCCTCTGCCAATTCACCACTGCCAAGTCATCGCAGGATTCCTCAACACGGCCAATTTGCCACAGGGAACACCCACCTGCCCTGTCCTTCCTAATTCCTACACAGACAAACAACAGGAACGAATGTAGAATCTCTCTCTCACCTACACACAAATACACAAATATGCACCTTTGTGGTTAATCTTTAGGGAGATAGTATTTGTGAGTGCACACAAACAGATGCAACACATTACTTCCTTACACAGATGAAAACAGAGCTGCCTTCTTTTTTCATGGCTGGTAACAAGGTTGGAAACAATCCAAGAAGCCAGGGTCTGCTATCTTGTTTAAACTCTGGAATGTTGTTTTGTCATTCTCTTAACCCTCTTTCATATCCAAATGTTAGCCCAATGAACATTTTCCAAGTTGGATACATTGTCAAAATGTCCCAAACAGATTAGAATTCCAACCTAAGGGAACTCGGAACTTCCTTAATTGGTTCAAAGGATATAAAATTGAATAATTTTGCTTCATTTGTTCATTCAGTTTTGATTACAGTATCATATATTGATAGTGAATGCTGGGTGTTTTTTTTAATCTTTTAAGAGAATAACAATGATTGTGTGCCTAGCACGTTGCACTCTGTCCGTATCCAATTCAAGTATAAAACACACTGGGTGGCTGGCCCAAGGTTGCTGTTTCTCAATCTAATCTTATTTCACTGAGTTGTGAAGATAAATGGAGCTTGGAGATATTCATTCTCCCTCAAGTTCTTTGGAGAGAAGGTAATATTATATTGTAATTAATACACAAAGAAGTTGTTGACATGTCAATCAAGTCAATCTTTTAGAACAGGGATCCTAGTATCCCCGGTGGCACCAGGCCATGGCATGCCAGAAACTAGGCAATGCAAACAAGTGAAGCCCCATCTGTGGGATGCAGACAGCAAGTGAAACCGTGCCCCCCCCGATCCACAGAAAAACCTTTCTCCACGGAACTGGTCCCTGGTGCCCCAAGGGTTGGGGGGGCTCTGTTTTAGTTATTTGATAATGATATTGCATTTCTCTTCCTCTAAATATAATCTAGTTTAAATGGGTTCTTGGAAATGGATGGATTGTGTGAGGACTGCCAGGCTGATGCTCAGCCCAAATATGGCAAATAACTGGTACAAGGCATTCAACCTGGTCAAGTGAACATCACAGTCCTCCTAAAGAAATAGTGTTTCCAAAATGAGTTTGGGGGTAATTCTGGATCACATTTTGATGGTGAATGTGATCAGGAGCTCTAGGTTTCCACAGTTAATTCTGCACAATTTCATGAGAGCAAACACAATACCACAGGAATATGCAATGCATTGTGGTATGTTCCCGTGTCTATCACTGTACTATTACATCCTCCAAATGGCATTCAAAGATTTTTACAAAATGTTCCTCTAGCCTTGCAGTGTTAGTTCTCCTTTCTTACTGCTCCAAGCAACCCCTCCACACCCCTTGGTGTTGCAACTTGAAATTGATTCAGTCTAACAATATTAGATACTCCATAGCTAATTCTCTATCAAAGGAGGCATCCAAACTAGTCTGAATATAGAAGATGTTATCCACAAGGTTTTATAGTATATATGAAATGTGTACTATGAGCTGATTTTTATTAGAGCTTGAGATGGGTGTTTTGAACACCATCATTTGCAGAGGATTTACAAATAGAAACATAACATTTGAGGTTTAATTGGTCACAACATTCCAATGTAAATTAGAAATTAAATTAAAAACATTACAAATATTTGTATATTTCGCAGAGGCTTGGAAGGCTATCAGCAAATGATACTTATCATCAAATTTAGGGAATGTAACAAATGGTAAACAGACATTCCTGCTAGATGGGACAACAGTCACAATTTTGAAGATTACTGCATTAACAGAAAGTGTTAATCCACCCTGGATGGGATGACACTGCTATGAAATGAAAAACCAAACAATAAACAAGTTTAGTGAATATTATTAGAGTTTATTGCTTAAATATATTTGGCTCCACTAACAAAATAACTCATTGAAATAAACAGGGGCAACATCTTTTTTTTCTTTTTAGTGTTATATTATATTCTTATAAAAGGTGCAGATAAAAAGGATGCTACAGGGTTTGTACATTTAATTCAGGTACAGAATTAAGTTGACCAACAAATGAGGAGACACCACAGCATTAGAAGAGTGTGACTTGATATCCATACAAAGAATAAGAAGCCCTTTACTGGTTGTGGATAGGGGCACTCCAGAGACAGATATTTAAGATCGCTTAAGGCAGATTAGTTAATATATAAAAGGCTGGGATTCTTCCACTTATTTCTGTGCTTATAGAAAAGAGAAGAATGGTACCTTCTAACCATTTTGGAACATGAACTATCAGATAAGCCAAAATCACTCACTAGAAAAATCCATCTCAAGTCTTCGATCTAGTCTTACATTCTTGCCTAGAACATGGCTGAGAGGATGGAGACAAAAATTGCATATTTTGTAGATGTTTCCACAAAAGATAGAAAAATGATAGGGGAAGGGGTTGCGACTTGCTTATTCCTCCCCAATTTGGCTTTGAGGTTAAACATCACCCAGGCACTGGCTAGTTGTATGTGTCATTTATGCGGGACTGACATTACCTCACACTTTGGATTTGATTGGCAATCCATTTGATCGCTGTGAGTCTCATACACTACAGAAATAGAACATAAGCTGTTCTGAGCAAAGAAACTTCCCTTTCTGGAGATGCAGACCCCATCTGTGGTACTGGGATAAAATGGAATACGCCCAGCCCTTGTCTGCTCTGTCCATGGAGTACCAAGACATCACTCAGTTTGCTCATAATGCCCTGGTGCAGTCTCAATAGTCATGGCTGCAACATGGTGTACAGACAAACACACAAACACACACACACAGAAAAGCAAACTAAAACATGGCAAAATAAATAGAAGTGTAGCATTTACAGGTTTCTAAAAATGTTCCTAAAACTGTATGTTTTTAATTAAAACTTAAAAAAAATATTAAACAAAATTGCATACATCATGTACATAACAGAACTGTACAAATGCTCTCCTCTGAGTTTCAACCTGAAAAAGCAAAAGCAAAGCTACCAAAAAAGCAGTAATCTAGCATCCCCTGTGATGAAACTCTTCCTCAAATGCATCACTAGTGACCATAATATTTCCAAAGAACATGGAAATTTCTTACTAATGAGAAGTACCTCTGTAAGTCACACTGCCACAGCATTTTGGATTGAGGGAGACTTAAACTGCTTTATTATTCCTTAAAGAACTTGGAATGCTTTGCACGAACTGGTATGTTGCATATAAAGACAATGCTGCATTGGATTGAAATAGGTGAACAGGGTTGAATCTTACAAGCAGAGTAGGTTTACTAGCCAGAACTGGTAACTTACTTCTATTACTGCTATTCAGCAATGCATCAAAAAGACTCACCTTTGCTAGAAGTGCATCTTCCAGTAATTATTTCCCTATATTGCATCTTACATGGTTTGCATTTTGAAAAAAACCCCTAACTCCCTTTCTTATTTGTTAAGTATTTAACTCTTGGACTGCAGTAGATGTAGTCCTGTTAGAAACAGCTGGATGACATGAATAGTCAAGAGAATGGGGAGGAGAATGGACCAACCTATCACCCCAAAGCCTCAAAAAGAGCATTAGGCTTTGGGAATATAAATGCATCATTGTTTGAAAATTGTCTAATTTATATGAAACAGTTCCAAAGGCGCTTTTCAAAGGAATTGCAAGGAATAGATATCCTTCCATTCAGGCAGAATTGAAGAAGCTTCTTGGGTGAGAAGCAAAATGTCTTCAAGGAAAAAACAAAAAAAAGTCCAGTTGCCTTTTGAAAAGCATCTTTGGGATAACCATTAACTGGATAACTGAGAATCTCCATAGATATTTATATGAAACAGGATCTCCACAAAAGGCTTAATCTTGTTTTGGGTTGCCCCAATTAAGTCAGGCAACATAATGGTTAAAAAGTTACTCTTTGTTCTTTTCCCCTGTTCTCTGGCAATCCACAGTTTGGGTTATTGCTGTCATATCTTACAGTAAGATAAACTGCCATGAGATGTTATTGCTTGAGAACTTTAGCAAGATGTGGAAAAGCAAAAAAAAAAAAACTTTTGCTGAGGATAAGAGCTGTCACATTTAAACTTTCTCTGGATGTTTCGATGTAAGAATTGTTCCCTCTCAGCCCTGTGTGAATATTTTTTCAGAGTGAATATTCTCAGGTTCCCTTCTTGAGAGAGAATAAACTGAGCATAACATGTTACAGCTGTTAACTACATTAATACAGAGGTCAAAGTTCAGGCCTCTCTCTGACTTCTGGGGGAGGGGTAGAAAACTGATGGAGAAATGGGTTTCTCTACTTCAAGTTGCATGCACAAATTCAAGGCATGCATCTGTGCATTTCGAGCGGACTCCTACAGACCCCAGCTGCTGACCTTGCAGCACAAAAAATGCAGTACTACGGGGGTAACTTTGGATAAATTACCAAATATCAAGAAAGATGGGAAAGCACAGAGTGTGGCTGAAGAACGTCCAACAACCTACATTAAAACAAAAATGGATTTAAGTGGCTTCTGGTCTTCTGTTGCTATTTTTATTTTATTTATTTAATTCCAATACATCCATGCTGTTCCTGGCCTCAAGCACCTACGAGATGGCATCTTTATGTGATTTTTCAAATGTCAGCAATAGCTTCATTTAGCTAAAAAAAAATAATCCATGGGCATTCGGCCAACAGTCCAGCCAATTATTTTCACAACAGAGAGATGCTGTACTTTGGGTGGTGGGGCTAAATAAATTCCAATGCCACCTTTGAGAAAACCTGGTTTGAACTGGGATTTTTTAAAAAAACTTCTATTTTGGATCATGGAATTCAGCTCCAACTATTATTATTTTTTTAAAATCTATGACAATCTGAAACAGAGGTCATGGGAAGTTGCTATTAAATTCCACCAACTGTTCATGGGAGTTGACATTTCCCAAGTGAAGGAATGATTCAAAATATAGCAAGCCCTGGTTACAAATGAAATGAATCTTATTGTAAGTGTAATTCTATATCATATTATTTTTAGACACGCAACACAAAACCTATTACTAAACTGAACTGCTAGATATTGCTCTGAAAAAAAAATGCAAGGAATAGAATTGAAACTACTGAGACCTACAGATCTCTGGTTCAGGTTGCTATAGATTTTACAGGATAGGTGAAAAGATACTCCAGTATTTTATCTTGTGGAACCAATGACAGAAATATTGGTAATAATATTTAAAAAAAAAAAAACGAACAAACAAGGCATTACATAGCAGAGCTAGGGGCAAAAATAAAATGTCTGATTCTCTCCAAGTATCACATGAACTTCCTTGACTGCCTTATCTCCTAGGGGGGGGAAAGTTTATTTGAACATGGAATCTCCTTCTTCCTGCTCTAAGTACCTCATTGATAACTGGCACCTTTCCCAGGTTCTTGCAGGGTTCACTGGTGCTGATGGGAGGAGAATTCTAATGTTACTCTGCTTCTGTGTTTTTAAGTATCTTCCAGACATCTGGGTTACCAGCCCACCATCTAAATTAAGAGATCCTGTGTCAGGAATGGCCACCTGAGAACACCATGCTCATCAAATCTATAGTTAGGCCTACCTTCTCTTTATACTGGTTCTTCACTGCAGTAACAATGTTACTTATTTACTTACCTTACTATAATAATAATTAGATGGCTCAGATTATACTTTATGGTAAAGAAAGGAGTATCGTCACAGATGAAGAACTTGAATTGGAGTGCATCTTATTTGTGGTACAGAATGTCTATAAGGAATTTGGGAATACTAAGTGATATAACTCAATAATTATTATTTTGAAGAAGGTGTAAACTTGAGATTTGATGGTTACAGCAAGGAAAATGGGCTTGCCTTGCACTTGCGTTTTAGTCCCTCTTGGACAATACAAGATACATAATGTAATACTACATCTCTACTAAAGAAGCTCGACGTAGCATTCACATTTTTCTTTAAAATACCTTGTTGTTCATCCTGAAGAATCCCAAAAGTACAACCCTGTTTATCTTCAAGAATATTTAGGGTAGAATCATTCAGTTCCGAAAGAGGGAGAGGAAGAGAGAGGATCATCTTCTAACTTAGTGTTTCTTAAACTTTTTTTTCTGTAAGGACCCCTTCCCACTTTTTAAAATTATGGAGGACCCCCAAATGAGCTTTCATTTGTATGGATTATATTTATCAGCATTTACTATACTGAAAATTTGCATTCATTGCCACTTCTCACAATTTGATGGGATTTTAACATTTTTCAAGATAGGTTGGCAAAGAATTTTGGTTTTGTGGACTTCTGAGAGGATGGCCAGAACATTTTTTAAGAAACACTGCTCTAAATGATATTTTAAAAAATATCAGAGATTATTTTTTTTGTGTAAAGGCAAATTATCTTGCCTATGCATGTAATGAAAAAAATGCTGTATTCTGGAATGCCATGAACAGGAAAATTCAGAACCAGAGCACTGAAAACTAGGGCATACAAAAATAAGACTATTATTTTTGAAGATTTGAGCACTTCTGCTTAGGGTTCCCAACGTTCAGCCCAATGTTGGTAGGGGAACCATGCTATATGGCTTATTAATCTGTGCTTGAGGGAGAAAGAAATTTTCTACTTCACAGAAACAAACTTGAATCTACACAACTTTTTCATACCAACAAAAGCAAGTAATCAACACGACAATTGGAGCATCTTTTATAATCCCTGGAATTCTATGGACTTTGCCCTTGCAGAAAAGCTCTTTCAGACATCATCTTAAACTTTGCCTCCATGTTGCTCACACTCAAGCTTGCACCATCTTTTTTTCCTGAGATCCAGTTGAGAATTGATGAATAACTACTCAATTCATAAGATTAGAAAAAAAAACCTATACTGCATAGTTCTATTAATGTACAACCATGTAAGAACAATGAAACAAGGAAGTATTATTTGGCTCCCTCTACAGATGCATGTTTCTGTTTTGGCTGTCCTGTTAAGACAATTTCTTATGACATGATAAATTGCTTGTTTATTGCCACTGCAAGTGTTGTTTTCATACATACTGGGTAATCCCTTTTGGGTCTGCCATATATTTGAATTCTTTCTTTGTCACTTCCTTCATGATGGAAAAATCCTTGAATGTTCCAGTCATCCTACAATTACATAATACTGTGAAAATGTTGTTGAAAGAGTTGCACTTTCTGAGAAGGCTAGTCTGTTAGAATGAAAAATATCCATCCCGGTTGAGTCACGGCTTCCAATAAATGACCAGATTCTCCTTTTCAACTATCAGACAAACCATTTGTATGTGTTTTTTTAATTTCTACATGTTATTAGTTCAAATAATGTGTGTTACTGTGCTATGAAAATAATGCAGTTTTACAAATGGAAATACTGCTATACCCCAAACCCTTTCCTACCACATTGCTTAGCAATGATAACTGATCAGGTTCAGGTTAATGATGATCACTCTTAGAGTCTGGTTCCTCCTGTTTTTTCACAACTTGGTATAAAGACTTAGCACACTTCCAAATACTCAAGTGATTAGTGGGGGAAAAAAGTGAGTTTCCCAAACATTTTGTGCATCTCAAAAACAGAGCTACTTTCTCTGACACAACATCACTTGCTTGGCACGCACCAGTAAATACCAGTCCTTGAGACCAGTGTCATGCTTCTCAAAGTCGATGGCCTTGTGGAAATCCAGTGGAAGAAGAGAATCACAACACTATAATATCACTAATTCACTCTTGAAGGCAGGCCAAACCAAGAATGGCAGGAAAATTCAGAACCATCCTGAGACTGTCTTGCATTTTCTCAGCATTGGAGTTTAAAAAAAAAAAAATGTGTAGACTTTGGCACATGAACCTCCCCTACCCACCCCAAGTAAGTGGTCCAAAAAGCCCCCAAGGTTTCTGTTCCATCAAAAGGGTCCAAAAGTGAAGTTGTGGTGGAACCAAGAAGCAATTCGATCAATCAGAAGGAAGGTTTGATGACTAATCCTTTGGGCACTAGAGAGGCACTTTTACCATCAGTCCAGATTATGTAAATATGGACGAGAGCAAGACGGGAGAATAGGTTTGTCCTGGGAAAAAAAGCCATTGGCACTAGATGCGCTTCCTGCAGAAAGGATTCAGACAGTCTCGCCATCTTGTCTTGACTCTTGGTTGCAGCAGTCATTCATTTACGGTTTTGCACTTTGTGTAATGGGCACATCCTCCATATTTAATAATTGAGCTTTGTTATTGCTCGTTCCCGGCTTGTCTCCAGAGCTTGGTTCCCTGAACGCTTACGGTTGCGCTTGAGCTTGGATAAGTCTTTGTCAAAAACTTCACCTGATCTCAGCGCTGACACAAGATCATCAAACTCTCCTCCTCCTTCCTCTGAGATACTACCAGCCTTTGCTTTCTTCTGTCGCCGCTCTTTCTCTCTCTGTTCTTTAAGCTGTTAAGAAATACACATAGATTTAACAGGTTTAGTATTGTGGCTGGCTGGAAAATGCGCTAATAAAGACAATGAAAGGCAAGACAAGAAGCAACAGATGGAAACTAACCAAAGAGAGAAGCAACCTAGAACTAAGGAGAAACTTCCTGACAGTTAGAACAATTAATCAGTGGAACAACCTGCCTCCAGAAGTTGTGAATGCAAGTTTTTAAGAAGAGACTGGACAGCCATTTGTCTGAAATGATATAGGGCAGGGGTAGGCAACCTTGGCTCTTTTATCACTCGTGGACTTCAACTCCCAGAATTCCTGAGCCAGCATGGTTCAGCTTGGAAACCTCTCCCTTTCCCCTCAGCATGGCTGGTTCGGGAATTCTGGGAGTTGAAGTCCATGAGTCATATAAGAGCCAAGGTTGCCTACCCCTGGTATAGGGTTTCCTGCCTGAGCAGGGGTTGGACTAGATGATCTCCAAGGTCCCTTCCAACTTTATTATTATTATTAACAAAACTAATTAGAAATAATTTAAAAAGACATTCATAAGTTGTTTGTTGCAAACTCATTCTAGACTCAGCTATTCATTGGGATAATTCTAAACTTCAACATTACAGGTGGTCCTTGACTTATGACTGCAATTGAGCCCAAAATTTATCTTGCTAAATGAGACAGTTAAGTGAGTTTTGCCACATTTTATGACCTTTCTTGCCACAGTTGTTAAGTGAATCATTGCCGTTGTTAAATCAGTAACACAGTGGTTCAGTGAATTTGTTTGTCAGATGATCCCAGGACACTGCAACCATCATAAATATGAGCCAATTGCCAAGCACCCAAATTTTGATCACATGAGTATAGGGATGCTGCAACACTGGAGGTTTTTAAGAAGAGACTGGACAACCATTTGTCTGAAATGGTATAGAGTTTCCTGCCTGAGCAGGGGGCTGAACTAGAAGACCTCCAAGGTCCCTTCCAACTATTATTATTATTATTATTAGGCATAAGTGGGGAAAATAGTCATAAGTCACCTTTTTCAGTGCTGTTGTGATTTCAAACAGTCACTAAACGAATGGTCGTAAATCAAGGACTACCTGTATAAGAAGCTAAATATAACTTTTTGGTATCAGTCTAAAAAGCTACCTAGTCCAGCATCCTGTTTGTAACAGTAGTTACAAACTACTGTTTGTAACTACTATAAAAACCATAGCTATCTTATATTATTTGTTTCCTTGGTTTGCATTTTATGGAGTTTGCTTTCTTTCCTCTCCTTTGCTGTTTTTAACATTCCGCTATTTATTTATGTAAAGCATTTTTAACCTGTTCTTCCACTGAAAAAACTCCTAGAGTGACTTACAAAGATCAGGAATAAGACACACTTGCTCCCTGGGGTTCACAGTCCTAAGCTGAACTTTTAGCTGCTTTTTCTCTGTTGTTAGCCACCCTGTGGGTTTTGCAAATAAGCATAAGTAACACTGGATTCTTAACATTACATTTAGAACATGGGGCATCTGTAAATGATGGGCCTGGAATGAAAGTATGCAAAACATGGAACTGGAAAAAGACCTTGGATATAAGTGCCTTAGCCTGCAAACCACATCTGTATCAACAATTGTTTCATTAAAGCCAGCAAGACAACGCTAGATTGAACATAAACAATTTGTGAAACTACTTCTAAGATCCCGTGAGGAAGTGATTAGGCTGCCAAACTAAGCCCAGGAGTACCTAGATTTGTATCCCCTTTCATATTGAACTAGACTATTTTTTTTCTAACTTTTTTTCTAACTAACTTACTCATGGGTAAGATGCTGGGAAGATAAAGGAATGGTGGGGATGAAGAGAGAAATTGGTGATTCCCTGAAGAAAGACTAAGATAAAAATCTAATTAGATCATAAGGATGGCTTTCAGTGAAGGACAAAAAGAGAGAGATATGCAGGCCAGTTGCCTCCATCCTAGGCTATTTTCCGTGGCATTCAACATTTAGGAGGAATGGGAAGAAAGAGAATTGTTCCTCCTACTAATGTAAGTTCCCACTGATTCAAATGTCATCAATAATATTATTGATGTATTGATATTATAATAATTAAGTAAGCCTGCTCTCTCCCTCGCCCCTCTTCGTCTCTTAGCAGGGGAAGGTCAGGATTCCTCACTGGTTGCTGTTCCGATGTCCCATCACCATTTTGTGTAGACCGTTTAATCCAGGGGTGGGCAATTACAGATAATCCTCAACTTGCAACAGTTAATTCAGTGACCTTACCTCAACTTGGCTCCAGAAGTTGTGGGTGCTCCAACACTGGAGATTTTTAAGAAGAGATTGGACAACCATTTGTCTGGAATGGTATAGGGTCTCCTGCTTGAGCAGGGAATTGAACTAGAAGACCTCCAAGGTCCCTTCTAACTTGGTTATTCTGTTATTATGGAAGATCATAATCACCACGCCCTAGTCACCCACAGTTTCTCCTCTGCCCCATATCTATAACTTCCCCATCATTTATTCCAGCACAGAACTGGGAACAAACTCCTCTCCTTTCTGAGTAGAAGGCTTTGCTATCTGTTCCCATACTGGCTGGCAAGGAATTCTTCAGCTCTTTCAGCCTTGCAAAACAATTAGGTTATTCTCCATTTAAGAAGTTGAAGTTCTGACATTTTAAACTAGGCACAACTGTAAGTAAATTGACTAGGAATCTCCCCCTCTCTCTACACTTCAGAAATCTAACTGAAAGTTGAGGCAAAGGGGAACATTCGGGGGAATAGGATAGAAGCTTCATTCTTAGTATGGCTGGAGTGAGCAGTGCAATTCAGGTTGTAGTGCTGATACCTTGAAAGGAGCAAAGGAATCCTTTCTAAGATCAAGACATCATAATATTAGAAAGGGTAATTGATTCACATGAACCTCGAGGAATCCAGGAACTAAAGTTCCAATAGCATAATTAGCTTGGGGAATATATTGATCCCACTATAGTGAAAGGAATCAGCTCTGTAAAGCCAGAAAGGCAGCATACTACAAGTTATAACTTTAGAGAAAGCAATTAAGAAAAGACATTGAATAAACACAAGACAGGTTTTATTGCACAAGAGGTTACAGTTAGGTAACGAAGATTTGCAATTGGATTTTCTGTATCTTTACATTTTGGCAAGTAGAAATCCAGAGGGATAGAAGGAGGAACTGATAAAGGAGAGTTAACTTCTCTGCATCATATCCTCCAATAAAGGCTTCTATCTCCTTGTGGCTTCTACTGGCTAAAATTCAGAGACAAATGTTCTAAACATGTATTTTAATTTTCTCGTATAGTTTGGCTCAATCCAACACCAACTCCTAGTAACTTCAAGAATGGAAACAAGAGGTTTATGAGAACATAAATATTGTGTCAAAGGAAGAGGATGGAAAATAGGATAGCTATGCTTAAAAGAAAGCAAAGTTTTGTGTTTTAAGGCTCAATACACAGGTTAAGGGCAGGAAAGGATCCAGGCAGTTTTGGTATTTAAATGAATTGTAATCTGATGTCAGGACTTTTGCATGATTTTAGAAACAATTTATTTGAAATGAATTAAACCTTCACAGTAAAGTTTAAAACAGGGGATCAGTCATAAAAATGGTTGCTTGGATCAACTCCTCTTTGACCACAAACCTTGTATGACAAAAGTGAAGAAGCTTTGCATTTTCTCTGTTTGGTTTCATTTGGTCATTTTCATCCCATTTTACTAACTTGCCAAACCTTTTTTTAATATTCTTCCTGGTTCTAGGACATTAGCTATTACACTGAATTTTGTTTTTGTCATTTGCCAATCTGATAAGAGCTTTAGTATAAAATATTTATACCTGAAATTTTTTAGGTTGGACATGGATCATGAACAAAAAATGACTTCTATAACAATCAGTAATCAGAAATGCAACTCTAGAATAACAATGTATTAGGCATTCTGATGTCAGAAATAATGCATAGTACATAAAAGTTTAAAAATGTATAAAGACGTAGCTCAAGGAGAAATCAATAGGACATTATAGCCACAAAACTAGAATGTGGTATATTTTGGCAAAGAACAATATTAATAACAATATAACAATATAATATTTATGGAAGCATTTTCCATATTCCATAATCCAAAATAATGTAACTTTCCAGAGATTTAACTTTTTCTCTGCTGATTTCTAAGTTCTTAAGAAAGAAACTTTGTATTTTCCCTACTGTCTGGAGGATAACCTTAGGTGGGAAAACATTCCCCTAAATGAAATGAAAAAGTTGAAATGAAAGGATAAATGAAAAAGATGCACTGACCCAGAGCACTCAGGACAAAAGTGAGGCTGGAGAAATATGCAGGGCTTAAAGAAGAACCTAGAATGCACAAAGAGGAACCCAAGAGAAGCAATGATGCAAGCCAGCTGGTGAACTGGTGTGTAGAAAATATGTCCTTTATTCACACTGCATTTAACTTCCCAAGACATTCAGGAAAGTATTTTTCAGGCAAAAAATTTTTTTTTTTTAAAAAAGTCTAACTTTTGAGTCCTCACCATGACTTCCATGCGTGCCCTGCGCTCCTCTTCTTCTTTCTTCTTCCTCATATTCTCCAGATCTTGCTTAGCTTCTGTAAATGATTGCAGGAAGGTGTCAAAGATGCCAAAAAATTCATCTGGCTGCATCCTTCCCTCACTCTCTCCAAAATGCTTCAGTGCTTTGGCATACTGTTAAAGAAAGGAAAAAAGAAAAAAACAAAACAAAACCTCCTGGCATTTAGAAGGAAAAAAAACACAGCAAATGTTTATTAAGAAAAAAAAATACTACGATCTGTTAACGGAAGTGTTCAATTTCATAAAGACTGTACATTTTGTATTTTGTTTCTATCTTAGAGACACGTTCAAAATTTAAAAACCAGAAATGCTTCGTAATCAACAAGGATAAATGAGAAATTTGTTCCATCCAAATTGTTACAGGTATGTGGATTTATTATATCCTCAGTATTGGAACTGACCAAAAAGCCTGGAATGTACCTGTTCAGCAAACTTTGCTAAATTTTATGATGTACTAGCAACTTAAACATAATCCCTAGATGTCTGCACATTGGGTAAAACCCTATACAAAATCCTGAATTGATAATGTGCATTTCCCTATGCAGAAAAAACTGCATAGGAAAATACAAATATTAAGAAACGCTTCCAGGAAAAAAAGTTTATACTTCACAAAGTTGAATGCTAAGCATAAACAAATGGGCAAATGTGCATTCACATAGACTGATGTGGAGCAGCTCCAGGACTTACATAGTAGAACATATTTTATGCACTGGGCAAAAAGTGAAGAGACTTCTATTTGACTGGAAGAAATCTTGACAATCATAAGGATTTAGCAGTTTTGTTAATTTCTGCCAAAATCACACAAAATGATGAAACAGAATGCAATAGAATCCTGACTTATCACACAGACTTTCCAATGATTCCTGTTTGTTCTTCTAGTGAGTGAGCAGCTGGACAAACCAAGAACTCTCTGGCAAGGAAAGCCTCAAAACTAATTCCTAGTTTATTGTTCCATATAAACAAGAGATTGATGGAAAACTGGCTTGATGGAAAACTGACAACCCAGAGCTGTCCTTTCAGACATAATACTAAGCTATTTCTTTCTGATAAGCTTTTAGCTGTCTTGGTTGATCTTACTGGGAAGAAGTGACAGGGCAGACAGGGGAACAATAATGCAGACTAGTGAACATGACTCTTTCTTCTTTCGGGCATGCATAGAACCTACAAAAATACAACTACATCAACAATATCAGTGGAACTTGGTGAGGAAATCAGCAGCTTGGCTAGCACCCCATTCTGGAACTGCTTTTAAAATGAAGCATTTTCATCCGAATGAGGAAAGTGTAGAAGTGGGGACCAACATGGTGAGGGAGTGTCTGAATTTTCTTTAAAATCTTTCCTTTCCAGATACAAACCTTCAAAGCCATTATGGGATCTTTAGAATTCATCTATAGCCCATACCTAAATCTCAGATCCAAAATCTAACTTCCATGCCTCACACCAACAATTATCAACAGCCATATTGTTTTGTCTCTTTGATAGGAAGAGCAAACCTATGACAGAATGAAGGCTGTCAGAGTTTGGATGGGGAATAACAGGCTTCAGTTTTCAGAAATTCTAATATTAAAGAAAAAATAGGTCTCGTTATTATAAATCAGTGGTTATTCAAACAAAACTTAAAAATGAAACCTCAATTAAGGCACAGTTTACATGACTACTTGCCCAGTGAGTAATTTAGCAGCACTGTTTTTTGAAGAAATGCTATTAAATGGGTGATTACTCATGGATAATATATACCTTTAAATCTTTAACAGTTTGAATACTGACCTCTGCCTGGCATGGAGTCTACACAAATGATGTGTTTAGTGATCTTCCAATGTAAGTTAAGAAAGAAAGCCCATCTTACATTAGATCTTCAATGGCTTTTATGATGAAATCACCCACTGGCAGGTTTTGTCAACACTGGGATTTTAGGGAATCCTTTTCTTTCTACTACAATGCAGTTCTGCAGTTTGAAAGGCCTACTACATTCCTTTTTGTTAATTCACTTCTGTTAACCCTACCGATCCCAAAATAATTTCCCTGTTACTGTTCACTTCTGGATACAGCAATACAGTCTTTCTGTATCCATGGCTCTTGGTTGATCTCCATACTGTTCCCTACCTCCTTGCCTGATTTTTCTCTACAATGATTTCATTTCCCCAGTACCCAATAAAAATCCTTTAGGAATCATTAAGATGGCATCAAACCCTGATCATCACTGTATAGCCTGGTAATGTGAATGACATACCCTTTTACTTTGTAACCCAAGAGATACAAATGTATTTTTGTTAAAATAAATAATTTTTTCTCCAAGTTATCACTCCTTCATCTTATGACATAATAGGCCTGCAGACTTCAGTGCCAGCAATCCTCCTACCACCAAACTTTCCAGTCAATTCCTCTTTTTGCCAAAGCAAATAGTTTAGGCAGTTGTTCATTTTGTAAAGTTGTTTCAACAGAGGTAGAAAGAGGAACAGCAGCACTCAATCACTGCTACTCCTGCCAATGAAATTAAGCAGCTGAAGAAATGCCATTACAAAAGGAAAAAAAATGGGGGAAGAGGTCTTCTCAGACCAGAAGGAAAACACAATTATGGAAAATGTGCCAGATGGCAGAACTGTTATTTGAAGTGGTAAAGAAAAAGAATGACAAAATTTAAAAAATCTTTCAGTTGAAAAATATATATTTTGCAATAATTTATTTTTTTTAAGTTCATGCATTCCCATCTTTCTTCTAGCTATAAGTATTGTGTGTGTGTGTGTGTGTGCGTGTATACATGCGTGCGTGCGCGTGCATGTATGTGTGTTGCAGAGGATTTTCTGTTTAATGGTTCTCACAATTTAATGGCTATTGCAAGCACAATACTTCCCAGAATGCCTGAATTCAGCTGTTTGGATTGTGCATTGGCAAATCCAAAAGGAAGACAATAGTTTCATGTAGCAGTTGTGCACTGATTGGGTTCTTGTGTCAAAGCTATTTTGACATATGCACAGATGATAAGTCAGTGCTCACTGACTATATCACAATAAAAATGTTTTATACCACAGATGAAACTGAAATTTGTGCATTAAATAAATAATGTAGATTGGATTCTTCAATCAATCACACCAAAACTGTCCATCTTATGGATCTAACCTATGTTGTAATCATACTGCTTTGGCCATGTAGCTTAGCTTTCAACTGAAGAAAAGTGAAGTGATTTGTCACATAGGTACTCAGAAAGGGAGTGCATACACAAGCAGGATTAATAGCGGTACAATTTCCAAATGTATCCAGCTGACCATGCTCAGAATGCCTTCTCAGACCTTCATACTCAACCAATAGAAGATATTGGGAGGAGAGGAGCCAATGTGTAAGAGAATAAGATGGGCTGGGTTTTATATGCAAATAATGTTTGGCTCCTCCCATTTTAGTCATTGCATGCACTAGCAAAATTCATAGGGGGAATCTAATCTGTCTTTCATCTATGATGATTGAAAGTTTTCAGTATGCCCTAGGAGCAAGACCATTTTTCCTGTTTTAAACAATATATTTTCAAAAATATACTACCCCACCATTTAGGCCTTGGCATTTATATTGCCAGATTCACATACAGAAAGAGATGTGCTTCCACTGCAATGCTTCTTTATTAGCCTAATAACCAATCTTTGTGTTATGTGCCATTCATAAAAATCACACTTGTTGTTCACGTTCTGTTGCAAAACTGAAATGGAACAGTATTGTGTATTCTACAGTATATAGTCTTGCCTCCATCTTTATTGGCTAGTTGCAAATGTTTCTCTGACATAGATAATACAACTTCACCAATACAGACTCCAATGAGTTTGCAGAAGTTTGAGCCCATAGAAATACATCTGATTTAGTGTAACACCCACCTAATATTTTGAAAAATCTAAGAAATAGCTTAGATTCAGTTGGAGATAGAAGATTTCACATCCTAGGTCCACATGCAACTCAGTATTTGAGGAGGAGTAATAGCTGTGCACTCTTCCAAAACTCAAACTAAGCTCCTTCAAGAACAGTAGATGTGTGCATACTATGAAGAGACATTAGGGAGTGATAAATTATTGGACATGTTATAGCAATTAGTATTAAACTTCTCTTATTGAGAGCATTATGCTGGCAAATCTATGCTCAGCCACTTCCAGAAAAGATTGGCTTTGCTGTGCAAATACTTTTTAATTAGCTTAGCAGAAACAGGAACTCGATTTTCCTTCCCTAGTATGATTAAATCCTGTTTTGGATTAAAATAACTCTCTACTATCTTAATCCATACAATTCCAGAAAACAAATTGCACAATGTGTTGGAAAGACTAATAGCAATGGGAAAGACCGTCTTTATGTTGAATCGACACAGATAAAAAGATAACTTTTCTATTTTAGGCTATATGTTTTCTTATAAGAAATGGGTCCTGACATTCATAAAGCTACTGCCCTACATGGGACAGTCCTTAGTATGTCAAAGAAATGTATTTTCCCCTTCTTCTGTGGATATTATTAAAGGTCACTATAAAGTTACAAACAGAGGTTCCTGTTTCATAGGAAAAAGAAGCACAATGACCACGTTTTCAGGTAGGTTAAAAAGTGTTCATTAAAAGGACTCTATGAAACATGGAAAGCTCAATGTCCGCACTGTCCATTCAGATGTAGATTTCAGGTTGCAGTTAGAAGTAAAAAAAGAAAAGACTGTGCTTCCATCTGTAATGTGCTAAAAGGAAACCCATACAAGTCATGGATCAAAAGTGGATCCCAAGGCAGTTGAAATCTGGCGAGGGAAAATTTTAGCTTAAGAATGATCTCTCTCTTCCCAGTTACTTTGGAAACTCAATTCAGTCAACAGGTAACATTGCCACTAAAGCCAGGGCTTTTTGTTGAGAGTCTGTACATTTTGGCTCCTGTCCTTCACTGTTCCTTTCAGCTTGCCAGTTATATATTTTAGTCCTACGGGCTACGCAGTGCAGAAATAAATATTTTTTTTTAAAAGATCAAGAAGAAAGGTCCTTTTAATGAAGAAAAACCAAACAAAAAGTGAAGGGTCTGGGAAGCAAAGCCCTAGGAACTCTAGGGTTCAAGTTAATACTATATTAGCCCAGAGCTAAAAGACAGATGTTTGACAGCTTGAAATAACATATTTGTTTCTTTAAGATAAAAAAACATGACTTCTGAGTAAAACCATATAAAATACAATGCTTATTTTATTTTTATAACATTTTCGTTTCCTCATTTTCAAATGAAGAGTCTCTTTCGTATTTGCACTGACCTTGTGATGGCTACGCTGCAAGACAAACTATGTCAAAAACAGACCCCCACTGGAGAAGAGAGAGCTATGGCATAATTTTCTAAAACAACAGGGAGAGCAAAACATTCTGTCCTGTCCAAGGATACAAAATATAACAGGACTGGATTTAGCAGCTGACTATTTCTGCTGCTTTGGCAAAGTTCAAATTGGGACCCATGTAGTGGCATCATCAACCGAGACCACAATTGGGTGGACTACTGGTTTTCCTGAAATTACTCAGAGTCTGAAGACTTCATTTCATGGTGGCAGGATGTAGTCATCTTTCAGTGGATATAAACCAAGCTGGAAACCTATCACTTAATTGAACCACCCACCTTGTGAGAACAGAAGCAAAGAAACAGTAGCTGGTGAAGAAATGTCAGCTGTGCATGCTACTGCCATCCACAGTCTTCTTGTCCTCCTTTATTTTCTTTTCAGAAATTGTTTATCTTATTTGTCTATTTCTTCTTTGTTCTCTTTTCCACCTGAGATGTGTCTTCTTAGACTTACCATAACTAAATCTTTATTACACAGACACAAATTTGGTCTGCACAATGATATTTTGTATTGGCTTTCATTCTTTTCTTATGTATTTTGTGGCTGACAAAATTTTTGCCCATATGAGTGAGTAGGACTTTTGAAGGGAATGTTTGATTGACGAATGGCCCAGACTAACTCCATCTCTTTTTTCCTTCCAAGATAAAGATATTCATACCAAGAACTGCATGTAGGTACAGGAATATATGAACAATTAAAACTGACTGATCATACTACCACATAATACTGTACTTTCTTTTAAAGGAGTGGAAAATGCTAACAATTTTAGCCACCACTAAACTGTGGTGGGATTACAATGGCTCAGGAAGAACTTTCAGTAAGAAAGAAAGGAGGAGATGGCTTAAGGTGATCAAAGGCCAAACCCATAGAAACCGAGGCCAATTAGGGTTGCCAGGCTGTCACATTAATAGTGCAACCTATATAGAAAGACCTCTGAACTGTAAGCTTGAAGGTAAGAATTATCTTGTTTTTACTTTTCTGTATGCTGCGTACTTCTCAGACTAAAAAAAAGAATGCAAATGATGTACATGATGATGTAAATCAATCTGTAATAAGTCAAATCTGGATTAGAGCCACACATCAAACGACACATAGCAAGAATAGCAGGTCAGAGAACAGATAGCTAATTCTGCTTATGTGTACTTGTTATGAGAGGTGATGGTGCAGTTCAAAGGAATCATGCTACACTGAGAAACAATTAGGAGGTCTTCAAAATGGGGCCGAAATTAAGTTCCAAGAACAGAACATTCACAAGTTACAAACAAACTCCTCCCCTCTGCTCTAATAAATAAAGCAATTAAAATCATAACTGGCCATCACAAAATCTAATAACCAAATAATAATAGGATTTCTGTCTTTTTTTAACATCACATTTTCTCTTTTATGCTAGCATAAAGGAGAAAAAAGGAACAGTATACTTACTTTGTTTAACAGTCTTTATTACTTTAGCAAAGAAGGAAAAAAAATGCCATTCTCACACCTTATTTGCATTATGACATGTTCTTCAAACATTTTCATGCGGTTGTAACTTTTCTTTATCGGTTTCTTCCTCACCCTCGGGACTTATGGGCATAGTGCCAACTTCTAGTCAGGAGCAAATAATAGTCTATTCTCTAGTTAAGTTAAAAGCTGCCTTTGGGGACATGAAATACAGCAGTTCAGAAGGAAGTGTCCTGTTTGGATTGGGGTAATATGCTAGGAAATTGGCATATGTTCCTGCTTTTCTTGGAACAAGAACAATACAGATCACACCAATAATTTATATATCTTTTTCTTTGCTTTTAATCCTTTATTTACTCATCAGAACCAGCCTACAACAGGTTCACTTGGATAGTTTGATTACATTAGTCAGTAGGATCACCACACCCTCCCTGAGGAGTGGGGAAGACTTAGATAAGGAAATGAAAGCATAACATATTCAGTCATAAAAGTAGAATTCCTTAGGTTGTTGAAATATGACAGCAGACCCCTTTTTAAAAACCCAGTGTATTAACTGAACTGTATCACACTTGTGTGCTTGATGAAATCAATGTTTCAGATCAATAATCTATGGCAAGAGTTCTGAAATTCTGCAATGTTGTGATTCCCCTCAAAATCAATAAAACTAGATTTCACTGGAGTTGGGCAAGAAATAAATGTACAACTTATTTTTAACAATTACATACTGATCTGTAAGTATCTGTATATATAAAACAATGACAGAACCATACACTTTGTTTCATCAGAAATAAGCATCTTACTTCCTAAAAGTGCCATAGCAAGTGAACGCCTTGCTGGCTTTGTGGGAGCAATCACCACTGAATGCTGGATCTGAGTTGGCCTAATCTCTCCGGAACAAAGGAGAGATCATTGAGATCATCCATGTGACTCCGGACAGCCACTCCTTATGAGCAGACCATGAAAACTGTTTTCATAGTCAGCTTATAATTGAAGTGGTTGTGAGTTGGGATTTATATCAAGCTCAAACTTGCAAAACTACCTTTATGGACATTATGCCTGAGTAAGTCTTATATCTTAATCACTTTTTATTTATTTTTTAAAAATATATATTGGAGAGATTAAGACCCTTCAGACTGGGAAGGTGTTACTATATTCATCAGGTGAGTTCCCTTCTCCTTAAAAGATAATGATATAAATTTGATATTTAAAGTTTTAAGAATATACTATTATTATTTTTTAATATGTAGCAAAATTTAATAGTGGATTAAAGGGCAGGAGGGATTTGGAATTACAGCTTTAAAATATTTAGGAGACACTTTTTTAATGGGAAAATGGAGACTGTTTTCATTTTGATCTATTCCAATTTGGAGGTCCCCCAATTCAGTTCAAGGCTGAGTCCAAAGCATGACCAGATCACTCTGAGTGACTAAGAATGAACGAGATTTAGAAACAGACAAGGATAACAAGAAAATGTCTTGAAAGGGGTTGTTTGTAGAACTGAAAGTCCAGTTTTATTCATTCTACTGCCTGGTGAAAACGACTATTCCCATGAAATACTGATTGAAAAAAATAAATAAAAGTATTTCTTACCTTATCCCTTGCATCATTCAGAAGGTCTTCCAGCTCAGAAAAACTAAAACTGGCTACTGTGATAAAGTCACTCATGACCGGGACGAACTTATCATCTGGTTCTCGCATACGCCTCTTCTGATAATCTAGCTCCTAAGGAGAAAAAAAAATTGGAACAGGTAATGGGTAGCTAGCAAAATAGATAACAATATAAAAAGATAACACTTCAACTTTGGAAGAAACACTGAAAAATGGCAACTGAACCTATTTAAAAATAATTCCCATATCCAAATCATCAGCTTGGTTTAACCAGAATTATTGAAAACCACAATTGGTTAAGTTCACACATCACACCAAACCAGAAGTGGATGATCACTTTCTTTTGCCTCAAAAGCTGCAGGAGGCATGTCCTGAGACACAGTAATGTTATCTTGCCTTCTGGTGCTTTCGAAAATAAGCTGACCCCCTCCTCTTTGTGGCAGCCCCTCAAATACTGGAATATTGCTATTATGTCACCCCTAGACTTTCTTTTCTCTAGACTAGCCATACCAAATTCCTGCAACTGTTCTTCATATGTTTTTTTGTCTCCAGGTCTTTAACATTTTAGCTTGCTACCATGCAATATCGCTTTACTTTTCTTTCCAATTTTGACAACATGAAAGACCCCACCCTACTATGATTCAGGTTGTCTGAACATTTCTAAAAAAAACCAAAAAAAAAAAAAACTGGCAAATATTCTGAATGACCTCAGGAGGTCAGTCAAGGACAATTTCAAACATAGTTGTTATCCCCTTCTTTGCAAGACTGTTGCTTCCTAGCAGAGTTTACCACTTAAATTTACTCACTTAAATTCTAACCTCTGCATAGCCTTCACTTACTTAGAACAGAACATTAATTTCTACCATCATCCCAACAAATTACAATAATAACTCATTAGATTTTGAGATTACGTTTGCTGCTCTTGTCACATTTTTTCCCCTCAAAATGAAGGTTTTGAGAAAATCTTTTTGCCAGAGGACTCCACTAGAAGTCTGGAAATTGATCTCATGATTCAAATTTGACACAATAGTAGTTTAGAAGTGCAGATTAAGGAGAACTGGATTGAATCTCACTTGATCTCATCCATCCCACACAATTTTATTTACCCCTCAAGTTTTTAAGGTGATCTCTTTGTGTACTGATCCTGGAGAAAACTGGATTTATAAGCAAGCATTAAGAATTTGATTTCATGAAAAAGAAGGTGAAGAATCTGGTTATATTTAAGGCAGGAAACCCAGAAAATTGTAGAATTAGAGTAAGCTGCCTATACCTTTAACAACTTGATTTATCTAACTCATTGTTGCCTATTTTGACTAACAATGAATATCTGGGTATTAAGATACATGCCTATGCCACTTCTAACAAATCCTGAGGCTTGCCTTTGGATCCATTAGCACATCTTTATCCAAGCAACAGGACTTCGTTCCCCAATGCTACAACAGTATTTTGTTTGGCAATTATTAGGCATTGCTTCTTTTTATCTACTCCTCTGTTCTTTTCCTCTAAGCTGAGGTAGCAAATATTGATGGCTTTCTTACAATCATGGCTTATTTATTGCTTTCAATTTTGACTGGAATAAGCACCTTTGGAGGGCATTGTTTAGAACATTGTTTATTTTATCCTTTGCCTTGAGGAAAAGCTTAGAAACCAACACTGCATTGTTATAGACAGCACCCAACGTAAGACATGTGTTTAAAAATCCTGCTTTCTACTGTTTGTCGAACAGTTTTACAGTGGAGTCAATCCCATAAAAGTTACAAATGCCATTGGCAGGAGAGCTGATGCCTTGGCAGCAATCCTCATAAAGAGAAGCCAGGGTTTACAGCTTTCCATTTTGATTTACTTTGCTTTGCTGGCTGTAGTCTGTGAAGTTTCTCAAAGCTAGGCTCACATCTCATTTTTAAATGGTGCTGCCAGCCCTGGGAAGCGAGGGATTACAAAGTGCCTCTGTGAGCAGCTGACTGTAAACCTATTTTTAGTCTGATGTTTGTAAGAAGGGGCCTTGAAGAACCCTCTCCACTGTCAGTGCTAGGACTGTGGTGAGAACATGTTGGAATGCAGTCAACAGTTGCGCCTTTTCCCCCCCTTTCCCTGTCGTCTCCTCCCAACAACGGCCTTCTATTGTTGTTACAGTGCTACTTTTTACATACCTCCGAAAGAGTGAAATGAATGAGCTATACAGGGAGATGTTGGCTGCCAAGTTTTATAATAATCATAAAGTGATATGGGAGGGAAAGGAACTGGTGCATGAATGGGATAAAATGCTTGGCCAAGAAGAAGGGGAAGGTACCGCAAGGACACTGGCTAAGTTGAGAGTAAGTGGTTTGCCATTCAAGAATTGCATCTTGCAATCTCACGCTTTTATGAAATAAAAGAGTTGCTGGGACACAAAGATCTTTCTGCCTGTTCTGGAAGATGGGCCTAGAAAAGAGAATTTGTCAAGCAGTACACTTAGTGTTTGAGAACTGCCTTCTCAGGATTAGCAAACAAACTGACCACCTGTTTGCCACTGCTTGACTTTCCATAATATTTGGCTTTAAAATGCATATTACAAACACACATTGAGAAGCATTTAATGAATTGGAGGTACTTTTTAATATCTTCTAGAATGGTATTTTTTCCCCCATATTGAAAGGAAAGATGCCTGCATCTCCCATTCAAATACCTTTTCTGAGGGCTTATGAGTCAACGGTGTGTAGCATGAAGAGCAACAAGGTATTATTTAAACTTGACAGTGGAATTTGGAATTTACTCTGAATGTAAGTTAAAAGGAAGTTTGAATGGGTCTAACAGGGACTAAAGATGCTTGGAAATAAATCCCTGATCTGTAATACTGTAAGGTTTATTATCCTTCAAGAGAAGCAAGGAATTGATGCCACTTCCAGTGTACTTGCAGCTAATCATTTTAAACGTTGTTATTATTAGACAAGGAGATCGTTACCCATTTTTTTTACAAGTGAGGACTAATCTAAGTGAGAGGTGAGTCCTCTCATCTAGCCGAGTCCTCACTTATATGGTCAAAAAACCTGCTAAATATCTCTTTGTCTAACAGTAAGGATTAAAATGCCATTTGTAGATAAACAGAATAGCAGCAAATAAAAATGATTTAATTCAATCAGTTGAAATCTCACAGAGGAAGAAAGGAGTGAAAACAAGGAACTGGTATAACTTTCCCATATAACCATTCTTCCTAAGTAACCTCACAAGGGGAGCATGGTATTTATAGCTCTAAGAAAAAAGTGCTATTCTGTGCTTTGAATATATCCTGTCTACTAATACAGAGCACCACCAAAGGCTACTTTACCCATTATATGGTGACTGGGTATATGTTACAATCCTGTGTTAGAATCATTCCTTACAAATGAAACATGAAGTAAACATGGAGTAAAGCTTGGCATTAACATTTCATTGTTCTATCTCCAGAGGACTGCACCAACTCTCTTAAGAAAATTACTGAAAAAAGTGTTTGCAGTCAAGTAATTCAGCAAGAGAAAATAAATAAAATGATAAGTCTCTAAAATGCTCTCAACTTGCTGCAAATATTTAATCTTAAGAGGATGTTTGATATTGCAAACTAATCTAGCAGTCTCAAGTCACAGGCCAGAAGCATGACTAAAAGAAGGCCACACAGAAGGCCCAAGACAGATAAAATGAGAAAGAAGATGTTACTGGCTGTACCTCCTACCCCCAGTTCATGCATTTGCAATACCCTAAAGAATCCTGTATGACTAAGTCTTTCTGTTTGCAAAAGCTGGCTGGCTCCATTCTTTATGAGTTCAGTGTGATCCCACAGAAATTATCCCAGAGCCTGTGCAACTAATTCAGAAAATAGAAAGACTATTCAAAGACTGAGCTACTCCCTAAAAGACAAGGTTGCAATATTCCAAACCCTTATTTTAAAAACAAATTACAATGGATTTTTTCCCCTACACAATTGGTATGCAAGAACTATAGAAAATCCAGAAATGGCATGAAATGCCATGGTTCATTCATAAGGTAGCATTTGCCTGCAGAAAGGGAGACAAAAGAATCCTGCCTGACAATCTGAATAAATGCCAGCCATATTTGGACTGATCTTAGAGAGCTCCCTACAATCTATGCAACTATATCACATACAAGGTTCTGTTAAGACATTAAAAGGGCAAAATGCATTATACTGGGAAAATAGAATCGTGTTTAAAGGCTTTGCGTAGGAAGCAGTTGTGTTTACTTCTTAATGTAACAACTGGTTTAAAACTATATGATAGCCTTCCCCCATTGGGGGCCCCTCTAGGTGTGTTGGACTTCAGTCATTCCAGTAACTCAATAATTCTGTGGAATAAAAGATTGATATATATGAAGAGCACTGGGTTGGGTAAAGCTGTACAGCACGGTGGCTATCTCCTTTCAGACTTGCTCTGCCTGCTCTCTCCCTACTTGGCAATCATTCGGGCAGGTAATAAATGCCTTAATGCTTAGGCTACACCCTGCCTGTGTAAACCTGTCCAAAGAGACCACATCTAACACCTGCTCAGAGACTAAAAGTCTCTGAAAGAAGAAAAAAGTTTTCAACATTTGAACTAGCACCGTTTATCAAATTGCCGTTCCCCTGCTCACAGCCCAGATCAAACAAACTTCCCTGCACATCTGTTAATATCATCACATCAGCTTTCGCAAGAGATATAGGGGTGAGGGGTAGGGAATGGTCTCAGAGGAACAGACCTTAGCTTGACAAGGAAGAAAAGCTCCTTCTTCTCCCAACAAAACACCCTGGTGGGCGTTTTTAAAGTAGTGTGTTTAGAAACTATGACATACTTACAGCTTCAACAGCTTTCAACCCAGTCTTTATATTATTAACTTCTTTCTCTAATTCCACTAGGCTGCAAGGAGACAGAGAGAGAGTGGTTTAAAACAAAAGTGCAATGTTATAAGGAGAGTAGAGGAACTGCTGAAGTAAAGACAACCATCTGTCCTTCCAGTGTCATATTTTTCCCCCAACACCAGCCCCCCAGCAGATACTAGCAGAACAGAGAGACATGTCCATTCTGCTGTTCACTGGCTTTTAAGAGAACACTTAGATTCTTCAAAAATATGAGATTTGGCCTCAGATAGCTGCACATAGGAGGCAGGCTACCAGAGCTATGACAACTAAGCCTTTTCATCTGACCAGCTTAAATGAAGTACAGCAGTCCTTGTTTGCTGTTATTTGGTGTTCTTGTGTTTATTAAGTTGATTCCATGTTGATTAATTTCTAAAAATAAAAATAACTATGTTGCCAGTCACTGTAAGCACCTATTGTGGAAAGGCATGATAGAAATGTTATTCATTAATTGTTAATTGGTTAAAAGACAAAAGAAGGTAGCTCCAGGAGATCCATCTGACTCCTCAGATCACAAATACTCCTTATACCAACAATTAACTATTTCTTAGGGCTGTGCGTGCTCTCAAATTGATTTGGAAATGATGTTTCCAAATGCAAAGGATAGGAACAGCATTTATTTAAAACAACTGTAACCCTTTTAGCCTTCTGCGCAAGTATAAAAAGATACAGTTGCTTTAATAGACATCTCATTAAAGTTGCTGCCTGCTTATTTAGTTTTTTTAAAGCATGCTGTCAGAGATAGTAACATTCAACTATGTCTGGATTGAGATCAGAAAGCATGGACATACTGCAAATGCTTTCATCAGCTTTGCAGTTTCTCCGCTGTTCCTAGGTGCTGCTTCAAGTATTTTTTTTAATCTTTAATTTCTTCCAATTATGTTAAAATCAACATAATTATGTGTCCCATTTAAGATACATAACTGATCAAAATAGGCTAAATTGGTTAAACTTTGGGGGCAGATTTCAGTGTGGCAAAAGTTTGTTCTGGGGAATGAACTGAAGTTACACTGAATCTTAGAATGGAAGCCTTGGGAAGAAATTTCCTGACAGAATGATTGATCACTCAAAAGACATTGTCTTCAGAAGTTGTGGGTGCTCCAAGATTGGACAACCACTTGTCTGAAATGAAATTGTATTGGGTCTCCTGCTTGAGCAGGGGATTGGACTAGAAGACATACATGGTCCCTTCCAACTCTGTTATTTTATTAAACAGTCCAGCACTGTTGTTAGTATATGTTAGAATTTTGAATGGAAAAAATAACAATAGAAGATACTGTTTGCCATCTTATAAACTTTAGAAAATTAATACAATAACCTTCAGTACTTATTATAGATATTTTCCCCTAAATAAATGCTGCTTGGACTTAATACTGGCTATTCTTTGGTATCCCCTCATCCCAGATCTGCTATAGGAACTGTGGCAGAAATGTTTTTTATCCATAACCTACTTATCCACATTAGATCTCAATGTATTTTTGTGATCGGCGAAAACCTTTTGATATTTTTCCTGATTTAATTATACTTTATCTAGGTTATATTATGCTGCTTCTTTGTGCTTGTTAACTTAATACATTTTGATCATTATTATTTTTTCCCTAGAAGTAGAAGGGTTACACATTAGCATATAAAATGAAATTAATGCTTGGAATACCAACACTGTATATCGGATACCCAATTCATGCATGAGCTAAAACCAGAACTGTGTATGAAATAAGCACAATTCAAAACATCAACATGCTCCAAAGTAAGGCAATAAGCAACTGGTACAGTTATCTTGATGTTCTTTAGTCCTTCTGAAATCACTAGTATTTATTGACCTTCATATCTCTAACATTTACTTTCAGATACAATTGCAGAGAACCACACTATGAATCAAACAACATCTTTAAATTAGTGAAAAGGAATAACTGGAATAGGAACTTACAAAATTTAAGGTATCTTTTACTGATGTAACTGATTGCTATTGTTAATTTTATAAAAAAAAAAAAAAATCCTGACTTTCAGTTTCATCAATGGTCATATTTTGTTTCCTGTTTTTCTACCGAATCCAAGTAATCAAAAGCTACTAAAGTTATTGTGGGAATGCTCTGATATTATCATAAAGCTTTGATTCTTCTTTGATTCATAATTCTGCAATATTTTAAGCACTAAAGACTACATAATGTATTTAAAAGATATTGAGATGGATGTACAATTTTGATATTATTCACCTGACAAATGTTCACTTTGGGATATTCTCACATTTTACAAAGCAAGTAAAATATGCTCTCTTTATTTGTAATTCATGGGCTACTAAGAATATTAATACTTATTACATATTTAATTATTCAATATTAATCTATAAATTAATGTATTGCCAATCCAATTGTTATGGCTCATCTCATCCTTGGCACTTTTGTTAGATCATTTCCTGTTTAGAATTACATACTCTGAAATAGAATATTTATTCTCAGCAATACTCAAGAATATTACTCATTATTAACTGAGTGAATTATAGAGGTATTCATTTGATTAAAAGTCGAAGACTCTTGTGGTCAAGCACTTTAATCTGAAAATGATTTTCTAAAGTTCATTATATTTTTGACTGATAATTATGATGTTTGCTTCTGTTTATGTCCCATTTACACAGAATGCTGATCTATAGACTATAAACACATCTCATCATAATCACCCATTGTTACATTAGCAGCAGCACCACTTTATTTATTTATAAAGTATCAGTTTAATATCTGATATGTTCTCATTATACATCGCCTAGAGTTGCTCTGTGAGTGAGATGGGTGGTCAAATTTAGGGTCTACCCATCTCACAGAATAATTCTGGGCAGGCTGCAATGAGAACATATCAGATATTAAACTGGTAAAACAGATAATACACTTGATCTTAGCCAAATGGCAAGAAATGATACTTACTTGACTTTCGCTGCTTCCGGAAGATTTTGCAGTTCAGACTGTATGTCAAGCACATTTAGGTAATTCTTTTCAAAGATCATTATCAAGTAATGTAATAATGTAATATTCCTAAGAGAAATAGGTATGAAAGAGACAGAAAACAAGATCATAAGGGTAATTACCATGCTGTATCTGAAAAGCTTAAAATGAAATCAAACTCTTAGTCTAACACCCACATTTTTAAAATAAAATTGCTGTAATAGCTACTTCCCCAGGCTTTTGGGTCAGGCTGAGTAGAGTCTTCAATCTGAGGAGCTACAGTATATTTCAACTCTGATTGCCATTTTATTGTTTTGATAGGGTTTAATGGTAAGTATTGTTTCTTACTTGGTTTGATTTCTCTTCCCTTTTTGGACACCACCCGAGTCATTTTATTTGACCAAGCAGCCATTTAAATGCTTTTATTAATTTAATATTTCACATGTTTTGTGCTAAAGTAAGAGTGAGGAAAGTTTTGTCTTCAGATGTGATGTGTATGATGACTGCCAGCACCCTTGACATTCTGGGAGCTGCATTTCAACAACATCTGGTGGACTAGATGTTCCCACCTCTGCCCTGAAGGCTCAAATGATTATTTGCAAATGACTCAACAACAGAAGCAACACTGTACAAAGTACAAAGGTCTCCCAGCAAAACACCCCAAGCCTCCAAGAAGACTATTCAATGGCTATATTGTTTTGTTTGTGCGTGTAATTTCCAAATGAAGAGTCTTGCCTTTGCTCAGATCCCTGAGATAGTTTTCATTTGGGGATGCAAGTTCCTATCTTCTGAACCCCATTCCCTGGCTGTGAAAGTGGAACAATTTGGAAGAGCAGGAAAGAGGTGCTGACAATTTGGCTTACAAAAATTAACATTCCTAATAGCCTTCAAGAGAAGCTGACTTCCTTTCTTCTTTTAAAATAACATTTTTATGCTGCAAAAACCCCCAACAAGTTCACTCCTAGTGATATGGAAGGATGGTACATACATTTATGGATGCTCTCAAAATGAAAAACAAAACATTTCTTTCTAATCATCAAGTGTCATTGGATAGAAGCACTGTGGAGTAAAACAGCTACAGAGATCATGAACCATCACTAGTTTCTTGTAGCAGCAAAGACAATTCCAAAAGAAAGTGCTGGCTATTTATACAAAGAGAAATACTCTGCCTCTTAGATTTGAAATAGTTTACTATCCCCTGAAAATGAGTTGGGCTTTTTTGTAAATTCCCATGAGTGTACTAAAACATTTCAGCTCAAAATTGCACACATACCATTCATAATTTTAGCCTTGCAGAGATTTTTTTTTCAGTTTTAAAAACATTGCTGTCTTTTAGTTCTACCTAGAGTAACTGTCGTTATATTTCAAGACTAGCAGAAATATCCTTTTGATACAAAGCTATTTTCTGTTTCAAGTTTGCGCCAAAATTAATTATATGGACTGTAACCACTTTTAAGGTAAAATCTTTTCAGATGTGGATGCTTATATATGATGTACAAAATTAATAGGCTGAATTTTAATTGTTTTCTTATATTACAAAAACTCCCTTGAAACTTTTTTTTTTTTTTTTACTGAAGTACAGTATTGAAGATTTATCATCAGTAAGTGAACCTACTTATCTATGCTAGATTTGGTGTCTGCAATCTTATTCAGGCTGGAAACCTTAAAGCCATATGCATTTCCTCTTTGTCCCTTGTTCATGTAATTGCCAAAGGCCAACACAACCTCTAAGAGCTGCTTCAGGTGCTTGCTGCGGATGAGCTCTCTGGAAGCCAGGAGAATAGCTGAAAGAAACAAGAAGTGCCCTTAGAGTGACGATCTGGAATGATGATAGTTGAAAGGGAGAATGTAGGGGAGGGATCTCCCTAACAATGCATGCTACATTTTTCTAAAGCCAAAGCTCCTCTCTCACTTTTTCAACATAGGAAGTGCAATACTGAGTGTGGAAATAGTCCACTGAATGTGTTTGTTTGGGTGGTTCTAATTCTGCAAGAAAAGCTTTTGGGAGACACAGGTATTTCACGAAAGAGATTTTGCATTACAAATCAGGATGCATACAGCAAAAGTGGGTAACCTGCACCCCCTGCCTGCTCCATCCTCAACCCTCTCATTGCTACTAGAAAATGAGATTGTTAAGGAAGGAAGGATTATTCTTCTACAATAATCTTGATGCACCCCCCAGGACTGTTAAGCTCCAACCAACCCACTAAGAAACTGGGATCCTGCCAAAGAGCTAGAAAATTCAGGCTGTTCAATTCATAACACAAACTGTAGTGGCATTGGTTTTCTTCTGCTTAAGCTTGCACAGAATGCTTCAGTACACAGCATTCCTTGGGCAGGATGACACCTCTGACGTCTGAAATATGCTACTGTTTGTAAAGAATATAACTTACCTTCCACTTTTGGCTTAGCTTCAGCAAGCCTCTCTGGAAACTTCTTCTTAAAGAATAATGCCTGAAGTCTTTGTTGGTAGTGGTCAATCCTAGAAAGAAAGGAGTCAGAGATCTGAGCTGCATTTCAATAGGTCTTTCAGCAAAACAGAATACCTGTTAAGACCAATCCATTTTTATTCAATGTCTATTTTATTACTAGAACAACAGAAATCCCTGAATATAAAAAAATGCTATCAGCTGCTCTGCCTGGAGACAATGTCTTGCAGCCAAGGATCAATCATGCATTTGTATTTCCCTAAAGAAGAAAAGATATTGAGGAAAAAGAGGAAAAAGAGGAGGAAGAAGTTTCTAGTTCAATGAAAGAAATATTTTCCCAGTATATTTCCAGTATTTTACACAAGGGTCACTCTTAGCATCACTAACGTGAGCCTCAAGCTTCCCAATTCCACTACACAACATAGCAATTCACACGGGGTAGAGTCTGTTACTCAAATGCATGATATTTTTATATAAATTAGATAGAAAAAGCAGGTGATAGAATTTCATTGACAAACACAGCTATGTAATCACTAAGAATTTCCAAACTACAATGATATTATTTGAAATATTGTACTGTATCCGCCATTCCCATCTGGGTATTCTCAACTTATTAGATTTAACTTCCATAATTGTGAGTTAGCAAGGTCATATTGTCTAGAAATTATGAGGGCTATATTCTTCTATAAAAAGGTAAAGGAGTCCTTGCGGATTTTATTCCGCTTGGCATTGCTGACTATAAGAGGTGGCGCTCATCTCCATTTCAATGCCATTGAGCCAGCACCATCCAAAGACCTTTCTGCTGTCATGTGGCCAGCATGACATCACGGAGCTCTGTTACCTTCCCACCTAAGTGGTACCTACTTATCTACTTGCGTTTGCATGCTTTCGAACTGCTAGGTGGGCAGGAGCTGGGGTGAGGACGGGAGCTCACCCTGTTGTATGGCACTCAGATCTTGAACCCGAGCTGCTGACAAACCCAGCATCTTAATCACTCAGCCAGCACCCCCATGTTCTTCTATAGAAAAAGTTAATTTACATTATTATATTCCCTCCCTTTCTCTCTTCTTTTTATTCTCCATCACATGCATACAGACCTAAGTATACACGTATATGCACCTGCTCATTTCATAGAGGAAACGATCTGCTCTCGCCATGCGATCAATTTCATGCTTATGTTCTTCCAACAGGTCAATATCACTCTTCTCTGGAACAAACTTCAGTAGCTGGAACACCAAAAGTGTTTTTTTAAAACAACAACAACAATACAGACAATAAGAAACAACCAGACAGGGAGATTGACAGTATAAAAATGAACAAAAAGATTGGTACTGAAAGTGCTGGCCTACATCCTGCTATAATAGTATTTTTGAACCAATGCATCTGAAGTAATTAAAGTGATCTTCCTGAAACATTTGCTTGATTCTTTGTCTCCCTACTGTGACTTTGCTACATACTTCACAATTCCATGTAGGGTATCTCACTTCCAGCTACTATTTGCTGGGTATCTTGTTGATATTTAATAAAGAACTTCTTTGACATATAAGGGCTTTCAGAGTGTAGCCCTGTAAATAAAGCACTAAAAGTGTTGTTCCCATTCTTCCTGCAATACAAAGTTCTATCTATTCTCCCCTCCATCCCCTCCAGCACATTACTAAAATGGCTGCTCAGAAAGATAATGAACAATGTCGATATGACTAGATTTATAGGGTGCTCATTCAAAGTTTGAACTCAAAATACAGCTCATTCAGCAACAGATTTTTTTTTTATCTATCTGGTGTGATTAAGGCTTGGTTTCACACATCCAATTGCCACTTCCAAAATATGCTGGAAGATCAGCCTAGTTTATATGCTTGTTTACCAATTCATTAATTATCCCAAGGAGTAGTTTAACTGTTACTGGGCCACAGATGAGCTATTGGCAATGGAAGAAATCTATTGCAAAAGTGAAAAAAATGTGTACAGGTAAAATCAGTTTGAGATTCAGATAGCATAGACTCATCCCCAATAGCATGTGTCTGTCTTCAACAGTGAAGGGACACAGGGCAGAAAACATCCTGCAGCCAAGAAGGCTCCACACACATTTGCACCTCACAGGTGACCCTGAGGACACAGGTAAACCTCCAAAATGTTTTCAATGACTCTCTAAAAAGAATGCAAATGACCAGCTGTCTGCAAGGAATATAAATCCTTCCATTCCCCACCATCCAGTCAGAGCTGAAGAAGCTTCTTGGATGAGAAGCAAAACGTCTTCAAAAGAAACACAAGAAAGTCCAGTTGTCTCCTGAAAAAAAGGCACCTTTGGCATAAACCATGACCTGGATGACTGAGAATCTCCATAGACAGGTAAAATAAAGGTTAATTATACAGGTGTCCTCGACTTACAACCACAATTGAGCCCAACATTTCTGTTGTTAAGTGAGACATTTGTTAAATACATTTTGCCCCATTTTACGACTTTTCTTGCCACAGTTGTTAAGTGAATCACCGCAGTTAATAAGTTAGTAAACTGGTTGTTAGATGAATCTGGCTTCTCCATTGACTTTGCTTGTCAGAAGATTGCAAATAGTGGTCATAAATATGAGTCAGCTGCTAAGTGTCTGAATTTTGATCACGTGAGGATGGAGATGCTGCAAAGGTCCTCTGAAAAACGGTGTTGTCTGAGTTTTACATTCACTAATACAGATTTAATTCCTAATCCTTTATTCTTTTCTCTAGCCATTGATAAAATAAGTCCCAAGTTTGATAATATTCTGTTTCTTCTTTTTCTTTCAACCTCAAAGTAAGTCTGTCCATCTCCGCACATTCTAGTATTTTTTTAATTATTTCTTCATCTGACAGTATTTCTTCATTTTTCCAATATTGTGCGAATATAATTCTTGCCGCTGTTATTACATGTAAAATCAAATATATGCTTTGTTTATCAGTCTTTTCTGGCATTATACCTAATAAAAAAAGTTCAGGTTTAAAATCTACATGTTTTCCCAATATCTTTTCTAGCCACGTATGTATTTTTTCCCAATAACTCTTTACTTTGGCACATGTCCACCAAACATGGTAAGTACCTGACTTGTGTTTACATTTCCAACATCTATCTGACATGTTTTTAAACATTTTTGCTAATCTTGCTGGTGGCAAGTGCCATCTATAAAACATTTTATATAAGTTTCCTTTATAAGAAGTTGACATTGTCAATTTATAATTTCTTTCCCACACGTTTTGCCATTTTTCTAATTCTATGTTATATCCAAAAGAATTTGCCCATATTATCATTGTTTCTTTAACTTGTTCGCTTTCCATTTTCAAGTTCAATAGAAAATTATAAATTGTCTTAATTAATTTCTCATCAGAGGTTAATAATATCTTATCAAACAAGGTTTGCTCCTTATAGAATCCGTACAGTTTAACATCTTTATCATAGCTAACTTGCATTTGTAAGTATGCCCACCATGATAGATTAATATCCTGATTTTCCATTTCTTGTTTAGATTTTAAGTTCCCTTCAGAATTTAGAATATCTCTGTACATACAATTTTTTTTCAAAATTAACTAAATTTGAATGTACAAATGCCTCCGTTGTTGAAAGCCATCCTGGAATTTTCAAGTATATTTTACATTTTATTTTTTCCCATGTTAATGATAATGCGTTTCTTATACAGTGGTTTTGAAAGTACTTATGGATTTTGTTTTTCCCATACTATAAAAAAGCGGTCACTAAACGAATTGTTGTAAGTCGAGGACTACCTGTAATTAGCCATCTCTGGCCTTAGACCTTGAGAACAGGAATTTTAAGAGACCAGTATTATTGGAAAATAGCTGAGTTTCTCTTCAGACAATATAACAGGTAAAGTTAAACATATCACATGCATTAGCCACCACTGAATCCAAGAATGTCTCTATGGTCCCTAATTATTGCTTTGCTAAAGGTCATTGCAGATCATTTTTACTATGTCACACTTTACCCCAAAAGAGCTATGTGTATATGTGTGTATACACACATAGGCGAGGCTGTGCAATGTCATAGATTTTAAAAAGATGCTTCAGAGCATGGGGATACATAGCACCTGTTAGCAGCTACTTAAAGTAGCTCAGCTGTTCTTTCCCTCCAATGCTTGCACGTGATCCTGGGAAAAGACAAGTTTAAAGAGCTGCCGACAGGTGCACTGTTCATGCCTTGGCATGCTCTGAAGCAACTTCTCCCCTTCAAATTCAAAGCACCGTTCATTCCTAGTACAAATAAGCCTGTCTCGTGAATGTAGCCCATGCAAGAAATGAGTAATGCTTCAAGTCACTTTCTTTTGGAATACTTATTGATTTAAAAACGTTTATGCCCATTCTCTTATTGTCTTTGTAATTCCCAAGGCATTTGAGTAAGAGTCTAGAAATTATAGTAATAAATAGGGATACAAGACAGCATAGAATTTCAAGCTGTCAAGATTACAACAGCAAATTAACAGGGAGAGATAAAATACTTATGAATGCATCTTCCCAGACAAAACATGTGAGGAATGGGAAAGGAATAGTAATAACTAGTGTTGCAAAAGTTTGAAAAAATGTATTTTAAAATCAACACAGGCTTCTTCTAATGATTTTGCTGTTTGTGTGAAATACCAACACACACTACACTGTTCCTTCTGCCTTCTTTCTTTCTCCCAGATTTTAAAAATCTCTTTCTCCCTTCTATTTTTCATGTTCAGGACCAATACCTCTTCACCTAAAGTACAAGGACATTAGTAGCAATCTACTTACACCCTTATTATACTCATCAACCCAACAGCAACGAGGAACTTCGAAGGGAAAAAAATCTGATCATCGTGCTGGCATGTTTATACAAATTGCTTGCTGAGATGTAACCTAATATGAAGAGGAACACACTCTCCTTTTACCACTGATGTCATGTTTAAGTAACTAAGTTTTTTCACCTGTTCCAACATATCTTTCGCCAGTTCTTCTTCTTCATCCATTTTCAAAATTGCCTGCCGAATTTCTTCATTAGATAGCTTCAACCTGTAATAATATCATAATGCTCTAATTACTTTGCTCACATAATTCATTTTGGACAAATGTGAAACTTCAGTAAGGATGTCTCAAAGGTGCTTTTCCAAAAGGCAACTGGACTTTGTTTTTTTCCTTGAAAATGTCTTGCTTCTCATCCAAGAAGCTTTTTCAGTTCTAAACAGAAGAAGCTTCTTAGGTGAGAAGTGAAATGTTTTTAAAGGAAAAAAAACAAGAAAGCCCAGTTGCCTTTTGGAAAAGCACCTTTGGGTCAACTATGACCTGGATGATTGAGAATCTCCAGAGACCTCCACTGGGGTTCTGTTGCAAGACCTTCCTTTATATCCATAAATATACAAACAAATGAAAGATCACAAAGAAGATTGCTAAAGCCAAATGATTAATTATGGTTACATTCATGGCAACCCATGAGTGGTAACTCAGAATATATTATGTTCTTTGAACAAAACATGTATGTCAGAATAACTTTCCATTAATGACTCATCATGCAGAAAAGCCTTCAGGATTCTCTTCAAGAAACTTTTACATTTTTGCAATTGACCAGGGCAGATAAACATAATTCACAATGATGGAAAATTCCAAAGCTTGATTTTTAGCGTACGATAGAAAAAGGCAAGGAGAGCAGAAGGGAAGAAATTGTGATCAATAATTGTGAATATTAAAATTTCTATTATATTTTACAGTATTTGACATCACTATTTTGATATTGTTGTTATATTTTAGGAGTGTGTATATGTTTTTTATTGTTAATTCATATTTATTACACCGTAAATTCACAGCATAAAAAAATTAACTCATATCTCCAAATGATATCATAACACACTACAAAATAAAGAGACATTACATGTAGTCCCCAACTTACAACTGTAATTGAGCCCAGAATTATGGTTGTAAGGCATTATGTGACCAGATCCCGTTTTTCAACATTTTTTGTGGTGTTTGTTAAGCAAATGCTGTGATTGTTAAGCTAACACTGGGGTCATTAAGCGAATTTATTTTTTTCTAGTGGTCATTTTTTTGCCAAAAACCAGAAGTAAACTACCAAAAAAGTCAAATTGTGGTCACATGACTAAAGGATGCTGCAAATGACCATAAAGGTGAGCTACTTGCCAACAGCCCAATCACATTACTGTGTGTGTGTGTGTGTGTGTGTGTGTGTGTGTATGTCTGCATACACAGCCATCATAACTACAAAACCAGGTTGTAAGTAGTTCTGAGAAGGTCTGTCATACCTCTGAATGGTTTAAGTGATCAGTTGTAAAGTTGGGGGCTGCCGGTATAATGAAGAACTGACCAATTAGAATTAGGCTTTTAGTTTTAAAAAATACCTTTTTTTCTTTAGCTCTCTTTCCTCCAGGTATTCAAAAACAAAATAAGGGATTTGTTTATTTAGCAGATTAAATCCTGGCAGCTTACTAAATTCAAAGAGCAGAATCATAATAGGATATACCCATCTGTCTTGCTGAGGGTATATAAGCACAGGATTCTAATTATGTAACTGTGCATTAAACATCAGCATTTCAGGAAAGCTTTTCTAATGGCCCATCATTTTCAAATAAACACATAGAATTCATATTTATTGGACAATAGTTCCTCTTTGTGTATGGAAACAGATAACACTCATCCTTCCAACTGGCATTGGCTTAAGCGAAGAAGCCAAAAGCTGAAGAGGCCATGGAGAACGAATTAGCTTTTTCCTTCCCAAGACAAGTTTCCTGTAACTCAGATTTCAGAACCGTGAAGCAAGACACACAAAGAAATTTGCACTGTTCCTGGCCAGGGGAGCTGCATCAGAAGCCTCACCAAGTTTTTAATGTCCAAGTACAAGAGTTTGGCAGCTTTTTGATGGTATGACTCTCTTGAAGCATGATTTAAAAATGCTCAAAGGAGATGCTGTTAAATCCAAGAAATGCATATGCAGCTGCCTTTGCCCAGCAACTAATAGGGAAACATCTGGCTCAAGTGGCACATCCCTCTCTCACAGTGGCCTGCCAGGCCCCATGTTAAGAGACAACTCAATGAGGCTACTGTAAGACCTATATAAAGCCTGTGGTACATCTGAATGATCACTGCCGATACTGTTAAGCAGCACTTGAGGCTAGCTAGATGAGCAAGCAATTGCTTACAAAACAGTCTCATTACAGTCAGCAAGCCACATGACCACAAATGTGCTATTCACACAGAGTTCAAAAGCAGACAAGCAACTGGGCCAACGGATTGTTAATGAAGTGTTCTCATTGTTGTTGTTGTTTTTCCAATACTTCTGACTAACCATGCAGTGGATCTTAAAATAGCCAACAGTAACATAAAGCAGATGTGCTGAGCTTTAAGCAAAAACAGGTGAACCAATTGAACAGAAACCTAAAGCAGATCCCTAAAATCTTTCCACTCAAGGCAGAAGGAAGATGACTACTTGAACTAGGGGAGTTTTGTTGCAATGCAGACACCACATTAAAATGTGATTATGGCCAGAAGAGACACACTAAATAAGTCATATCTCATTGCTGGGTATATATCATCAGTAATTTTCAAACCGGTCTTATAAGAGCCAAACCTAAATTTCTCCCACTGGCATAAAAACTGACAAACCCCAGACTGCATGCATAATTTAACCACTGCCAGGTCTGTTTTATATTTGTTTACAGAAAACCCCCACAAAGACTATAATGGAATGATAACTAAGCTAAGCAATTCTACTGACATGTGAAGATAGAGCAGAACCGAGTACAATTGCAATGGACACTTCTGCATTTTGAGTGCAAAGAGAGCTTTTGGCAAGACACACATGCTCCCCGAGGACAAAGATTAGGAAAGGCAGGGAAGCTTACCTACAGAGATCAGAGGAAATGGCTGCAATCACAGTCCTATCTGGGCATAAGCTTTACTTGTTATCCAAGAGTGCTATGAGTGGGAAGGGGGAAAATCCTTTATTACTGCTTTCTACATTCCCTTTCCCTTTTTCCTTCTCAGTACAAGGATGTGTAGGATGATTCTAAGGTTGTTTAGCTGAGCAAGAATCTAGGACCTCTCTTTAAACCTTTGTGCTTTCTGAGGAATACAGTATTCAAGAGCACTGGGGCATTCTTTGAACGTAAATGACACAGAGTATATGTAACATATGATGTATGGGTATGAGAGAAGGACACTAAGAAGGGCTGATCAAAGAAGAATTGACACCTTTGAACTGTGGTGCTGGCGTAAATTATTGCATCTACCACGGACAGCCAGGTCATACATGCAAATTCATTGGAGAATTCAATGATACTAGGAATGGTTAGTGGATCAAGAAAAAGGGCCAAGCAAAGATACCATCAAAGCTGATACAAAGATGAATATCCAACAACTGAAAGAAGCTGTGCTTGACAGGATAGCCTTGGAGAGAACTTCCAAGAGTTGGACCTAACTGAACAGTTAAAAGTACTGTTATATGTAACAACTAGTACTAGCATCTGGTTGCATTTTTTTCTCCATATTTATTATGTCAAATAGATTATGACCCTATAAGAAAAAGCTGTCTTGTAGTTTCTGTACAGTGCTGAAAAAGAAAACTGGAATGGAAAAAGGGGTGGTTGTATAAGTCAGCTTTCTTTAAGGAAACAGCTCAACTACAACACTTTAACAGTATAGTCATTTTATAGTGAAGATAATTTATCCCAATCACATGCAGCTTGGCAAGGAAAGTCTGTGTGATGAATACTGTCGGTTTTTCATTTTTTAATAAAGAAAAAATATCTTAGCTGAGAAATTGCTGAGATACAATTATTTACACATTTTTTATTCGCATTGAAAAATGTATTTGAGAAATTCTCTCTAGTTGTGCATAACCACAGCATATTTTCAAAACACATGTAAATTATAGGACTCTAACTTTCAATTAATACTCAAGAAATACTACATTTTGCTGGATTTGTGTATCATATCATATACAATATGATATCCATTTTAGTTAAAAAAATGACTACTACTAAGTAAAATTAAGTGCAATTCATCCATAACCATATATTATATTATTGCAGTCTTAAACTATGCTGGAATATGGTTCACAGTAATAAGATATCTCCCAAACCAGTTATGTTAATTTATTTGTTTATATTTCAAGCAGTTGAATTTTTTTTGTTTGAACTTTTGTATAAATAAAGATAACACAGTACTGTACAGTTCTTCAGATGCACACTGGTCAAACAGAAGCACTTTATAATTATTTAAAGGAGAAAACTGAAGGCAGGAGACTAGCCTTGTGCTATTGTCCTAGAACTTGGGCTTGCTCACATTACATTTTTAACTCCATAACAAATTTTTACAGCTGAACTACAACATCTCTGCTTATTAACCTTGCCTATATTTGTTTTAAAGAATGGCATAAAGGTGGGAGAAATATTTATTAAATTTATATGCCACCCATCTCACCGTTGAAGTAATTCTCAGAAGTGATTCTCAGAAGTCAGAAATATTTCTTTTCACACAGGAAGAAGGATATCCAAACCTCCAAGAAAGAATTAAACTATATGATAATCAATTCTAATGTGACCCTTACCACTTTTCTTGACCTTATTTCTCACATAATTGTCTTTATAATCCAGTCATAATTACACTCCTATTACCACTGATTTAATAAAATCAAGTTATTTATTGCCTTGGAAAGAAAAGGGAAGATAGAAAGAAAAGATTTTACTCTGAATCTAATGGGCAAAACTGCTGCATTTTAATTATTTTCTTTTATAGGCAGATTCTTTTACTTTTCTATGTAAAGATGGTGATTGGCTTATTTTATTCTAAAAACCAAATGGTGAAAATGGTCACTATTCTTCAACTTCCTTGCCCTTAGAAGGAAAAAAAATGTTTTGTTTTATTTTAAGCCCTACCTCCAAACCTCTACCCTTTTTCTCAGAGAGAAAGTTTTCCCATCTGTTTCCAGATATGTTTGAAATCTAAACTAGGTTCTGCACAGTTTTAATTTAATTATATAATTTAATAGATTTGTTGTGGCCACCCACCCCGGACTGGAGAAGAAGATTCTAGATGTTATCAACACAGTTTGGTGTTGTGGCTAAGGTGCTGGCTTAGAAACCAGGAGAGTGTGAGTTCTAGTCCCAATTTAGACATGAAAGCCGGCTGGGTGACTTTGGGCCAGTCACGCTTTCTCAGTCCAACTCATTTCACAGGGTTACCGTTGTGGGGAAAATAGGAGGAAGGGTCATTAGATATGTTCACCACCTTGAGTTACTTATAAAGTAATAAAGGCAGAATAAAAATCTAATAAATAAATTCACAGTGTAATTGGGACTGATAATATTAAAGACATGAAAAATTGTAATACATAAAGGCAACTTTCCATGAAAAATCTTTCGTAAGATGATACGGATATATAAGAGGCAGAAAACTCTGGAAAGTGCAGCAATATTAATTCAGAAGAGAGGTTTGACATTAAGGGAGATCCTCTACTTTCCTCCGATGATAGGGAGAGGATTTTATAGTCTAATGCACAGCCAACATTCTGCAATTTATACTCCAGCACATCTGGAAAACTCCAGGCTAATGAAAGTCTTATCACTTTTTCAGAACTATCAACAGGATAGTTTCACAAACTCGCCATGACCTTAAAACTGGAATTACATATACAAAAAAAAAAAAAAAAAATCATGAGGTGCAGTTTTTCAGAATCCATACCATTCAGTTTCTCACAATGGAAGAATTCTTTCTGGGTGCTTTCTCATCCTTCCATTTAAAAAAGAAGTCTAAGATTAGAAGAGAATATCATAATCTGGCCTTCATTCACACAAATTCTTCCCCCAACTTCAAGTATATTGAAAAAAGGATCGAAATCAAAGTTCCAAATATTTTAAGAGTCATCTTCTGAAATTTATTTTTGATGAGAGAGCATTTTGTTTTCCGTTAATCACTTCCAACTACAACTAATAAAAAGACATTAAATATTGGCAAAATAACATATGAAATCTGGCAAATCATGCCCTGGCACTAAAACCAGGATATTTTAGGTACTAATCTCTGAAGTTATAGGTTACCATAGACACAGCAAAATGCACGTGCAGAAAAAGAACATTGAAAAAATGAAAGGGACAAAAGAAGTATACTATTTCTAATTACTTTCTTGGCACCTGTATTATTTCTTTCTTTTGCAGTCCATATAGTGAATTTACAAATATGCACACACAAACATGATCAATGCCAGTTTGCTTATTGTAGTCTCTAGCCAGCATAACTTCTATCCGTTCCCATAAATCACTTAAAACTCCAAAGGAAAACTGGGGAAAGAAACCAAATGGCCTTTTTTAATGCATTCCTTGAGCTCCCAATTTGATATAGCTCAGTTAATCTTACAGAGAGACATAGAATTATAACTGAAGTTGACAGACTGCAGAAAGGGGATCACTGTCCGTGGGGCAAGTAAATGAATCACATCACAATTATTCAACAAAACCTTCACTATTTTCTTCTCCTAAATATTTCCTGTTTCAGACTACTTATGAATGACTAAGCAAAGAGTCAGAGGAATAAGAATATAGGCACTGAGAAAAGAGACAAAATGGTATTGAGGATTCCAAGGGATTTTTTTTTAGGAGAAAACTCATTGGTATTTTATTTTCTCATGCTCTAGGGGAAAAAAAAAGAAAATCACAGATAGAGACAAAATAGCAATAGCCTAGACTAAGGTATTAATAATTAAACATCTAACCACGAGGAAAAGGGTAAGGGGCTACTATGTAAGAAGGAAAATATTGTTAAGTGTTTAAAAATGGGTAAGCTACGTTGCTTAAAAGTGTTTTAATCCATTATGTTTTAAAAACATACTGTATGTCCTACCTTTAACTAGAGTACTTACTTTAGAAACATTTCTCTTTCCCTTTCTCTCTGAAACCATCAATGATATTAACAGAAATACTGTGAAAAAAATATTGGAAGAAAAACACTTATTTGCATATGGTATTTCGGTGCTACATTGGAGAATACTCAGTCTCCTCTTTTTCAAAACAGAACAATTAATTCTCAAAAATAATGTAAAAATAGGAAGGGAGGACATATCACTGTTAAGAGTGGGCGGAAAGGGGTAATTCCAATCTGGGAAGATCCTAGAAAAGATAATAAAAAAACAGATCTGCGAACAACTAGAAGCAAACAAAGTTATAACTAGTAGGGTTTGTTAAAAACAGATCATGCCAAACCAATCTTATTTCATTCTTTGATAAAGTGACTAAACTAGTAGACCAGCGAAATGTTGTGGACGTAATATACTTAGATTTCAGTAAGGCATTTGATAAAGTAGACCACAACCTACTCCTTGGTAAGCTAGAAAAAGGTAGAATAGACAACATCATCATCAGATGGATCTGTAGCTGGCTGGCAAACCGTACTTAACAACTAGTCCTCAATGGCACTACATCCACATGGAGAGAAGTAAGCAGTGGGGTACCACAAGGCTCCATCTTAGTACTCTTCAATATCTTCATAAATGACTTAGATGAGGGAATAGAAGGGAAACTCATTAAATTTACAGGACAAGAAATGATGGTTGGAAACTGATCAAGGAGAGAAGCAACCTGGAATTAAGGAGAAACTTCCTGACAGTAAGGACAATTAACCAGTGGAACAGCTTGCCTCCAGAAATCGTGGGCGCTCCATCACTGGAGATTTTTACGAAGAGGCTAGACAGTTATTTGTCTGAGATGGTATAGGTTCTCCTGCTTGAGCAGGGGGCTGGACTAGAAGACTTCCAAGGTCCCTTCCAATTCTATTCTATTCTATTCTATTCTATTCTATTCTATTCTATTCTATTCTATTCTATTCTATTCTATTCTATTCTATTCTATTCTATTCTATTCTATTCTATTCTATTCTATTCTATTCTATACCTTTTCGAATGTGGTGGTCTCAAGTCACAATTGATGTTCAAGCTAACTGGGGAGCTATGGAAAATTAAACTCAATCATTATAAGTCCAGTATATTTGAAATGCAATAGATCAAGCACTAAATAACAGAGGACTATAATCTCTCCTATTCCACTAATTGCTGTTGAATCTGGCCATTTGTACACAATATATATTTTTTAAGGAAAATCATTTGGAAAAGTTTCTAAGGTCTGTACTGGTTTTAGGCTCAAGACAGAAAAATCCAAAATAGATGGGCATGATGGTTAGTAATAACACATCAGTTGAAGATTTTCCCTAATTGCCTGGTTCTATGAATTTTGAAGGATGAGCATCCCTCCCCATGCATATTGGCAGTGAATCTCATTATGATGAGACAAAAAAAGAAAGTTATTCAAAGGTTGAATGATACTGAATACTAAAATCAAGTTAGCATCCTTTCCTGGAACAGTTCTGACAGTGAAAAATCACATGAAAATCTGCAAGCTAGTGATACAAGTTAACCCTCCCTAGATTACAGAAGGGCTTTAGAGGGCCAGGCACAATGTCCTCTGGTTGGCTTTATTGCAGGGCAAATTCACCAAACTCCCACTAAAAAAACACACCTGCCCCATATGACTCTGGGAAAATAGAAACTGTTCAACACATATTGTTTTGCTGTACATTTTACAGGGATCTGTGCAAAGATTACATAGTAACAGTGTTGTAACATCTCTCCAGAAGGACATTACTCTTCAAACTCCAATCTTACTAATATTAACATTGAAGCCAAATTTTGTGTGACTGCAGTAAAAATGCATCAACAGCTAATTCAAATTTGCCAGTCTGGACTTGTATTACTAATTTCAATTTATTACTTTTATAAAAAAAATTCCCGGTATGCTGATTTTTGATCATCATAATAAGTTTGGTTTGATTTCATTTGAACCAACTATGGAGAAAAGGGGCGTTGTCTTACCTGAACGCCTTTTCTCAGCAGGACGATGGAGAATCCACCAATGGGTTAGGACTATCTTCCTGCCCAATAAGAGACTAAGTTTGCCAAAGTTAACACGCCTCCTGCTGGGCTGATATCCCAGACACGACGAAGGCGAAGCTGCTGACAATGGACCGATGTGTTGGCTCTCTGTGCCCCTAACACAGGACCTGACGGTCCTAAGGGGATGGGCGTGGATTCTCCATCGTCCTGCTGAGAAAAGGCGTTCAGGTAAGACAACGCCCCTTCTCCAGCAGGACGATGGAGAATCCACCAATGGGACATACCAAAGCTGAGCTGTCCCTATGGGAGGGAACCAGTCAGGGCCTGTGTCCCACTTGATGATGCCACTTGCTGGAGTACCCTCCGGCCAAACGATGCCTCCGCGGAGGCGAATTTGTCCAGCCTGTAATGCCTCACAAACGGGGAAGGCGAGGACCAGGTCGCCGCCCTGCAAATATCCCCAATGGGTGCCTGCGTAGCCCACGCTGCCGATGTAGCGGCACTGCGCGTAGAGTGAGCAGTGATACGGCCTGGCGGTGGCAGGGACTGCGCCTGGTAGGCCTTTGCAATGCAGGATCTGATCCATCTGCCTACAGTGGAAGACGAGACTTTCTTCCCCATCGAAGAAGGCTGGAAGGAGACAAAAAGCGCTTCTGATTTGCGGAAGGCAGAAGTCCTCTTAATGTAGTGGCGTAACGCCCTACGAACGTCCAAGGTGTGCCACTGGCGTTCCAAGCCGTGAGCAGGCTGGGGACAAAAGTTTGGTAGGACCACCTCTTGTGCCCTATGGAACAACGAGTTCACCTTTGGTACAAAGGCCGGGTCCAGTCGGAGTACTACTCTATCGCTGTGAAAGAAGCATAGGTCCTCTCTGACCGAGAGAGCAGCCAGCTCCGAGATGCGTCTAGCGGATATGATCGCCACAAGAAAGGCCGCCTTCATGGACAAGAACTGCAGCGAACAGGTCTTGATAGACTCAAACGGCGGCAAGGTAAGGGCCTGTAACACCCGTGGGAGATCCCAAGAGGGATAACGGTGAACCACGGGAGGTCTGGTGTTGGTAAAGGACCATACCAGTGGATGCTGGGCCAAAGGAATGGAATCCTGGCACATGAGTACTGTGGAGAGAGCCACCAGTTGCCTGCGGATGGTATTGGGCGACAAGCCCTTGTTAAATCCCTCCAGGAAGTACTCAAGGATGTGCGAGATAGTGACAGCCGAGATGTCCAGGCGATTCCTGGAACACCAGGCACAAAAACTCTTCCACGAGGAGTCATAAATTCTGTTAGTGGAAGGACGCCTGGAGGCCTGAATCATTGAGATCACCCCCTCTGACAACGAGTCTCGTGTTAAGAGCCGCCTCTCAAGTGCCAGACGGCTAGTTGTAGGCGTTGGGGTTCTGGGTGTTGTAGAACCCCCTGACTGAGAGCGACCTGATCTGGGGGAATCTTCCACCGAGGAGAGATGGAAAGGTCCACTAGGTCGGCAAACCACGGCCGTCTCGGCCAATGTGGGGCAACCACTATGATCTCCGCCCGTTCCTGCAGAATCTTCCAGATGAGAGCCGGAAGCAGAGGAAGAGGGGGAAAGGCATAGAGGAGACCTGTGGGCCAGGGGCTATGGAGCGCGTCCGTCCGCTCCGCCCCCCGGGACGGAAACCTGGAGAAGAATCTCGGGAGTTGGGCATTTGCCGGCGAGGCGAATAGACCCACCACCGGAGGCCCGAACCTCACCGAAATCTCCCTGAATAAATTGGGATGCAGGCGCCACTCGGAGTGGTCTACTGTCGACCGGCTCAACGAGTCCGCCTGAAGGTTGGCCTGCCCCGAAACGTGCTCCGCCTTTAAGGAGGAGAGACTGGTTTCCGCCCAGGAACCTAGTGACCGTGCTTCGGACAGCAAAGTCCTGGAGCGAGTGCCGCCCTGCCGGTTCACGTGGGCCTTTGCAGCCACGTTGTCTGTGAGCACTAGGACGTGTAGACCCACCACCTCGTCGCTGAAGTGAAGCAGTGCCAGATGAATGGCCCTGAGCTCCAGCCAATTTATGTTGTGACTGAGGTCCATGGGTGACCATCGTCCCTGTGCTAAGTGTCAACCCAGGCACGCACCCCATTCGAACAGACTTGCATCCGTCGTTAAGGTGAGTCTGTTTGGTTCCCGGAATAGGGAGCCTCTGTCTACAGCAGGGGAGAGCCACCATCGAAGGGAATCCAGAACTCGGGGTGTGACCCCGACCCTCTGGCTGGATGCTCTGGTGCCCTGCCTCTGGTATGGGAGTAGGAACCATTGTAGGGTCCTGCAGTGTAGTCTGGCCCATGACACTATTCCCATGCAAGAGACCCTCTTGCCCAGTAGTCGGGAAAGTGAGGCCAGTGTGACCGTCCGCTCCCTGCATATCTGCCTGATTAGGGAGCGAATGCTGTCCCGGCGTTCCGGGGACAAGTAGACCAGTAAAAGGTTGGAATCTATGATCGCTCCTAGGTGTAGGATGCGATTGGAGCTGAGGAAGTTGTGCCTCCTTATGCTGGCCAGGATGGACTGCAACGTCTGCACCTTGAATCTCTAGTAGACAAGATGAGAGTTCAATCCCTGTAGATCGAGGATTGCTCTCCACCCTCCCGAAGCCTTTGGGACCACAAAGAGAATGGAGTAGAACCCTCGATGGGTTTGGCCAGCGGGCACCGGTTCGATGGCCTTGATCTGTAACAAATGGTGAATGGCCTCGGACATGAGACCTATCTTGGTCGGGCTCCTTGGGGTGGGGCAGACAACGAATCGATCCCGTGGTTGTGACAGAAAGTCCAGGCTGAGGTCAACCTTTGAAAGGATGGCCTCCCGTGCCCCGAAAGGGCCGTTTGCCTTGATACCGCTGCCTGGCCCTGGGAGCTGGGCGGTCAGGTTGGCGGCCGGGCCTAGGGAAGGAGGGACGAGGCGGAGGGCCCACCGATCCTGGTCCTTGGCGGAGGGGTGGTCTCCGTGGGTACGGAGTTGCTCGCCTATCTGGCCTCCCAGTAAGGTGGGCCAACACCTTACGCTTATCCCCATTCTCAATAAGGTAAGGCTCTAGCGCCTCCCCAAAGAGGTGTCCGTCCCTGCAGGGAGCAGAAGCCAGGTGCCACTTTGACTTCAAATCCGCTTGCCATTGTTTTAGCCATAGAAGCCTGCGGGCTGCAGTATTAGCGGCCATGGAGCGCGCTGAAAATCTGGCGGCATGGAGGGAAGTATCCGCCATGTATTCTGCCGATGCCACCAACTTACCCAGATTCTGATGGGCACGAACCTGATCCGGGGGAAGTAACGCTTGGAGTTCCCTGAGCCAGAGAATTGACGTTCTGGCAAAGAAGGAAGTAGAGGTGGACGCCTGCACGGCCCATGCCGATGCCAGGTGAGACCTGCGGAGAGAGAGCTCGGACTTCCTGTCCTCTGCCCTCAAGACCTCAGACGTGTCACCTGACACAGTGGAGGAGGAAAAAAGAGAGGTTAGTGGTTCGTCCACCCTGGGAACCTCCAGTAGATCTGACAAGGCCGGGGCTACGGCCATCAGTCTCTTATCAGTTCCCCCCGGCATTGGTAGAGTGCCCGGATTTCCCCATTGTTTCCTGATAGTTTCCAGGAAAAAGGGAGGGCAAGGGATATAGCGCTCCGTCACCTTAGGTTCGGAGAAGAGTGGCTTGGGGTCCTGACTAGTTGAGGCAGTCGGCTGCTTTTCCTGCTCCGGCTCAATATTGGCCGACGTGGTGGCCTTTAGCAGGAGAGACCTAAATAGACCCGGGTCAAAGAGGCCTATGAAAGGCGACGGGTCTGGGGCCGACTCCTCATCCTCTGACAGCTGGAAGTCAGTTGACCCATAACTCTCGGAACCAGAGTCCCGTGTTCGGGAGGAATGGTCCGAATAAACGGACTCTGGGTAGTCCGGCCTCTCCGCCCATGCTTGAGCTGGCACCATGGGCATGACGAACTCCGGCCTGGGGTTCTCGTAGAACGAGGAGGTCCTACCCTGAGCATACGCCTGGGCGATTAATGCCTCAAGCTGCTCAGGCCCAACCCCTTGATGTTCAGGGGGGTGAAGTCCAGCCGCTGTGGGCGTGAACGTGGCCTCAGGCGGGGGACGGAGTCTAGCCGGTGAAGCTCCCATTAGGGGGTTCAATCCCTTGTCAGAGGACAGAGTAGTACTCTGTGCCATGGTGCCCTGATGGGAAAGGGCCCACGAGTCAGTGGGAACTGGCAGGGCCGGTAGGGGGTTGAAGAGTGAGCTCTCCTGGGGGGCAAGGGGAACCAAAGGTTGGTCTCCCGCAGACATACGTTGTGCCCTGGAGAACTGCTTCTCCAGAGCCGTGTTATGCCTTTCGGCTGCCTTGTCTGTGGCCCTTGAGGCCTTTTTTCCAGCGATGGCCTTGGACCTGGCCTTGGCCTTTATCCTGCCTGCTGCCTCTAGTTTAGAGGACTTGCGCTTCCCTGAGACGGGAGTGCCGGAAGCGCCCTGTGCAGATTGATTAGCTGCGTCATCAGCCATTGCAAGGGAGGCCTGAGGCCTATTGCAACTCAGGAGCAGGAGCGGATTGCCCAGTTGTTAGTACAGCCAAAGCTGATGAACAGCGTCCGCTCCGGGTTTGGTGCTACACTGAGCGCCCTACTGCCCTAGGCAGAGCTCCGAGAGGCTGGAAACTGCCCAGTGATGCACTGAGGCGTATTAGTCAGGCGTCTTGTGGCGACGAGACCCAATGGGTGAGTCGCAATCGGCAAGTGCCGGCACGCACATTGACCGATCAGTGGCGGCGATCACCTTGGTGATATGTGCCTGCACACTCCTCTCCTTGTTGGTGGCGGCAATCACCTGAGTGATATGTGCCTGCACACAAAGCCTAGGTGGTGGCGGCGGAGCCCGAAGGCGTGCCAGCTCACGCTAAAGGTGAAATCCTCTCCAAGTTTTGCCCTGGGGTAGTTGTGCCAGATCAGAATCTGAGCAGGGTGGCCAATAGCAGTTTTGGAGCTGCAAAATGGCGGCTGTGAGCAGTCCGCAAAATGGCTGCCGCTGCAATGGCGAGGCGGCTTGTTAGGCCTGGGGCCTAGACTGATATAATTCCCTGCAGGGAAGGAGAGGTGAGGTCAGACCTTTAAGCCAATGGCCTCTGTGAGCAGCCTGCAAGGCCTTGTGCAGTGGCTGCTGCCTGTTTGGGCCGTCCCTGTCAGGCCTGCTAGGCCTCTGGCATCCAAAATGGCGGCCGCAATTAGCATGCCAAGAAAAAACGGTCTGAGGCCTCAAATCTGTCAACAGCTGCTGAGGGCTTAGTTTGAAAGAAAATGCCCTAAATAGCCCGGGGGCCGGCAGCTCGCTGGAGAGCAATCAAATTTCAGCGCAATCCTCGCTGGGGAGGGCTGAAGGGCTGTGGAGAGGAACGGCCAGGCTGGGCCCGAAGGCCGATGCCACATAGCGGGGCGGCTGAGGCGAGCTCCGACACTCAGCCTCGTGAAGTCCTGGAGCTTTCCGCAGTGCTTGGTAATTGCGAGCGCGCCCGGAGGCCGAAGCTCAGCTGCGCTGCGGCAAAATCGGAAGCTCCGACGATCAGCTGATTCAGCCGAGGGATCCCCCTCGCTGCCAATTGTGAGCCCTTGCCCTTAACAGAAGCAATCGGGGCTTGAGTCGGCCGCCCGCTGCTGTAACGGCTGCTGAGCGGGCCCGAGGCCGGCACTCAGCTGTGCCGCGGCTAGGGGAATTTGCCGAAAATCAGCTGTGCCTTGTAAATTTGATTCTCCCCTATTTTGCTTTTAAACTGTCTTAAAATTTAGGAGATGAGAATCCACCAATGTAATAAAGCTATACGACCTGTCCAGAGCCAACAACGAGTCCTAGCTGGGCTGAAGACTAAGTCGTGTCTGGGATATCAGCCCAGCAGGAGGCGTGTTAACTCTGGCAAACTTAGTCTCTTATTGGGCAGGAAGATAGTCCTAACCCATTGGTGGATTCTCCATCGTCCTGCTGGAGAACAGGACAAGTCTGAAACAATTTTGGAATTACACATGATTAAGATGTTATTCTTTTCTCCCTATAACTTGCACTGAGCAAAAGAGGATTTGGGGGGAGGGTGACATGCTTGTTAACACTGCTGATGTCTGCCAAGTAAAGCCTTGTTTGATGCCAAGTCAAAGTCAAACCTTGCTTGACTTGCCTTCTAGCCTTTAGATATTCCTATGACTGCCAAAAAAAAGGTATGACTAGCACTGATGATAATACCTAGTTCATGGGTCGGCCATCCGAAACGTCGGATGAGCCGCACGGACCCATTTAGCTTAAAAAAAAAAAACGCTGGGAGCCGCGCGTCCGCGCATGTGCGCGCACCCGCGCATGCGCGCGGCCCCGTTCGCGCATGCGCGCGCGCCGTTCGCGCATGCTCACGCACCGTTCGCACATGCGCACCTGCGTGCGCGCACCCCCGCACCCGCCCGCGCATGCGCGCATGCGCTCGCCAAAATGGCGGAGGAGGCTCCGGAGCCGCAGGTAAGGCCTCAAAGAGCCGCATGCGGCTCCGGAGCCGCGGGTTGCCGACCCGTGACCTAGTTTGAGTAATGAAATGTCTGCAAGAAAAAAAGGAAGCTGAGAGAGCAACAAGGACCCTTCATGTCAACCATATTTTCCTTTTTAAAGGTATGTCTTTTTGGAAAGTAAAGATGAGCACACAGCTTATTGATAGAAATTTTAGACATGATAGTTCCACACAGAGAATGCTTGATTTAATTAATTAAAGAATGCAGTGTGCATTGACTGAAGGTAAGACTATTAATCTGAGTATAAGCATAGAAAATTAAAAAGGGGGGAGAGGAGACTCATGTTGGATGTTCACTCCTTTAAGCAATGGTGTTCACCTTCAAGGAATTTTATACATGCAGTGCTGATCTTCCTCAGCTTTTCAGTTTTGTTTTATGCTCGGAAATGAAAAAAAATAAATCGTGGAGGCTAAAACTGCATAGGATATCTTGGCTTGCTTCAGAGTTTAAGTCTATTGTTTGAATCCGTCCTGAAATTCTATGTGCATTCCATACTAAAATGCTGGACATTACAGCATCTGAAGTTTCAGCATATGCATTTGCATAAACCTAAAGTCTGATTTTGATTTCTATCAAACGCACATGCTATAAGAATAATGTGAGGCTTGGAGATGATGGGCATTGAGATGATGAAAGCTTATTATTTTGTACAAAGCTGCTTGTAAAAGTTGCTTTCCATAAAGTTGCTTGCCCAAAGCATGTATGTCTATTAACAGGTATGGGTTTTTTTCAAAGAACATTTAAACATTCCTTCTAACTTTTGTTAAAAATATTTTCAAATCAAGATGCATTGAAACAAGAATTTTATTAGATAATTATACTGCCTCAGTCATGGACTTAAGTGAAGAACTATATGGTTGTAAAGTCTAGGAGTAATAGAAGGAGATTATGGTCTTCCTCCTTCCATCTTCTGTTTAATTTTCATTAAAAACTGTTAAGAAATAAAAGGTGGAACAATCCACACTTTGTCTATATGTGGTCAGGCTAAGAGCCCTCTGTCTGGAACCATTCTTGTGTATTCATTCATAAAAGCAACTTGAGTTCTTAATACAAAAGCTCTTAATCCTATTACTTCTCATGTTAGGAAATAAAGCAGTGTTAGGCATGCTTGAATTTTTTTTCTTGGTATCAAATATTTGATGCCTATGTACCTAAAAAGATGAAGGCAGCCTGAAAATATTCCATCAGTTACTTCTACCAGTTATTTAGCACTGGTTTTTTTCCCCATCCCATAGTACATTTACCATAACTATCCTCAAACTTTCTATCAAAAGCAGAAAAGACAATGGACAAGTTATTCAGCTAAACACCAAAGGCGAAGTTGCTTACAAATGCTAAACATGTCAGTGCACCATTTCTTTGCACACTGCCTTGTTCAGGAGCAAATGAAGCATTTACTGCCAATCATTCTTGACTCAATTAGGTAAAAAAATTGGTTACATGAAAAACATTATTTTAATTAATGAAACACTTGATATGAATAAAACAGAAAAAATGCATAAAATTTACCAAATCACCAGAAAGAATTATTTTTTATTAATAGCCACAAACATACATTGGGATATATAAGCAATATTTCTAAGAAACTGTCTGATAAGTGAGGATATAAAACCCTATAAATCAATATTTAGATTTTAAACATTGTTGTTAACATCCAAGGGACACAAACTGCCAAGTTGTGTAAATCACTGTTTGAGTTTATATCACAAATTAGCTTAAATCCCAAGCTGATGCATTTGTATTCATGTGAAGGACAGAATTGATCAAAGTTGACGTTGGAGAGAAACCTAAGCATCTTTCATTTCTCAAAAACATTTCAAAGGCAGTTTCTGGTCTAAAATGTTTGAAATAGCTGCAGTCAAATAGAAATTCTACTTGCATCCTTTCTGTATACCAACAAACTGAAATTCCAGACAAATGCAAGATAAGGTAAACTTACTTGGAAAGGAGGATGACACAATTTTGTGCTCTTCGGCCATCAATCACAGAAAGCTCTTTCACCTTTCGACTGGATAGGTATAAGTCTTCAGTTGATCCCATTTCCTTCTACAAATAGTTTAAAAGTGGGAAATTATTTCTTTTTTCTTATTGCATTTTTCAGTCAATGTAATACTTAGAAGGAATACATCATATTCAAAGTAACCAGTGTGGGAGGAAATCCACCCAAGTTGTAGGATTACAATGCTATAAAAATCAAAGTGGGGAAAAAAATTAAATGTATAAACATTTTGTTTCCTTATTTATTATGTGTTTCCTTCCAAATCCAGATGTAAGTGCAACAGACAACAGTATACGTGCAAGCATGCATGCATATATATGTGCATTTCAGATCCTTATTTTATTGTCTTTGCTATAAATGGGATTGCCTGAAAAGTATAATTAGATGTAGAACACATTACACACACAGTGACATGCATCGCAACACATTATATAAACTTAAATCCAAATAAATGAAGTATGTTCAAAAAGTGGGAACAATATTATAAAGAGGGATTGTATCAGCACCTGGTAAGTGAAATAACCTTTGACTTTATGGATAGAATTGAGATTAAGAAGAGGATGATGGAGAGGTAAGGAGAAACAAGTTTGCTGATTTCATTTTCCCCTGTAACTCTTTAAAAGTTGAAGGAAATTAATTTCTAGTGGCTACAAAGGACACATCCTTGTAGACTTCTTGGTGTACAATACAGAATCATTTGATATTGCCTGTTTTCAAGATGTTTTTCAATTTCCCAATCTAGGTTACAGATTTAGGATTCTCCTTTTCTTTCTTTCTTTCTTTCTTTCTTTCTTTCTTTCTTTCTTTCTTTCTTTCTTTCTTTCTTTCTCTTTCTTTCTTTCTTTCTTTTTCTTTCTTTCCTTTCTTTCTTTCCCTTCTTTCTCAGTTCTTCTTTATTGCTTGAGGTTTTTGTTTTTTGTTTTAAAAAAAAATCCCTATAAATACTAGGATGCTAAGAAAGGATCTGGTATCAATCAGGTATTTCCATGCTGGACTATGTTTGAGATTTACTCTTGCAATCTTTTCGTTGTAAGAAGGAATGTAAATCACTCAGTGTTGTATTGGAATGGAATAGTATATGGAACCTAGTAAATAAATAAAAATGCAAACAAAATTCCTAAAATCCCACACTGTTCCAGAAGATCTTCAGTTTAGTGGAGCAGATATTCTAAGAGTCGAAAAGCTGAAAGAGGAAGAATCATTAAAGTCACCTCCCTCTTGTATTCATTGGGACATCATGACATAACTCAATTCAAAAGATGTTCCCATGAACAACTGAAAGTCAGGATCCTTTCTTTAGTAAATAAAAGTAATAGGATTATTAGCAAGAGGTGAGTTACGCCTATTTTTCTGTCTTTTGTAAACAAAAGTAAGAGCACCCATCTCCAATATCTCTCACTTGTTCACGTGGGTTTGGATACACAAAAGCCAACTGAATTTTGATTTCTGTCTCTCAAAATTCATGCAAGACAGAAACACCTATACATATGCAGATGAATGATAAGGTTTACTCATGCAATAAACAAAGTGGGTTATGAAGTTACAGGTAGATCTCGTGATCTCAACACTGGAAAAGAAATCTGCAAAGTCAGAAAGGGGACAGGTAGTAATACTCACCGGCTTACAGGAGGAAGAAGGATTAGTTAACAGGTCCTACTCAGGCAACAGTTGAAGATAACAGAGAAGGAAACATGCCAATAGTTAGCAACAGCAATAAAAAGGTACAGAGTTTATCAAAGCAATAATATTTGGTCTTCTAATGAAGCGCTGGTTAACCTGACGCTATTAAAATAATCAAAGAAGAAATGCCTGGAAGTTTGTTCTCCCTTCCGTAGTTACAAAAAGTAGGAGATATAACTGAATTTGCCCCTTTTCCATAGAGATTCTAAAGATGATGGTTAACAGGATTTTACAGGCAATAATAAGGTTTCTCACTACTTTCTTTTTTGCAATTATGTTAGTGATATTATAAAATAATAAACTGGCCTTTTGAACATCATAAAATAATCAGTGAGAGACCTTGGAATAAAATTCTATTCCTGTTTAACATTGCCTTCTCAGTATATAACAAACAGCAAATACTTTTGTATGGAGTGAAGAACAGACTCTTTGTCTTCTCTAAGAAAAAAGAAGTCGTTTACAGGAAAAGAAGCTGGGGGACCAAATACAATATCATATTAACTACAGCAAGAAAAAGAAATGCCTCATTCATGCTCATGCATGCAACACCCCCCCCCCCCAAATGTCTCTGGGATTTGCTGAGTTTAGCTTCATTTGGCTGAAGTTTAAAGCCAGTGAATGACCACAACAGAACTGGTCTGTTTAGACAAGCAAACCTCATTTTGATCATATCTTAAACTTGCAGAATCATGATCCAGTCCCATTCCACTTTCTATAACAAGACAGGAAGTCTTCAGTTAACTATCTAAATCTCTAAACTTTGGTTAATCAAATGGGAACATATCAGGAACATAATCTCAGTTTGGTGTAAAGCTTTAGCCTGTCTGAAATTTGGTTAGTTTTGTGATTGATAAGAAATGCTAAGAGGTCATTTGTTGCTGAAAGGGAACCAAACTTTACATGTTGATTCAGAAGTGGTAACCTCATTTTCATGTGCTTTTTGGCAATAAAAATGAATCTGAATCTTTTAGGAGTCCTGAAAATTAAATGGTTCATTTCCAAAGGGAAATTGAAAGATGTTGGAGTCAGGTCAGTTTTTTGGACTAATTTATTAAAGTCTTTCAATAGTTCTCTACAGTGTGGCATCATTGTTTTACATTATTGGAGAAGAAAAGCTGAACTTCCAGCCCAGCTTTGGACTATCATTTGTACAGCAGACAACTGGGAGAAACCTTGTTTTCAAAATATAATTTAATAGCTAAGAAAGAATTTGGAAAAGAATGGGAGGGAAAGTTAAAATCCCACTGATCTATCCAGTTGAGTCTCATTTGTGACAGAAAGACAACATGAGGGTGATCTGCTTTCCAAGAAAAGGAGGGAAAAAAACCTGCACAGCTGCTATTAAAAGTATGTCACTACTGTTAGCATTAAAATATCCATTATAATCTATTATTTGAAAGAAAAGTAAAGAAAATGAAGTAAGCCAAATACAAAGCTGAATTAAATTTATTACACAAGATTTATTAGCTAAGAAGAAACTGTATTACAAAATGAGGGGGGAAATGGAATTAACATCATTAATAAAACAAGTGAAAAAAGACTAAAAATATTCCATTCGAATTGGGTGGCTAATAAATTTGAATTACTAGACTAGACTAGACCAGACTAGACCACACCAAATCAAGCCAAGCCAAGCCAAGCTAAGCCAAGCCAAGCCAAACTACACTAAACACCACTACCCATCATATAACAACTGCAACCACAAATCAGATTGGCAATGCCAAGTATTGTATTTTTCCACTAAAGGCAGACATTATGGCAAACAAAATGTAGGTACTTGTTGAGACTATGTTAAACTTGTCTACTTACTGTCCGACATTCTCATCAGCACAAGGTATCTTGGTCAAGCCACCATTTGATGTCTCACAGTGTTTCAGCATGATGCTATATTATGATCTTGCAGGAAACAGAGCCTAGCACTGTGGCACACCATTTCCAGTCATCAACACCAGGTAAGTTAAGGGTCCACCAATAAAAGAGGGAGCCACCCAGAAGGCTATTTACCTGGCATACTCAAACCTGGAGCCAATCTGTTTATCCTGAAAATACTATATCCATGAAAAGACATTTCCTACTGCTTTTTCTCTGTTGGTGCACCAAATACTGAAACCATTTTTACAGAGGAACATAAAGACTTCAGAACCTGAACTGAGGGAAATAGCATTGAAATGTCTTACCTGATGTCTTTGATAGGCTGAAAACATTTTTTCAAAATCTTCCAAATCCAGCATCTTGAATGCTTGTATGTCATCAATTTCATGCCAGATGGTACCATGGATCTTTTCCTAAAATTCAAAGAGATGTATATAGCTATGGTTAGTCCTACATTCTAGTGAATCATATTTTTTACATAGCTATCATTGTTCCATCTTCAACCTCCAAATACACACAAAGGCAAAATGCTATTAAAAGTAATACTTAGAGCATTGCTTCCCTCATTTTTTTTTTTCATAGTTGATTGCAATTCATTCGTCTAACACTTTATTAAATGATATCATAGATGGGTAACATAGATTTTACTCTAAAAACACTTTTTTATGCCAAAAAAAATCAGAATTTTCTGATTTTGGAGGAAGAGCAGGAGGAGGAGCAGCAGGAGGAGCAGCAACAGGAGGAGGAGGAGGAGGAGGAGGAGGAGGAAGGCTGCCCAGCATGTGGTATCTTGAAGTCCAGACTGGCTAAAAGTAGGACACTCCTACCTTCTCAACTGAAGCTCACAAAAGGCACTCACATAGTAAAGTGCATTAGCACTTCATTATTAAAATAATTAAGAACAGCTTCTATCTCCCACTCACCCTTATTAAAGAAACAAGAGAAAAATGCATTATTCTGAGAAGCTAAAAGGGGTCAGGAAGAATTCAATGGACAGAACATGATTAAAAGAAGACACAAGTTTTGGAGAAAATCCAGCCCAAAAAATAAAGACAAAAGCAAAACAGCCATGCCTTTGGACTCTCCTGAAGTCACTTTTTTGGCTTTTAAGAATGGCTTATATTACAAAGCAAGTTTCCACTGAGAACTGCAAAGTTTTCTGCTTTGTCTCTATTAAATCCACTCAGAGCTGTTAGAGTGTTATGGTCTGTCTAGTTTATAATTTTGTATGAGACATAAAACCAGAATATGGAAAATGACCTTGGGACACATTTTATTCTGCACATCTTTATGAGCCTCATGGGAAGACACTGATAGAGATGACTACAATCAAAAATATAGTCCAGAATTGACTGCCTAAAAATGAAGCCCAATGAAGTTCCATAAAGCTGACTAAATTTATCACATGAAAACAGCAATTATCAAAAATTAAACCTCCAGAAATCCACTTTCCTATTAAGACACACTGGTTGTATTCCCTTTTCTTTATTCTTCTATTTGTTCCCCAAATTTGTTCTGATATCGTTTTTTTCTACCTTAGACTGTGGTAGTACGAGTTTTGCTACAGTCTGTCCAAGCACATTACTCTTTTTCCCTTTTTTGTCTCTAGAACTTACAGATGAATTGGCTACACCATATCTCCAGCAACAACAACAACAACAACAAAAGAGGTTTGTGGATGTATCAGGAAGAGATGTTCTGTTCACGTGTGTTAGAGAGGGAGTGAGAGGATTATTACAAGCGGGAGTTGTGGAATGAGCTGAGCAAACAGGAGAAGCTCAGGACAAAACTGGCTGGAGGCCTGAAGTTATCTACAAAGGGTGACTGAAGGGGCCAAAGAAATGGGATCAGTTTCAGAAGCATGAGTAGCAAGAAATTGTGAGCGGCAACAGGGCCAAAGGTGAAAGCAGCTGCAGAGCCAGGCAGCCATGCCAACCTCTGTAATTGTGACAATAGTTCACAGCAGTGATAGCAAACTTTCCCCTTCTTAGTCAGAAACAGAGAGATGCCAAAATCTCAGCAGCAATTTAGGCCAAAGGCAACAGATGCCTGGCTCAAAACCCTGAAAAATGCCAACCATCAACCAAATCTTGGATGGCTAAAAGATAGCCAGAAATCAGGCTGAGAAGAACATAACTTTTCTTTTTACACATCGTAAGTGGGAGAGCAGCAAAAGATGGGAATAAACTAAGCTAGGATCATTAGCTCCCTACATTAGTAGGTGTAGGAGAGGAAGGAAATACAATGATAGACATTGATATAAGAAGCATACAAGAAATAGGCATAGCTATTGTACTTATAGAATATAAATTGTGAGATAAGGAAAGAACATAGAAAAGTTTAGAATGTGTGATTCAATGAGCATATATATCTGTATATACTTATGTATGTAGCCCTTGGGTTACGAAAGCAATTGGGAACAGAATCTCCATTGCTAAATGACGCAGTTGTAAAGTATGAAGTCATGTGACTGTGTCACTTAATGACAGCAGTTCAGAAGTCCTCACGCCTTTATTAGGGGAGAGCCTCACATGATGATGGAAATCACAAGAACATGACTACAGCTTGCTGTGACAGCATAATTGTAAGCCAGACACCAAATACTTGTAATGTGATTACATAAGCACAGAGACATTGTAGCAGTCAGAACTTCACAAGTTTCAACAATCACAGAATGCAGAATGTGTGGTTGTAACTTGAGAACTACGTATGTGTCTGTATTATTCATTCATTCATACATACATACATTCATTCATTCATTTATAGAGCCACTGAAATGTATACAAACCTGGAAAAAGGTGGATATACCTTCAATGTTCTTGTAAAAAAAAAATTGCTGTACTATAAATTCTGTGGTACCAGTTTATAGTGTGAGGGATCATATGACTGAAAGTTTATCAATTACCTTCCACAAGAAGAAAGTTTACAAATAAAGTAGAATCTCAGCTTCCTGTTCCTATGTTAACTCTGTATATGCATGAAATATTATAACAATTTTACACAATCAAATATTCTAGTTTTGATAAATCCTGGTAATCCACCTATTATTTCATATACAGTAAGCAAGGATTTCCAGTCTAGATACTATCTTGCAAGCCAACATAATGTTGCCAACTGGGAGTCACCTGCAATGCACTGATATATATACTTATGATGTTGCACTCAGTATAAGCCATATGAAAAATAACCTAAATACTAAATTTCCTAAATATTAAATACTATTACTGAAGTTCCACCCTAGTTTTGGTAGCTACTACATACATGTAAATTATGGCAAACTCAATCAAATCACTCCTCTCCAAAATCAAACTATTCCTCCATGCTCCAAAACTCCATTTTTATTCATTCTCTAACCCTTATTGATAAGTACAACTGTCTCCCCTGTGAATCAGAAGGCAGGATAAGCCTTTGGTCCTGTAAACTAAAAAGAAACATCTGTGTCTCTGGTTGTTCAGTGTTTGGGTATGTGCATATAACTATCTTTTTTTCTCATCCGAAGTACCAATTTCTGAAAATAAAACTTACTCCCATAGCCCCACGTGGCTTTGAAAGACAAGAACAGGAGGAGCAGCAAATATTTCACTTCATCAGATTTGAAAAGAAAAAGAGAGTACGCGAGGAGAAGGCACATTCTTGTGGCATTCCAAAGGTCCCGAGACACTTATTCCACATGCCTGAGCTGAGCCCCGAGTGACTTGGGAGTCTTAAAAAGAGCATGGATTTCTAGGCAGCTACCCAAATTCAACACAGATAGTATTCTATCTGCATTTTTTAATGACCAAAGAGTAATAGGGGTGATGGAAATTAGAAGGTGGGAGTTGGATGAAAACAAGTGTGCTACGCAAAAGGTAGGCTGGATACTCCTCTAGAAGGGAGAGCTAGACTGATTTGTAACTAGAAGAGGGAGATTATGCTCCTTCATGGTTATGCAATGAATGAGTTGTTCAGAGAATTGCATATCATTTAGCCTTTGTAAATGTTCTAGCCCCAGGGCTGGCTCAAACTTTTCCGCATGCTTTTCACTACCACCAATCTACCCTCAACACATACACTCCATCCATTTTAGTGGAAACTGCAAAGTTAAAAGCTTCCTTCCAAAGAGGTTTGCTTGAAAACACGCTGCACAAGAGCTCCAGCAGACCGTGGGCATATATAAATACCACAGCATTTGCATGTGTTTGGATAAATTTTAAATGTTAACACTTCTACATGCAATGTGGAAAGAATGTTTTTTGCTAGAGTTTGACATGGGAGAGGAAGGAACACTTAAATAGGGTTGACTGAGGAATGTATTTTGAAATGTCAGTGTGTTCCCTCTCTGCTAAAATGTTTAAATTACAAAATTGCAGTATTAGAAGTTTTGTGGTGAGTTTGAAAACTCAGTTTTGTAATGAAATTTAATTACAAAATTCTTCCCACTTCCAAACTAATAGGCCTTACTTTCAAAAATATATCTTAAGATGATGTGTGTGTCTGTGTGTATAAAAATTTCCTTCTCACCCTATGGGTCCTCTACCAGAGTTCTGGAAGGGTTCTGCATAGTAGCTTAGCTCTGTCCAGTATCTACTCTGACGTTGCTCCTGGGTTCTGTTGGAGCCTCTCTCCCAGCCTAGGAGTCACAGTCCCGAGTGCTCCTATCACCACTGGGACCACTTTGGCCTTTACTTTCCACATCCTTTCTAGTTCCTCCTTAAAACCCTGGTACTCCTCCATACTCCTTCCTGATGTTGCTGTCACTTGGCACTGCTAATTTATCGCCACCAGTACTTGCCTGTCCATCTGGTTCTGGAAGTCCCACAGTATCTTAGCCCTGTTATTCTCCATAATCTCCCCATCTGGACTTGAAAAAGAGTCTAGCCCATACACTTTGCAGATGTTCCTGTACACAATGCCAGCTACTTGGTTGTGCTGCTCGGCATATAATGTTTCTGCCTGAATTCTTACACTCTGCCACCATGCTTTGGACTTCTCTGAGGTCTCTCTGCATAATCTGCATCTTGGGTTCTGTCTCGTATGGTAGACCCCTGCTTCTATGGATCTACTGCTTAGTGCCACCTAAGCTATCTATTAGTGATATCTATTAGTGATCTCTCTCTCTCTCTCTCTCTCTCTCTCTCTCTCTCTCTCTCTCTCTCTCTCTCTCTCTCTGTGTGTGTGTGTGTGTGTGTGTGTGGCATAATTGTATGTATATATATCATATAATTTTAAATGAGTATCAGTTTTGCACCTAAAATTGGGTTCTTATGGTATAACTACCTTAGCACAATCTTCAACATTCCAATCTTTTCCAACATTTCAATCAATAGCAAGCTAAACAAAAATAGGGTTTTTGAACCTTACCTCAGTCAATTTGGCCCAGTTGAAGGATTTCAGTGGATGAGATGGCTGTGGGATTGATTTTTTCTTTAGGCTAATCTCACTGTTGCTAAACGTAGTGGTGGAAGAAACTGGAGGCATACTGACATTGAAGAATGGAGGTGCTCCAGGTGGGGGTGGAGGTCCACCTGGAGGTGGTGGTGGAGCTGGAGGAGGAGGACAGCTGGAGAAAGGAAGAGGTGGTGGTGGCGGTGGCAAAATCTCTGATGATCGTAGAGAAGAGGACAAAGAAAATGGTCCACCGGGTGGTAGTTGAGGAGGAATTGGGAATGTACTATTCCCTTCCTGGAAAAAAAAGTAATATTTGGGAGCGATCAGTAAAATCATACTAGTTTTTATTGTATTTCCAAAAATATAACATGCCTCATCAAACATTGTAAGAGTCATATTAATGATTACTTCATGGTGGTAAGGGTGACAAAATGTCAATATTTTAAAAATGTCCCTTTTAAGGGTCACCCTATCACTGCCAGGTAGGTATGGAAACTTGGGTAATCTGCAAGGCCTCTATGAGGAATATTTTGGATAATTAACAATGGCACTTAGACTTATATACCAGTTGACAATGCTTTATAGCCTTCTCTAAGCAGTTTACAGAGTCAGCATAGTGCCACCAACAATCTGGGTCCCCATTTTACCAACCTTGGAAGGATGGAAGGCTGAGTCAACCTTGAGCTGGTCAGGATCGAACTGCTGAACTGCTGGCAGCCAGCAGTCAGCAGAATTAGCCTGCAGTACTGCATTCTAACCACTGCACCACCATGGCTCCTAAGGACAAAGTTGCTCTGATCCACACTGAGTTGGATTCTATCTGAGCAGATCCAGCTAAGGTGCCAGGAGCACAGTTTGGTGGCATGATCTGTGATGAATTTGAGTCAGGGATACTTGAGGAAGTGGACAGGATTCTCTGCATTGTTAGTAGAGCCACTTTTTTGTTGCAGCCAGATCCTTAATGGCTCATTAAGGTGTCCAGAAAAGTGACATGTAGTTTTGAGTCCATATAGTGGTGTCGGCAGCCTTAAATCAAGCTATGGTCCACCCCCTCCTCTACAGGCTCTCTCTGGACCCAACTATTTTAGGTAACTATTTTGTCCCTAACCTTTTTAGGATAGGGTGTGAGAAGGTGGAAGTTACAAAGGATGTTGGAAGGATTGGATTATCTAGACCTATTCCATTTGGCGTTCAGGCTAGGATTCAGTAAAGAGACAGTGATTGGGTTGGGACAGTGATACCTCTGACAGTATCCATCTGGACTAACACTGGTGTCTGGGAATTTTGGGAGGACTGTATTATGCTGGTTCTCTTCCTTCCTTCACAGATTTTAATAAGTGTTGGGTGAAAGACTGCTTTTTGACCCCTCCTTTAGGGGTGCCACAAGACATAACACTCTCTTTCCTTTTAACATCAACATTAAATCACTGAGTGAGGTCATCCATTGGTTTGGGGACAGGCATCATCAGTATAGTGATAATACCTAATTACAATATATCTTTCAACCCCAGATCAGCCAACTGAGGCTGTGAAAGCTCTGTCCTCACCAGAATAAGTAGAAAAACACTCAAGGTCAATCCTAAAAGGACCAAGTGGCTGTCACTGATGGAATCTTCTGAGGATTTTTCATCTTTACTTCTGGATGGGGTTCCATTTTCTCATTCAGAAGTGGTGGGGAACCTGGGGGTTTTCTTTTAGACTCAAAGTTCCTGCTTAAAAAATAGGCAGCAGGTAGAACTGTGACTCAGAGGGCTTTTGGACAGCTCCATCTGGCATGCCAGTTGTGCCCGTTCTTGGACTGGGCAGGTATTCAGGACTACAATGAACTCTACATGGGATTTCCCTTAAAAACACTCAGAAGTTCCAACCATTTCAAAATGCAGTATCATGAACAGTCACGGGCTTTCCATAAGATATCTATCTGACACCTCTGCTTCATGAACTGCATTGGCTTGCTAGAGTGTTGCTGGGACAACTGAAGGTGCTGGCTATCACCTGTAAAGCCCAAATGGCATAGGATCCAGTTATTTGAGCAATCGCCTATTACCCATGGTTTCAGCTTGGCTAGTACAATTTGGCAGAGTGGACACATTCCAGGTCCCTTCAAGACCCAGATTGCTCTGTAATGGTCCTTGCCTTCTGAAATAAGGTTCCCCCCTTAGATCTGGATGACTCCCACCCTGATGACATTCTAAAAACCTGTTTAACTCCCTGTTTGAGATGTCTGGATTACAATTTTGTAACCATTTTAATATTCTTTTTGAGCTAATTTTTGTATTTCCTTTTTACATTGTTCCTTATTTTATGAGCCATCCAGAGTTGGTTACAGCCAGAGCAGAAAAGACAGAAAAAATTAAAAATAGCTAAAATATAATATAATATTGTGCCCTGTGAAAAACATGACTGCCAAAATGAATTTCAATGTATTCCAGTATAGCTACTTTTGTCTTTCCTTGCCGCTAAAATAGTACAGTTACTATGTTTCCCCCAAAATAAGACTGGGTCTTATATCAATTTTTGCTCCAAAAGTTGCATTAGGGCTTATTTTCCAGCTAGGGCTTATATTCGGGGAAATACGGTACTAAATACGTCCATCCAGCTCAGACATGTCAAACACAAGGCCCACGGGCCGGATGTGGCCCAATATGTGGTTCCGTCCGGCTCGGGGACCTGCTCTGGAAAGAGTGAAGGACCGGCCCGCCGCACCTCGGACCGGCCCAGGCTGACCGGATGCTGATCTACAACCTGGCTGCGTCCATCAAAGCCAGAATGCACTCAGCGTTAAATCCACGGGGTAGCCCCGCCCTGCTCCCTGGGTGCGCATGCAAGTGGAGTCCGGCATCCCTGCTGGCTGTCTTGCCCTGCAAGCTGACTTCACCAGGATGCCGGCACTAGCCGTCTCCTGTGCGCACACCGGGGGGGCGGGGCAGAGGTGGCAAGGCAGCTCCTTGCTGGTTCCAGTGGATCTTAGGCTGAGTGCATTCTGGCTTTGATGGACGCAACCAGATTGTAAATCAGTTCCACCCCCCCACCAGCATCTCCAGCCTCGCAGCCTCCATTTCAACGGGACCACCCACATGGTATAGGAATGGCCGGTGGCAGCAGCATATTAGTGCTGGCAATCTCTCCCCCTCCCATCACCCCTTCCTGAGCATGGGGGAAGGAAAGAGATGAGAAGGCGAAGGAAGGAACGGAGGGGGGAAGGAGGGAGGAAGGAAGAGAGGGAGGGAAAAAGGAAGGGAGGAAGGAAGGAACAGAGGAAGGAACAGGGAAAAAGGAATGGAGGGTGAGAGGAAGGAAGGAAGGGATGGAGGGAGGAAAGAAGGAACAGGGAGGAAGGAATGGAGGTGGGAGGGAAGAAGGAAGGAACAGAGGAAGGAAGGGAGGAAGGAACAGAGGGAGGAAGGAATGGAGAGTGGGAGGGAGGAAGGAAGGAACAGAGGAAGGGAGGGAGGGAGGATGGGAGGGACCATGTCCCGGCACTCGCCCCAGTCCCACCCTCCTCCGCCGGAGACCTTCAGATCTGTCCCAGTCCTGCCCAGGCACCCCTGAAGCGAGTGATGTCAAGCTGGCCATGCCCACCCAGTAGACCACGCCCACCCCAGCCACACCCACCCAGTAGACCACACCCATCCTGCCCCCCCCCCCAGGGCAACCACAATGCTGATGTGGCCCTCAATGAAATTGAGTTTGACACCCCTGATCTAGCTGATGATCTTAACTGGGGCTTATTTTTGGGGTGGGGCTTATATTACAAGCATTATTTTCTAATTGGGGCTTATTTTTGGGGAAACACAGTATCTTTCTGCCAATAGATTGAATATGTTGTAGACACTTTCTACTAATTAAAACATGATATACCGTCATGCACTCACATTGAAGGAAATAAAATGGAAGCAGTGACAAAGAATGAATGAAAAACACTGGCAATATAAGTATTGATTCCATACATGTTGCCTTCTCCACAGAAAACCTAATTCTTCTGTTTAAGTATTAGGGAAAGAGAAAAAGGGCCCATATCCTACCGAAAATTCATTCAGCTGAACAACAAGGTCACTCATTTGATCTCGAGTTTGGCGAAGCTCCAGGGATTCTCTTTGCAGCTTGTCCTTCATTTTATTCAGTGTCTTCATCATTTCATCTTTCTCTTGGGTTTTTATGTCACATTCTCTTTCTTTCTTTTCTAGCCTGCTCATCAATTCAACATGTTCTACAAACAGTAGAGGGAAAACTAAATGATCACAAGCCAAACCAGAATATGAAATAAATTCAGAGAACCTAAACTATAAAGTGACAAGTAGCGAAAAGAGTTTCATTAAAATATTGATGCGGATTACTATAGTTGTATAAAAAAAACTTTAGACTGAAAATCAGCAGGGTTTTTTTTTTTTAATGAGAGCTGTATTCAAAACAGGTAGATCAGACTAATGTTAAAAGACATTATCAGCTGCTCTTCACCATCTGTAAACTGGAAATACAAGAATACATGTTCCCTGAGCTTTGTTCTTTGCTAGATTACCTGAATTCCATTTTTTCCAATTCTGAAATGATCACATACCTTTCCGGAATTTCTCTGCTTGATCTCGCCATTGTTTCACTTCATTTTCATTTACCAACCTGAATGAAGATAAAACAAGATCATTTAAAACCTATTAAAAAAATTAAATAGAAATATTCCTAGAAGAATAGGAACATATTAGGAACTAACAGCATAATAAGTTCATTTCTAAGAAGATTCTTGTTATTGCTGTTAGCCTTTTAGATAATGTTAACTTTCTGCTGCAAAATGTTATAGTACAGTTTAGTGCAAATTTTACTGGGCAAAAAGTAGACATTGTTTTGACTAATCTTATCTCTACATAGATGAAACGTTATATATGAAGGGGCCCTCATCTTGCATGAATAAAATCCAGTCCCAGTTTTCATGTTTCTTACATCTTAATTATGTTCTTGACATTGAAGTTTTCCAAAGTAGATACATCTGGATCATTCCCTCGTTCATCCTGAAGAACAATTTGCTGCAGTATCCTGTCTAAAAGTTGCCATTGGTGAAAGGTTCCCCCATTTCTTTTATCTGCAATCACAAACACCAATAAGGAAACTTAGAGATCTAATCACAAGACCCTGAAATCAATTTCTTTGAATATTATAAATGAGCACGTGTGAAAAATATATTTACAAGTAATTCTCATTTAGTGACCTCAATTGGGACCAGCAACTCAGTCATTGAATAAAGTGGTTGCTAAGTGAAACTGTGGCTGTGTTTACAAACTTACTTCAGTTTTCCTTTGCTTAGGATTAGTTCTCACTTGATTGTGAACTCAAAATGATAGGAAAATTTGATTTCCCAGAAAAAATGTGAAATAAAAAATGAATAATACTTACAAATAAATGAATTTCTATTATCTACCTGCTGTGTTTTTTTATGACTTCCAAAGGAAATTTTTATAGAAAAATATTCAAGTTATCTCAAAGCATGAGTATCTATGTGACCAATAAGTTCCACCTTACTTACCCAAGTAAATTTAATTGAAAACTTGAAAAAAGGGAGAGGAAGAATCTCTGAAATGAAAAACAGAGCCTGCTAACTATTCCCTCTTATGTAAGTCTTTTTTAAAATTAAAAATAAACTATTGCACACTTTAGTTCTTGACCTGAGGATTATGGATCATAGGCTTGAATATTTGGAATAGTCCCTCAATGACCAAATAAGATTTTAAAAACTCCTTCAAGTTACTGTTTTTCACTTAAAGCATTTTTTTTTATATCCATCGAAACTACCTTCACATGAACTCTGGCAAGGCTAGCATATTTTCCCCTCCCTCCCTCCCTCCCTGTCTCTTATATACACACACATACACACACACACACACCAGAAATAATTTTTGGGAACAGTTTTATTAAGTGTGACACTTTGGTTCTTGCCCAACTTTGTTAATTAAACCACAGAGATGCTGTTATATATGCAACCTCTGCTTGCCAATAATGTTATTTACAACAGGTCGTTTAGTGACTGCACAAACTTACAACGGCACTGAAAAAAATGCCATTATAACCGTTTTTCATGTTGCAGCTTCTCCATGGTCAAAATTCAGATGCTTGGCAACTGACTCATATTTATGACTATTACAGGATCCCGGGGTCATGTGATCACCTCTTGCGATCTTTGACAAGCAAAGTCAATGGGGATGCCAGATTCACTTAACAACCATGTTACTTTAACAACTGCAGTGATTCACTTAACAACTGTGGCAAGAAAGGCCATAACATGGGGCAAAATTCACTTAGCAACAGAAATTTTGAGCTCAATTGTGGTTGTAAGTTGAGGACTACCTATATATATAAAACTGTTCAGCTTCAGACACACAAACATGAGGCAGAAAAGTGGAGCTAGTAGACTCAGTATGAACAGTTCCACGCTGCATTAATGTGTTGAATGTGTCAAGCCCAAACTTTAAAGGGAGCTGCAAAAGATCAGTAATTGTACAATTTGCTCTTAGCACCTTCAATTAAATTTGAATGGCTAACTCCAAATGAAAACAAATTATATCTAGTTGTTGCTAGATTATTGCATAATTTAATATTCCCAAATTTGTACAATACACTTTAGAGAAATCGCTAATTTGCTTTTCCAATTAGGGCTTGAGAACGTTTTACTTATCAGTTCCCATGAAGTAAGATGGGAATGAAGTATTTTCTGCGAATTTCCCATAGTATAACAAGAGCGTTCATCTGGCCAGTGTTTTGTTTTTCATCAAGATTCTGTGTTAATTAAAAGTGGAACCTGCATATCTCCGACCCTTAACACTAACGTTCTTTCTTGTTCTTTTAAAAAGAAAAAAAATGTAATGATTTAATCAAGATGAACTTTGTTTCCAGATGGACTTCATCCAACTTTTCTCTTTTTATTGCTTGTTAAACAAGAAATGGCTGCTTCGTGTTTGGGGGATCTGAAGTGGGAACAGGAACACGTGCTCTGGGAAAGCCAGCTGTCCACAGGCAAAAAAACTCTGTAGTCAGCTAACGTATCTCTACCTTCCGTTTAGTTGTATGAAATGGTGAGCCTGAGAAATAATTCATACTGCATGGTCAGCATAGATGATCAATCAGCTTCCCAGAAGATCCAAATTGTCTAATGAATTAATTTTCAACTTTGATAAAGAATAACAGGTCATATCTTCCTTTCCTGTCTTGGATACAATTGGATGGTATTAGGATCTACTTTGTAGCCACTAAATTAATTTGTATCTGAACTATTTTCTTCTGGACCTCTGAATAAGAGATTGTGGTTCTAGCCAGAGAACCTGAGAACGGAGAATCATATTACATCACCATGCACAGCTACTGCACACTAAAAAGAAGATGTATTGATTTATTATAGACCTTTGATTATGATTAAGTGTGTAAGACTAAGTGTCTTTCTATCAAAGATGCATGCCAAAGCAGCTGCTAAGATTGCTTTGGCAACAATGAGATGCCACGTATCTTGCCCTATATGATCAGGAAAAAGAAATTAAAAAAAACAAAATTATTTGATTGAAGGAGTATGCTTCGCCAATATTTTAATAAGTTGCTCTATTTTTCCAGGTCTGAAAATGCTGCTGACTGTTCCATTATGTTAAGAAACCAATTATTTTTTTACAGTTAAATAAAAGACAAAGTTCACCTAAGGAAGTGTAGAGATTTTGATTGTTCTTATGGCAAGATAATAAAAACTGGAAGACAATTCTGAGCAGTTTATGGGAATCGCAAAGGTGTTTTTTCAAAAGGCAACTGGACTTCCCTTGATTTTCCTTGAAGATGTTTCGCTTCTCATCCAAGAAGCTTCTTCAGTCAGAACTGAAGAAGCTTCTTGGATGAGAAGCGAAACATCTTCCAAGAAAAAACAAAGAAAGTTCAGCTGCCTTTGGGACAACTATGATCTGGATGTCTCAGAATCTCCATAGATATGGGAATATAGTCTATAGCAGTGGTGGCGAACCTATGGCACGGGTGCCAGAGGCGGCACTCAGAGCCCTCTCTGTGGGCACGCGCACCATCGCCCCAGTTTTAGGCCTTCAGCTGGGTTTTATAAAATCTTTTTGCTTTAGGCCTCCGCTGCCATGTGCAAAAAAAAAAAAGATTCAATCAGTCAATTTCAACTTCTCGTGGGAAAAAAAAAGATCTTGCAAAGTTGGAATTGATTGAACTTTTAGTCCCACCCAGTCTGCTGTTACCACCACAGCCACGCCCACCCAATGGGCCACACCCAGCCAATGGGCCATACCCACCCGGCACTCGAAGATGCATAAGTGGGTTTGGGGTTGCAGTTCGGGCACTCAGTCTCTAAAAGGTTTGCCATCACTGGTCTATAGGAATGTAGATTTTCCCCTTGCTATGTATCTCTCTTTAAATGACATATAGTTCTTGCAAGGCTCACAGATTCTACCAAAACCTTTATCCTCCCTGCTTTGGAGAGAGAAAACTATACACAGCAGTGAATATCAGAATAGTTTCAGAAAATATTAATTTACCTTCCTTTCCCCAAAACACTATAATGAGGGAACTTTACTAAAAATATACCCCTACTTTCTCTTCCCATCTAACTCCCCACTGCACATAGCTTTCTAACTTTTCTCCCACCTTCATAGGGAGAACTAAAGGAGACACTCTGTCTGCTTTATTTTTTGCCTTAACCAATATCCAAATCTGTAAAGAAATTTAATAAAACTTCAGGTTTTTATTCAACTTTTGTTGCTTCTGACAAACTCTGCCACATGAGAATATTTCTTGAATCTATCCAGAACAGCTTCATTTTAGGATTCAAACAAAGCTGAAAAACATTCCTATTACAAGGAACTGGAGAGCTGCTAGCTCAAGAAAACCTTTTTGCTATTTTGCTCTAGTAAGATGGCTTTATCCTTTGTTGTAATATTATAATGTTCTAATGTTCTAATACCACAATGAAGTGATATTACAGTACAAACACTAATGATTTTATGTGTTTGTATCTCAAGTTTATTTTTACAAATAACTCGAGACAGCGAACACATCCAACACACTTTCCACTTCCTATTTTCCCCACAACAACAACCCTATGAGGTGGTTTGGGCTAACTGGCCAAAGGTCACCTAGCTGGTTTTCATAGCTAAAGTGGGACTTGAACTCATGGTCTCCTCCTTTCTAGCCTAGTGCCTTAACCACTAGGCCAAACTGGCTAATGGTAATATGGTAAAACATGGTAATAATCTAACATACTGTATTATGAAATTAGAAAGGGGATACATTTTTGGCACCAGCCTCATGGATCATTAGTTCCACCAGCTAACTTTCTTCTTACATATCACAGCATTTCCCCCTTTGATTGCGAGAAGAAATGATCTACTCACAAGGCATTTGTAAACAGTGCTGGAGTACAGACAGTAAATAGGGGTAAGCATCTGTGTGCTTCAACCTCTTCTTGATCAGCTCAAACATCTGCGAGGCGCTTTTTGTGTCAATATGTACCTGCAACAGAACACAGAGAAAGGCAAACAAAAATTATAATAAAAACATTATTGTGGGGCATATTTTAGACAAAATAGCCAAATCATGCAACACATAAATTTCAGTGTGTAAAAAGGTGAGCAGAATAAGATGACAATATATTAGTTTGTGGAAAACAGCTGTCACCATCTATGCTCATCAAGATACTGAAAGCTGAAACCCATTCTCTTGCTTAAGCCTTGCATTTTCTGTATCGTGTGATGTCTGCATATCAGAATAAAATGCACATTTTAAAAAGAAAATAATAATTTGTGACACTTTTGAAACTCAGTTCAGCTATTGGAGAGAGTGTCTATTATAAGACCCACAGCAGTTAGAATGCTACTCAACACTGGGATGCCTATTTAATGGTGGATCCATTCACATCTACCAGGTTATTACCAGAAAGAAAAGAAAGTATCTTACTACATTACAGGTAATTACTACAAGCTGTCACGATTTATCTTTATTTTTGTTATGGTCAGAGTTACCTAATCTAAAACAAGCCATTAACATACATTAAGAAGGGATGCACAAAATTCATCAGTTTGGGAATGGAATGGCCTAGCAAATTAGGGAAATTTCAATTTACTTCTGGAATACCAGTGGTTTGATGATTTCTGAAATATATTTTTCAAACAAAAGGTTATGTTGTGTGTCTAGTGTTGCGGACAAAATAGGTTCGATATACTCCCTGGATTAACAAATTTTTCCAGTCACTAATATTAAGCATGCATATGTTACTTCTGCTGTTAAATACTAGATAAATGATTGGGAAAATATCTATACTAAAAAAGAACACACTGTTACAAACCAGTAATTGAATCTATTGTGGTTGTAATAAGAAATATGTAACATTAGGTAGGCTTCTGAAAAAAAAACATACTATAAGCATACACTTAGTGGTTTCCTTTTTTTCATACCCTCAGAATAGGTGACATTCATGTTGCTCAGCTCACAAACCTATTATAGAACACTTTTGTATTATAGACTTTATAGAGCATATTTATCTTTTTACCTTACTTGATAAAGTATTTGGTAACTTTTATATTCTACTCTATTACTATTATTTGAAAACCTATCCCTATTTTGATGTATCAACATTTTACTGGACTTACAGCTGACACCAAATGCTGTTTAGGTCTACATTGTCTGTCTACTAACACTACAGTAGATGGGAGCTAGTAGTTATGGGATACATTCATAATGTTAGGACATGTTCTAGCCTTTTTAGAAAAGAAGCAATAAGTGCAATCATATGAATAATCTCAGTGTGGTGCAGTGCAGTGTGGCTTTGATATACCGAGTAGTTGTTTAGATCTTCTAGGCTTCACGTTAAAAAAAAAAAGATCTCCATTGAGGACTAAAGGGCTGGGCTGCAGCAGGTGCTGGCTTCAAAGAGGAGTGAGGAGCTGTCCATTGCAATCCTAAGATTCATGGTGCTGAATCCAGCACCAGAGCTAAAGCCCCTTAAAATATCAATGGACAGTACTTGGGGGTATCAAGTTAAAGCTGTGTGAAATTGGAACAGCAAATGTACAAACACCCACATTATAGGAACATGTTTTACCCCACAAAAATCCATCTTAGGTGGTCAAAGCCTAAGAGCAAAAATAGAAACAGAACCTCACAACATACAGGTAGTCCTCGACTTACAAGCGCAATTGAGCCCAAAATTTATGTTGCTGAGACATTCATTAAGTGAGTTTTGCCTCATTTTATGACCTTTCTTGCCCACAGTTGTTAAATGAATTATTGCAGCTGTTAAGTTAGTATCGTGATTATTAAGTGGATCTGGCTTCCTCATTGATTTTGCTTGTCAGAAGGTTGTAAAAGTTGATCACATGACCTCCGGGACACTGCAATGGTCATAAATATGAAGCAGTTGCCAAGCATCCTAGTTTTGATCACATGGTCATGGGAATGCTGCAATAGTTGTAAGTGTGAAAAACAGTTATATATCCCTTTTTTCAGTGCTATTATAACTCTGAACAGTGACTAAACAAACTGTTGTAAGGACCTGTTAAGATGGCAAATCTAAAACAGAGGCAAAAAAAAATGTAGTAGAAAAGGACTCCGAGACATTCAGTGTCTTTTATTCCCTAAGTGAGCAAAGCATATTAAGCAATATGGACCAGCAATCTATTGATAACCAAATATTCCTAAAATCCAAACTACAAATGCATGGATGAGCAAAAATCAAATTGAGGTATTTAAGCCATCACTGGCCATAATAGTCCAGTTAAATGATAGGTTCTTGACAAGGTCTGAATTAACTTAGTCACCAGATAACTTTTTAAATAATACTTGTACTTTTTATTCTGTATATAAGAAAGAAAACTTCTCTTTTTTTTTTTAGTTACATGAAAACTATGTCTTTGCACCACAGAAAAATCTGGTATATTTATAGTAGTAGCTAAGGCAAACTAACATTTCTTAGCAGCAAAAGCTTTCTAGGAGAACACTCACCATTTCAAACCTCTTTGCAAGTTCCAAGTCATCTTCATTTCGAACCATCTCAAAGAAATCTAAGTGCCTAAAGGAAAAATAAACATTTTCATCCTATATGTTATTCATAATGATATGAACTCAGTTGGAATTAGTTTCCAGATTTGATATGCTGCCCTTAAATCAATGTGGATTGAGGGGGCCTACATTCGGATATGATTTTCATGATATAATAAAAAGCAAAACCAGATCAATGTGCTTATTTAGATTTAAGCATAAGGCAGATGATATCTTGAAAATCTGAAACTGCTGTTTGAACCACAGAACAGGACCAACTGAGAGATAACTAAAAGTTATAACAGTTGGCATCAACTGAGATAATCAACTAAGGATTAACATTAAATATGTAGCATGCAGATTTATTTATCCTTAGAGAGAACTATAATGACAACCACTACATGTTAGTTGGAAAGTCTCGATTCTTCTTGTCTTAATGTTTGCAAAATCCCCCCCAGCCCTATTTTTTAAAGTCTCTGGATTTCTTTTTTTAAAAAAGAAACCCTGGTTGGAAGAAGAACTGTTTTCCAATCTACATTATCTCACTCAAGCTGCTGCATATTTTCAGACTTCAAGTGGAAAGGGGGCAATTGCCCCTGTTTATTTAAATCACACAGTTCATTTCATGATTTAGTTCATTTTATTTACATCAGTTTCCAGCTTGCATGATAACTGCAATAAACATCAAGTGGGAATGTAAAATATGACTCAAATATAAAATATTACCCGGACAATGAAAAATATCACAGCATTGATTCAATTAAAAGCCTGGCTGAACAAATAAGATTTCAGCTGATGACCAAAAGTTTAGAAGACTTGATACCAACAATAAATGAACTGGTAATTCCATAGTCAAAGCATCTGCATTAAGAACACCTTTATACATTCTAGCAAACGCACTGTCAAAATAGCATCCTTCCCTACTAGACTAAGGAATAGGCTGGCCTGCAAGTAATAACCTCCAAAAGCTCTGCAGGTCTTCGCTCAGACTCAATACAATCTTCATGCAAGCATTTTAAATTTCACTAAGTAGCAAACTTTGGAATCACTAAAATATGTTTACAGTAGGTTGCTCCCTTCGACAGTCTAGCTGTACTATCCTGTACCAACTGCAGTTTCCAGACCAATTGAAAGGCAACCCTGTTCAAAGCATGTTGCAATAGTTAGTTCTAAGGAGGGAAATTCCGATAGTTTAATGTCCATGTGTCCATGGACACCGTGTACATATTCATTAAGTTCCCATGCATTTAATAAGCCTCCATATTTAGTAGGACAGAGTCTGTTGGTATCCAAACCATACCGATTCCTCAGGAAGCAGTACAATATATTCATAAAACATCAATTATGTTGTGCTATAGCTGTACAATTGAAACTTTTGGTGTCAATTATGAGGTGCCAGAATATATACTATACATTATCTGATCTGGAACATATTTTTCTTTAAATGGCCACGATACACTATATTAAATTGAGTTAGAAGACTAAGCTGTATTTGTCATTACAACATAGCCTTGCTCCCCACATTTTGTTTCACCTGTCCAATGTTGCATTTTCATGTCCTCTGAGCTTGTCAATAACAGGCTGAATACCCAGCATTAGAAACTCATATCGTAGGTGCAGTCGGAATTCCAAGTTGTCCTAAAAAAAAGAAAAAAAGAAAAAAAGCCCTCAGATTCAAGTCCTGCAATGAGAGGAAAATATAGCTTCGAGAATTTAGAGAAGAATTCATTATGCCACAAACTTCTGCCAGCTATTTTGAGTACAACAGAGAGCAAACAAAATTCAGGACATACACTCACCTCCCCACTACCTGCATTCAATACAGCATTAATAAAGGACATGATGGCTGTTTTGAGGTTCACTTCATCACGATATCTCCCCATGCTTCGGTCTAGCTCATTGAGTAGAGTCTGTAAAGCAAGAGGAGTGACAGGGTAGTAATTTATTTATTTATAATTAAATAAATAAAGCTCCAGAAGTTGTGAGTGCTCTAACACTAGAGGTTTTTAAGAAGAGATTGGACAACCATTTGAGCAGGGGGTTGGACTAGAAGATCTTCAAGGTCCCTTCCAACTCTGTTTTTCTGTTATTCAGGTGGACTGGACAAAATTACATTATAGGATAATTTTTTCAGAGTGATCTATTCTACTATATTTCATATTTCTTAACTGCCATTTGTCTTGGAGAGAGGCTTTGGGCAGTGTAGAATAAATTCTATCTGGAAGGTTATTTCTCATTATCTCATTTGATATTATGGCATTTCACCTGGATCTCAAGCCATCATCCTTCCTTCCATAATATATTTTGCTGCCTCTTTTTAATAAAAGCAATGTTTCCCAACCTTTTCTTTTATACAGAGCCCTATGTTACAGATTACCATATACACAGAGCACCTTTGGAAATAGAGCACCTTTGAGCCTTCCCAAATGGCACGTGCTGTTTTAAATTTGAAAATAACCAAAATCATAAGATTTTGAAATTTTTTCAGAGGCCCAATGGGTTTGGGTAGTAAGTTGAAACTAGGATTCATACAATACTGTGTATGATTTTTAAGCCAGATGTAATCAACTGGATAGCTTTAAACAACTGTGGTGGCACAGTGGTTAGAATGCAGTATTGCAGGTGATTCTATCCACTGCCAGGAGTTTGATTCCGACCATCCATCCTTCCAAAGTTGATAACATAAGGACCCATATTGGGGACAATATGCTGATTCTGCAAACTGCTTAAAGAGTCTTGTAAAGCACTATGAAGCAGGATATAAGTCTAGGAGCTATTGCTATTTATTTATTCTTTTATTCCATTTAGTCTCCAATCCTTACTTCCTGCATTAGGTCACTATGGATTGGGTTGGGTTTGGCTGTACCTGTTTTGTCTGAACCAAGCTACTATGGTTTGTAAATATGACTACAACAATGTATTACATATCTCAGTCTATTCTCTCCAATCACAGTAATTAAGCAAATCAGTATTGCTAGTTGTCTGCTTTATCTTTTTTTTGCTGTTTCTGTATAGCATTCTTGGATTGTGCCTAAACAACATGATGTATTTCATTCCATTTAAATTTAGAATGGAAAGCTGAGACTTCAGAGCAAGGATAGGTAAAATGGTACCCTCCGCCTCAAGCCAATGTGGGAGTTGTATTCAAAAACATCTGGAGATTATCTATCCCAACTCTGGAGGGTAGCCTATGTTGTTGTTGTTGTTAGTTGCGAAGTCATGTCCGACCCATCGCGACCCCATGGACAACGTTCCTCCAGGCCTTCCTGTCCTCTACCATCTTCTGGAGTCCATTTAAGCTCACGCCTACTGCTTCAGTGACTCCATCCAGCCACCTCATTCTCTGTCGTCCCCTTCTTCTATTGCCCTCAATCTTTCCCAGCATTAGGCTCTTCTCCAGAGTCCTTCCTTCTCATTAGGTGGCCAAAGTACTTGAGTTTCAACTTCAGGATCTGGCCTTCTAAGGAGCAGTCAGGGTTGATCTCCTCTAGGACTGACCGGTTTGATCGCCTTGCAGTCCAAGGGACTCGCAGAAGTCTTCTCCAGCACCATAGTTCAAAGGCCTCAATTCTTTTGCGTTCAGCCTTTCTTATGGTCCAACTTTCACAGCCATACATTGCAACTGGGAAAACCATAGCCTTGACTATACGTACTTTTGTTGGCAGGGTGATGTCTCTGCTTTTTAGTATGCTGTCTAAATTTGCCATAGCTTTCCTCCCCAGGAGCAAGCGTCTTTTAATTTCTTGGCTGCAGTCCCCATCTGTGGTGATCTTAGAGCCCAGGAAGATAAAATCTGTCACTACCTCCATTTCTTCCCCATCTATTTGCCAGGAATTGAGAGGGCCGGATGCCATGATTTTGGTTTTCTTAATGTTGAGTTTCAAGCCAACTTTTGCACTCTCCTTCTTCACCCGCATCAAGAGGCTCTTTAGTTCCTCTTCACTTTCTGCCATTAGAGTGGTATCATCTGCATATCTTAGGTTGTTGATATTTCTCCCGGCAATCTTAATTCCAACTTTTGATTCATCTAACCCTGCCTTTCTCATGATGTGCTCTGCATATAAGTTAAATAGGCAGGGCGACAGAATACAGCCTTGCCGGACTCCTTTCCAATTTTGAACCAATCAGTGGTTCCGTGTCCAGTTCTCACTGTTGCTTCTTGACCCGCATATAGGTTTCTCAAGAGACAAATAAGATGGTCTGGTACTCCCATCTCTTTAAGAACTTGTCACAATTTGTTGTGATCCACACAATCAAAGGCTTTAGCATAGTCAATGAAGCAGAAGTAGATGTTTTTCTGGAACTCCCTAGCTTTCTCCATGATCCAGCATATGTTGGCAATTTGATCTCTAGTTCCTCTGTCTCTTCGAAATCCTGCCTGTACTTCTGGAAGTTCTCGATCCACATACTGCTGGAGTCTAGCTTGTAGGATTTTAAGCATAACTTTACTTGCATGTGAAATGAGTGCAACGGTGCGATAGTTTGAACATTCTTTGGTATTGCCTTTCTTTGGAATTGGAATGTAAACTGACCTTTTCCAATCCTGTGGCCACTGTTGAGTTTTCCAAATTTGCTGGCAAATTGAGTGTAGCACTTTTACTGCATCATCTTTTAAGATTTTGAATAGCTCAGCTGGAATACTGTCACCTCCACTAGCTTTGTTGTTGCTCAGCTTTCCTAAGGCCCATTTCACTTCACATTCTGGTGATGTCCATGTGTAGAGACGTCTCTTGGGTTGTAGGAAAAGAGTATTTGCTATGACCATTGTATTCTCTTGACAAAATTCTATCAGCCTGTGCCCTGCTTCATTTTGTACTCCAAGGCCAAACTTGCCTGTTATTCCGTTTATCTTTTGGCTTCCTACTTTAGCATTCCAATCCCCCATGATGATAAGGACATCATTTTTTGGTGTTGATTCTATAAGGTGCTGTAGGGCTTCATAGAACCGGTCAATTTCATCCTCTTCAGCACCAGTGGTTGGGGCATAGACTTGGATTACTGTGATATTGAATGGCTTGCCTTGGATTCTCACTGAGATCATTCTGTCATTTTGGGGATTGTATCCCAGTATTGCTTTTCCTACTCTTTTATTGACTATGAAGGCTACTCCATTTCTTCTGAGGGATTCTTGCCCGCAGTAGTATACCTGATGGTCCTCTGAATTAAATTCACCCATTCCTGTCCATTTCAGTTCGCTGATTCCTAAGATGTCGATGTTCAGTCTTGTCATCTCTTGTTTGACCACGTCCAGTTTGCCTTGATTCGTGGATCTTACGTTCCAGGTTCCTATGGAGAAAAAATCTTTACAGCATCGGACTTTCCTTTCACCACCAGATGCATCCACAGCTGAGCGTCCTTTCGGCTTTGGCCCAGTCGCTTCACTCTTTCTGATGCTACTAGTACTAGCCCTCTGCTCTTCCCCAGTAGCATATTGGACACCTTCTGACCTGAGGGGCTCATCTTCCAGCGTCATATCTTTTTGCCTTTTAGTACTGTCCATGGGGTTTTCATGGCAAAGATACTGGAGTGGGTTGCCATTTCCTTCTCCAGTGGATCACATTTTGTCAGAACTCTCTGCTATGACCTGTCCGTCTTGGGTGGCCCTGCACGGCATAGCTCATAACTTCATTGAGTTACACAAGCCCCTTCGCCACGACAAGGCAGTAATCCATGAAGGAGATCCTATGTACTGTTATCCTTTTAATGCTCAGCAATCAACCTTGAAGTGAGATATTTCCTGTTTGTTTTAAAAAAATAATAGCCTACTATCCAGAGAATCATGGGGCTTACAATGTAACTGTTGACTTTTTCCCCAGAGTAGGTCTTATTTTCAGCATAACAGCCCATAATATATGTTCATACTATATTATTTTCTCCCTTGTAATAGAAATAAATTCTTCTTCTCTTTCTGTGTGTATTTAGACATATAAATAATCATGCATGCTTTTTGAAATTGAAAGCATTAGCTGAGTTCTTTGTTCCCACTTATTTGTGTATGTTTGAGGTAGCCAGCCTATAGTAAGGACCTAAATAGACATTAAAATCTACATTATTAAGTCTTTGAGGGATGATTTGTGCTAATCATTCTTCAAGTTCAAAGAATAATACACTGATGAAAGCATTATTGTAAAAGTCTGTTGTGTATGTATAAACCATATATCAATGAATACGTCTTCATACAGGCATCTGTAATACATGTTCACATACATGTATTTATATACATATGTAAAAAGGGGGATGGTTGGCCATGCTGACTAGAGCTGAAGAGAATTATGCTAATTGCTTAATAAGAGAATCACTAGAGTAGAGGAAGATGCTACATGGACATATTCATTTTATTCATCTAGGAAGGGAAAGAGTTTCAAATATTTTCTCCTTGAAAATATTAACCCACAATTTCCTCTTCAATCTGAGACCAAGAAAGCCAAAAGAAATTCCTTCTACTCGGTGTCTTCACTCGGTGTCATTTTGGCTGAGGGGATTTTTCATCATTATTTTTTACTATTTAGAAAGAACAGTAATAACACTTTTGCTGTCAGTGCCAAATAGCCACTTGTAAAACATCAGGGCTGATGTTTGAGGCTGAATGGTAATATCTAAGGGAAGAGGCAGGGAGACCTATGATGACTGACCGGAATTAACTTAACTCAGCAAGTTTCAAACCCTGTGGAATATTCCATTCTCTGGGCAAATCTAAATGATATTGCCTAGATGACAGGAGGCATTTCCTCCTAAAATGTCAATAGGGAGTTAAAGGATTTGCAAAGCTTTGGTTATAAATATAACATTAAAAATGAGATGTATCAATTATACATTCTTTAGCAATGATGCTCTCTCTATAATATACATAAGGTATAATTGCTACAGCTGAATATTGTGAAGATACTTTTCTGATAAAATTTCTATATGTTTCTAATAAAATTTCTGTTATGTTTTATAACTAGCCACTTATCCAGAAAACTATGTGAGTGTTATAATTCCTCACAATTCTCTGTTCATACTTTGGGTAAGAAGTTAATCCAAATCTCAAAACATTTTTAGATAATTGATTTAGAGCACTATCATATCAACCTTTTGGGGGTGACTTAAGTGTTTTGTTTTCTCCAATAACTGCTGGATTTTAATCACAGAAATCTGATAAGCATTACTACATGAATATTCATAATGATAGAAGCAGCCAAAGTAGATTTAACTTTGAATCTGTTATGCTAATGTCAGCACTTCTGACACCAAACTCAAAGAAAGAAAGAAGACTTGAAGTATCTCGGACAAGTTTAGACTGTTGAAAGGAACTTTGGAGAAAGAAAGGATGGCCTTTATGCACAAAACTCAGAAAAACAAATAAACAAGCAAACAAAATAAAACTATGTTCTTACGGGAACTAAAAAAAACAAGCAGGCAAAGATTCATCCTTAACTCCTTTTACACTACACCATGTATACATGTCCATTCTGCACATTCATGGAAAAGACAGGATGTTAGTTCCCTAAAGATTCATAAAATACTCTGAAAACAATAAACAATAACTTGTTAAAATGTAGTCATACATATTCTGTAAAAACTATGCTTTTCTGTACTAATTCCATACTAATTAAGAAATTAGTTTTTCCCCAAGTTATTTTTATTTACTTTTAGATTGTTAGAGAGAGAGAGAGAGACAGAGAGAGAGACAGAGAGAGACAGAGAGAGAGAGAGAGAGAGAGAGAGAGAGAGAGAGAGAGAGAGAGAGATTAAAACAATGAATTTCTAGTTCTAGTTTTTCATTTCACTGTTTCATGAAATTGTGAAATGCTCCTATATATACATACATATACAATGTTCTAAGAGCAAATTCCCATATCAACATAAAACAAAGTACCTGGCTCCAAGGCTACTTTGACATACATGTACTTTGCTATATCACAAACAGAGATATTCAATATTTGGATCTGTAGGAGGAAATATGCTTTGGATCTGGCATGAGCACATTTCCTGTACCTGTCACTGGTTCTTTAAACAACTCTAGGAAAATAGATGCCTGAATTAAGGAAGTGACAGAGAAATGATGCATAGTCTATGTAATTCCTTAAGGCCTCCTTAACTGAAAAGTATATTATCATAATGAACCGTAGGAAAAGAAAAAGTTTCTTTCAGGAACTCCTGGCTATTACACTGAGTTCTTCCACACCGGATCCAAAATCCTCTTCCTGCTTTCAATCCAAGTATTGCACACCCGTAATTGCAGAATTCTAACCACAACATCTAGACTCAGTTTTCTGAGTATCACGACAGTGTTTTCAAAAACAAAGCAAATTAAGTAAATATACTCAGCATTCAACATTCAGGCTATGAGGCATCCTATGAATTGCTCTGTTACTACTTATCCACATTTGGTTCACATATTCAGGTACCTATTTCAGTTCACGTAGTTTTCTTAAGCAATTTGAAGTACACAAACTTATATCAGGGAAAACCTGACTTCATAATTTTGTAATATTAGTAATATTACTGCTAAAAGAAGTGTTAGGACAAATGCAGTCAGCAGGGTGCCATGGGCTCACAGCCCTACCCGATTATAAATTTTGAGATTATTTCAGTCAGTCAATAAATACTTGGAAAGCTACTAAGTCACAAAACTTGTGGCATCACTTTGATTTACAAAAACGCCTCTCGGCCCCATTTTTATAATAGGAAAAGATAGAAAAGGTGGATAGCTGTCTATCTATTCAGAAAAGATAAAAGTTGAATTGGTGTAAAAAGCCTAGAAAGTAGGGGGGGAAGAGAAGCTTCACTAGTTTTACTTCCTTTCCTTTTTCCTGAAAAACAATTGGTACATGATTGACCATTTTATGTCGGCTGCTCTTTTGCCTACTATACACTAGCTCAGCGCACTGGATCAAAATTCTCACAGTGAGGAATTCATGTATTATTGATTTCATAAACTAGGTGAAATGATTCTCTTGAGTAGTAAAGGTATGGCACAAATATTATTAAAGTTATTAAGATATTAAACAAAATAATGCAAAGAAGACCCTAGACTTGGTCAATATCAATTACTGAAACACATTCCAAGTAGGCATGCCCCATTTTAGTTGATTGGGGAAAGAGTAATGCTCATCCTGTTTTATGCAGAGAACCAGCTCTACAGGTCATTTTGCTCAATTCATCAATTTTACCTGGAATCTTGTTCTCTCCGCTGCGTAGACCTGGTAATGGAGCATGGCCTGCAGAACTTTTTTGTGACCTCCTGGCACTAAGCAAACAGCCCCAAGGATCTCCAGCACAGCAATCTTGGTTTTGATGTTCTCAGTCCGTAAGCTTTGCGAAATTATATTGATGCTTTCCGGGTGGGCTAGAACATGGGCTCGTCCTTGGGAGTTGTTCATCAGAGCCTTGATGCATCCTATAACGGATGTGTGTATACGACTTTCAGAGGTTTCATAGTCCATACTCTTCAAAAAGTTCAGCAAGCAGCTCAGGCCATCCAGCTCAATAAATCTTACTACAAATCTGTCCAGAGATAGGAAAGAAAAAGACAATTAAGGCACTTGGCATAAATGGTGTCAGAGTAATAAAATTGCCTTTTCTCTTAATTTGGGAAACTGTAAAGTGTACATAGCTGAGGATCTGAATAAACGTTTTTTACATTTGCCCTTTTAAAGGCAGATGTGTATGTGGAATAAAATTTGTTCAGCACCTTCTGCTTTCTTCTACAAAGAGACATTGCATTATGGATCCAACACCACACATTTAAATGACTTGAAACAACATAATTTGAAAAAGCAATGACTCACTTGACCTAAGCAAAACAATTTCCACAAGGATAAATGTTTGAGCGATACTTGCTATCCTCTTCCCAAAGCCATTTCACCTTATTAAGAGCATGCACCTTTTCTCCTATACAAGCATCCTCTTTCTATACCAGAAAATAACTAACATACTATCCTCACCATTAGTCAGTTGTTTGGTTGAAATATTGATGGACTCAAGCCCGACAAACTATTTGATTTTGTTTTTCTTTGGTGAGGCATGAAAATCAAAGCATGCCCAGTATATTTTATATATTACCTAAAGTTCAGTTTTCTGTCAACAAAAAATGAAAATTAAAAACATGTACTAAACTGATTTTAAACTGCACGTCATCTACTAAAATAGATAAAATACTATTGCCCACTATTTACATATTGTTATATTTTACTTATTTATGAGGATATTAAACCTATAAAGTTGCCACTGGCTGAAAATTCTCTTTAGAATACACTACTTTACAAATAAAAAATGATTATGTCCTCAATACTCAAACCCAAGGGAAAAGTCTATATTTGGATCTTTCTTTTAAACTAGCCAGTATTCCCTGAGATCTCAGTTAGAAATATGGCTATTGCAATCATGAAATTATACAAACAGTTACCTATGAATGTAGCTCAAGAATTTAAAATAGGCATTTCTCCAACCATACTATGTACCTAATAAAGTGGAAAAGTGAAAAAAAAATCATACTACTCATAGGATATACAGACAAGAGAAAATAAGAGAAAATTACTTATTGACACTTAAAATATCTGTCTGGAAACAAGGCACCTTCTTTTATTCAAGTGTACTGGCTTCTAATTTGTTTCCAGGTACAACTCAAAAAATTCAAGATGACAGGTGCTGATGGTACACTTCTTGGGGTCAAATGATACCATGAGAGTCAGAGAGTCCACTGATCCCCCAAACAGCCTTCTTAACACTTCCACATTATATTAAAATAGTATCTTTTTAAAATGGTTCAAACCCTGCAAGATGGCTACATCCCAAAAGTTCCCCAATTCATTCTTGCATCTTAAATATACCATGCAGGAATGCTGAAAATTCAGGTATATTTGACAATTTGGGAGGGAGAGGAAAACCTGAAGCTCCATAGGCAGTTATGCACAGAATCTGAAAAGGTAGCATCATGTTGTGTAAAGGACCAGTTTCTCCAAAATTAATCTGCCCTGCATATCAAGATTTCTCTTGCGAGTTCTAAGTCTCTTGTGAATTCCTACTTTGCCTGAGAGAGATTTTGGAATAGTTGTATAAACATTTTAGAATTCTTCTTGGGAGACACATTTGTTCACCAACAATCTTCCAGAAACTGGTGATGGCTTATTTTTAGGAAGTCTTTCGTTGTAATCCTCTTTACTGTTTTTATCACATGCCATTTTTATCATATGCTATTGAAAAACATTTGTTTGCTACTCTGTTTTCCCTCCTGCTATCATGTGTTTTCTATTTCTATAATTTAAAATGATGTATGTTTTACTTTGATTTGTTGTAAGCTCCCTAGAACTCTGTGGAATACACACACACACACAAACACACACACACACACACACACAATCTCTCTCCCTCGCTCTGTCTCCCTCTCTCTCTCTTATAAATACTTTTAAAAACCCAAGCAGTATTTAAATTTGTTCCACATCCTACAACAAATGGAAACTTTAGTAATCCTGATCTTTCAGGATTTCATTTTTTCTATTTCACTGTTTGCAATGTGTAATATTTTCCTGCATCATTATACAGTAATACTATATAGATTTAAGAACATGGATAGCCATGAAACCCAACCTCATGATACTTGCTACTATGCAGAGATGGCTATACCACTCATGGAACTGAATGGCTACTGCTACTTGAAGGAGCTGCTTCAGTGTACTTAAACAAGACGAGATAAGGCATGGCCACTTTATATAGACGTACGAGAAAGGAGTTAATAATCTGGGAAAGGAATCCCTGCTGAAAGTTTCTGCAACACACAATCAAAAAACAGTTTGAGCAATAATTTTTTTGTTGGTATAGTGTACAATTAAATTTGTGGTACGGGATGCAAAAATGGAAGACTTTAAAATCATAGAATCACAGGGCTGGAAGGGACCTTGGAGGTCTTCTAGTCCAAGCCCCTGCCCAAGGCAGCAGTCCTTTTACCATCCCAGACAAAAGGTTGTCCAATCTTTTCTTGAAACTTCCAACAATGGGCCATCCACTTTAAGATGATAAAAATCAAAATGTCAAGGTTCTGACTAGCGAACCCAACCAGGCAAACATCTTCGAGACTTTTTGGGCTCTTAATGCAAAACTTTATTGAATACACCATATCGGCACATATGAAAGTAAAACCAGCTCTGGCAAGACCCCACCCAAATCACTATAGTAAAAGCATTGACTTCTTCCTCCTCCCTCTGGGTCAAATCATGTTGCCCAATCAAGTTGAAAAATATTGTTGTGAGAAGCACCTCTAGGCTCAGCCAGAAACCTGGCAATTGTCCTTGGTTCCCACGGTGTGCTTTTTTAATCTTTGAAGTCTGCATTCCAACCTCCCCCCCCTCCCAAGCTTATTGGCAAGTTGAAAAGCAATGTCCGTTGCACCAGCACAAAAACTCAACAAATATGCCTTGTTAAATTCAAATTTATGCAACTGACAATATATCTCTTATAGTCTAAAGTAGTCTATAAATCCTTAGCCTTGGAATAAATAAAACATAAATGAATTGCAAAAAAAAAAAAAATGGTACCGAGAGATACATTTTAAATGGCCTGCAGCAGAACAAAAAAATTCAAATCTAAGATGGAACCAATACAATTTCCATGAAACAACCATAACTGTGCAAATATGCAGGTCTGTTTCATATATTTGGAGTTTTAAAATTTGGCACAAATCGTGTGGCTCCCAATATCAGATCACTTTGCAGTATTTATGTAAGAGAAGGCCATAAAACAATATTGTTTATAAATTTTACTTGAGCTTCCAATGCATATGCACAAAATATATCCAACAATAGAAATCTGGAATAACTATATTTCATCTGTAAAGGGGAATCAGAGAAACTATGTAATATTTGGGGCAGATTTCTTATGCAGCTTATCTCTTTAGTAACTTTATCTCACTAGTTGAAGGTCTGGAGAAAATCAAAACCTTACAGAGAATATCAAGAGATTCAGTTTGAGGTTTGATACCTGTTCAAGCCTAAACTTTAAAATTAGTCTCTGCGAGCAAACAAAGCTTAAGAGCAAACACATACCACAAATGGTTAGACAGAAAATGCATTAAATGGCCAGGATATGAAATTCACTTTGGGATAGCATTCTTTCCAACCTTCATTGGCATAAGCAATGAAAGAGCGTGAAGATGGCAATGATTTGCTTCTCTATTGTTTGTTTTGGCTTTCAAGTTCCAGGATTGCATTTCTCATTTCCCAAAAAGGTAACTGTTGCTTTGTGTGACTTACAGTCTTGGCACTTAAGTAACATTTTCATCTTAACATTTCTTTGCTGTTTTTCACCTATGGATGGGTTTTCAGATGAGGAAAAACAACCCTCAGTGCTTTTCAGAGAGGAGAAAAATCTATTTGAGGAAAACTTAACACAGCCAAGAAAAAGTTATGATAGAATGGTTTTCTTTCCCATCTAGTAAACCTTTCAAAGGGGACCTGGCTTCAATGCCCTAAGCAAAGCATTCTTTCAAAACTACTTTGCAGGGCAACATTCCCACCTGCTTCAAAGGACAGGACACACAACAGTGGCATTTGGTGTTACCTTCTGGGGTTTCATCCAGAAAATCTTCAGTCCTTGAAAACCCAATAGGCAACGTCCCCGCTTGGGAGTTATTGTTTCTGCAATTCCTGGAAAACCACTGATTCTCCCTCTAAGGATGTGTTTTGTTCTTATTTTTCTTCTAGAAAACCATAAGACTTTAATTGATTGAAGCACTTAGCTTGGATATTTCTATACATTACAATTATTCTACATGCTCTAAAAAGTAGCTGCATTTGCATATTTTGTCAAGTCATCATACAGATTTTTTTTAGGATCCAATCTTGGTCAGGTTTTTTTTTTTTAACTTTTGCTCTAACTGTTTTGTGAACCCAACCATTGCAATTTGAACAATGTTGCTCCTAGTCCAACAAATGACACCTATAGTTGATTCAACAACTGTAGTCAAGCATGTGTCTTGAAATTAAATTTATGTTTAGCTTAGATAAAAACATATTTAGTTTTTGCTTACCCCTATCCACTTCTTGGAATACAGCCACCAGCATACTATTCATAATGAAACCCTAGTCTAACCAAGTTTGTGCACCTCCTGCTATAGAATAAGGCAAATCCACTGATATCAGTGTACCACTGCGTTAATTTTGATATATGTTTTAAAGATGAGAATACAGAGAAGAAATTCTATAAATCAAAAAAATGTGAGGGTTTTTCCCAAACAATAGAATTTTCAATTATATGGGTGGGGCAGTTGAATGTACCTTCATACAATGGATACATGAAAAACAAACATGTCAAGAAATAGATTCTAATATAGCATTTTCCATGACATCTTTATTTTCTATGGGCAAGAAAAAAAAACCCTCATTCATACGGAATGTCCAATTTTGAGACACCTCAATCTGTAGACTGAAGTTATTTAATCCAGAAGCAGGCCTCATTTAGAAAAACACCTGCTCTTTATGGACACAGGATTTAAAAATGTCCTACAGATGTCATAGTTCGGAAAGATGAATCTCTTCAAAAGAACTTCGAGGCATTGTTTTCCTTAAAGAATCTTTTATTCGAGAAACAAAGTATCGGCACTACATAGTTGAAGCCAAAAACTGAATTCCCCTCCCCTGGCACAAAGTAGCAAAGTGCAATTCCCTCCTCCAATTAACAGTCATAAATCACATTCCCCAATTAACTTGAAGCGCGGGCTTTCTCCCCATCTCTTCTGCCCGCCAAATTTCTATCAACTCTGGACCTAATAACCTTGGGCTCCCACGGCTGTGTTATTATTGTTATGACTAGCTGGACTCTCATCCACATTCCCCCTCCCAGCATCAACGAATTCTAAAAGCCATAGAGAAAAGATGGCTACATTTCCATCTGTTGTCAAAGCAAAAACATCCAATGTTAGCAGCATTGACAACAGAATCATTTCTGTGAGTTTCATTCATATCACTTTCTGTGGAAAAGGAATATCATAATTGCCCTGCACACCTTAAACCTAACTGGCAGCTGCTATTCCATTCCATTTTTACTTCAGATATTATGTTCAAGGAACATGTTCACCATTGTTCACCTGGTCTTATATTCCACCTAAAATATGGATTGAAATAGGTTCCATCATATGGATTGAAATAGGTTCCATCTACCAGAAATCATCAGAAGAATAAGAATACAAAGGCATGCTAAAATAAAACACACATTTTCCAATGACTTTTTTTAATCAGCTAGATGATGGAAGTATTTCTTGGCTAAAAGAAAACAAGTTTTCTTGATACTTTTCCATTTTGCTCACTCTTTAACAAAGGTACAGCTAAGTTCTGCCTATTCTGTTTAGAACTTTTTCTTTTCAACAACATCCTGACTTGCCAAGGTAACTGATGATTAACAGAAGCTGCACTACAAATTTTCTGTTGTGTTTCAAAACTGTTATTTTTATAATCATAGTTGCTGATGATTAAAACCGACTCACAAGAAAATCTTCACTTTCTTCCAATTGTTTCTTACATGTTATTGTCAGGTCTTCCCTAAGCAGTGTGACTGAATGCTTTGTAATTGCTGAATTGGCTGTAATTGCTAAAACATTTCTATAGTTCAGTGGTACCAGACTTGGAGATATGTACAATGGCTACTATTACAAATCAACTTTATTGTAAAAAAATTATCTACCTTTCAAAGCAAAGGATCCAATCACTTTACAGAAACACATCTGAGTTCAAGTTGGATCTCAAACTTTTCTTACAAAGGAAAAAAAGGCTGTTCTATTAATATGGTGCCTCTTGTAACCACCATGTAACCACCATCCGAAAGAACAGTGGAATTTCACTAAATACACAGGAGAATCCCTCAAGTACAATTGATGCAGACTTTTTTATTTCTAGAATATGGCCAGTTACTTGCATGCCCAAGTTTCTTCTTACTTTAGAGATATCACTGAATCAAATAAAAATGAACAAATACAATCAACAGTTATAAGTGATTTGTCTTGACGAACAGCAAAGTCCCTTGAAAAACTGTGTTTTTCTACCTCAAGGCACAACAAGGCACCAAGGCAGAGATAATTTGGCTCATAATTCTTACTCCACTAAGTAGGGATGGTGTAACCTTTTATCTCTCTGCATGGCACTGTTTATTTAGCTAATTTGCATTGGATTTTGGATGAAGCAAAGTGAAGATCTACACAGCCATAATGTCAAGAACATTTCTGGACCAAATGTAGAAACACCTTGGAAATATTTGGTGTAAATTCAAAATTCAGCAGCTAAGTCACTTGAAAGGCTTGTATGAGATATACAGGAAGTTTACCTCCTCCCTCTATTTTAAGTTTTCTACCACTGATGTCCAAGGCTGATGTTGTAAACAGGAGAGATTCTGCAGATGTTTAATATGTTGGGATTATTTCTGAGCTAAAAATGAGGTGTCCAAAGTGCAAAGTTTGACTTCTCTTTGGCAAAGAATGATACAAATCTAATTACAACAGAATCAGCTAGCAAGCTATATAAACACTTCATAAAATTAACTTATGGGTGACTTTATGCCATAAACATATTAAATTTTGCAAGATATTCAAATATGAACACTAAAGCAAGTTTATTGCTCCAGGTTCAGCCAGAGATGTGATTATAAGGCTTTTGAACTGGCATTACAAAACAACAACCGTCCTTTTTTGGTTCCAAGACCAGTATCCTGAGGGACTTTTTATCAAAGAGGACTGGATAGAGCCACAAGGACCTCTATTTTCCATTAAAGACTGAACTGGCTTAGGTAATGACTGTTGGCATATAGTCAATCCTGCAATAAGCAAACTGAGTCTCTGGAATCAGTTGAGCTATGAGACTTAACTTGAAATTTGGCTTGGCGATTGCTAAAAAAGAAAGAAAGAAAGAAAAGGATAAGCCCTCAGGGCTGCAGCCAGCAATTTAGAAGCAAAGACTTTATGTGATACTTTGTGGCTGCTGCTGCTGACACTCATTACAGCTGTTATAAACAAAGGAAATAAATGCCTGCTGTCAGAAGTCTTTAGCCAAAGTAATGCTGGACTTATCTGGAAAAAATTCCAAATGAACTCCGAAAGGTTCAGAAAAAAAGCCTGTCCTATTAGTAATGTCTTTCCTGGCATGATGGAAAAAGATGATAGGAAACTATATATAGTATACACGTACATTTTAGCATGGCAAGTAGAAAAATTGTCCACACTACCCACTGCATATTATGAAATAACTAATTGGGACAAAAGAGGTTGATGAGGCTGATTAATAAGTACTGTACCATATTTTTAAAAACCTTACATTAGCAACAAAAGAAAGCATGTTTGGTTATGTCTTCTGTGGCTTCTCCATCTCTAATATACAGAAAGATTCTATCATGGAAGTACTGAATCAAAATGAAGAGCAATTGTTTTATTTGACTACAAATCTCTGTGCAACTCTAGTGATTAATGCAGAAAACTAAAAGCAGATTGCCTAATATTTTATGCTTCGCAATTCAAGATTCTACTGGATGAGATTTATCCTTTGCAACAAGTGTTCATAGCCGGCACAAATGGAATTTAACAGGAGTTCAGATTATATCAACTTCAATGTACAAACTTTCCATATTGTCCTTCCATTTCTCTCATTTCATTTTTCTCCTCTCCTCCCTGCCATTCCCCAAAGCCCCCAGATGGATGAATGAACAGACAGACAGGTGCCTGCATATGCCAAACTAAAACAAGCCAAGGATTTGTGGGAAATTATTTTCAATGTTGGTTAGTATATATTAGAAGCTCAGCCTTTCACAAATTATCCCGAAATCCTGAAAGGCTTTAAGCCCAGATGACTTTGGCAAGAGATTTAAGCAATGTGTGGAAAGATGATGTGTATAGCATTAACATAAGAAAGCATCAGGTGGTTTACCAGAAAAGCAGAAGAATTTTTGGGTGGAAAAAAAATCTAGAGAGAAGAAAAAAGGTTTCCAATATCCAATATGGTTCAATATGGTTCAGGTGGAAGGTGACAAAGAAGATCTAACTGTAGAATTGTTTGAGGTGTAAGCTTACATATACTTAAAGGAAATAAGTGGTGCAGAGAGATTTTGCTCTCTATGCTCATTCTAAAACATTGTACCAATAGAAAATAAAATGTAACTTCAATTAGCCTGCTGTTCTCTACATGGTATCTTGAGAACAAGGGAAGGGATTATCTTGTATCTTACATTTTTTCCATAATAGATAGTTCTAACCCTAAGAAGCATCTTGGAAGCAAAATATATGACCTACCTCATGGGCTGAGTTCGCAGAGCTGTTTTCAAGTCTTCAACTATTTTGTTCCTCATTTCTGTTTCTTCTTCATCGAAAGCATACAGGGTCTGCATCTGTTTGGATGAGACCAAGAAAGAGTTACGAATCTAGAACAGGAGACAAGATGAAATTATTGAGTAATTCAAGGTTAATCAAGCATTACCAGCCCAATTAAGTTGGAGAAACCATTTGGATGCTGTCAAGAAAACAAAACCTTCAGCAACAGAGCTGAAAGAAAAGATTCTACTTTCTAGGAAGCCCCACTGGTTTTGAAAGTTTGGATTTCAAATAGACATGATTATAATTTCTTTGCTTATTTTATTTTTCACCTGCAATTAATTTTAAATAACTATAAGAAGAAAAAAGTTTTTTTTTAAAAAAAACACCAATATTCTCAGACATTGACAGTAGCATGTTACAAAAAACAAAATTTTCAAATAAAGTTCCCATTAAAATTTCTTTTTCGTTCATACCCCTTTATACCCTACTCCTTTTCCCCAAAACTTTTCATCTCACTTTGTGTTTGCATCTTACAGAATCCAGAGTTGGATATTCCAACACAAGTCTAAACTTCAGGATGGTCAGTCAGTAAAGCAATTTGACTTGTGTACTGTATGCTACACAAATAAAATTTTGAGACTGACCTCTGTGGAAAGTCAAAATCAGTCCACTGAACCAAGCACCTAATTGTCTCTCTTAACAGAGAGGGCAGCCTTTCACAGCAAGAAAGTAAAAAAATTAAACCAAATGTTAAAAAGCTAGCAAGAAAAAAGTTTTTTTAAAAAACCAATCTCAATGGAAGGCTTTTCAGAAAATAAAAGGATCTTAATCTGTACTTTCTTCTATATTTCTTCTCTTGGCTCACTCGCAAGTGCCCTCTGCCCTTTGCAAATACAAGCTATAGTGAAATTTTATTTTTCCTTAGAGTTACTGTTACTGAACTCTTAAGGATTCTGTCAAAATGAAATTTAAACATTGCAAAAACCAATCACCCCAAATACTCTTACAGACAATCGCTTTCCAGTAGTGGCTGCCATTAAGGAACTAATCTTATTCCTACCAGGCTTTGCTTTTGGGATTTATCCCTAAAGATGGAAGAGCCATGTATCCACAGTATCAAATAACTTAGAGCTAATTTATAAATGTACGTTTTTTAAAAAAAAACAGCAAAACTCCTCATCCAGTGACTCTGACACCTGAACAAGGAAAGTGGAAACATCTGACATCATTTTTATAGGAACTGCCTATACATTAACCTCCATGCATTGCCTGTTCTTTGTCCCCATTGTTTATAGAAGTGGGTTGAACTGAAAGTTATCCAAAGTGGAGTTAGGTGTACTGAAAGATGTATTTTCTTTTCTGCTCCATCAAGCTGTTATGTTCCAAGTAAATTATTTCTAAATTATGAAATTTAAATGCGTAACAGCTGTCTTGTTGGCCTTTGACACACACACATCATATGTTCGGGGTAGTCACGGTTCTAAAGAGTAGCTTCAGTCATTCGTTTGCAAACCTTTCCACAAAATGAATATAACTTGGAGTACAAGTACTGACAAGTTTCCAAAACCAACACAGTGGTGTAAAAGTAACTTTTCTTTCTTCTCATAAAGCAGGAAAGGGGCTTGCATTATTAAGTTCAGGCTACTGAAGACAGAAAGAAGAATGACCTGAACTGTTCAACATTTTATATTGCTGAAAAAGGAGGAAAGAAAGATGGCAATAATAAGGATTTCATATGTTTATAAGTACACCAAAATACAAAGATCCATTCCACCAAATGCTTCATGTGTTTCAGAACAAGGTAAGAGAAGCAATTCCTAAGAACTACCAAAATATTCCTATTTTCCTTGCATCTCATTGAATCCAGCAAAGGCATGAACTATTTATTTGTTCTACAGGCCAAAAAATTATCAGGATAGCCTGCGAGTGGCTACAGAAGAGAGTGGGACCATGGGATCACAGATCCATAGCTAGATACATTGAAGAGACAGTGAACAGAAAGATAACCGGATAGTTTGAAAGTTTTGAACTATATCAAAACAAAGCAACAAAAATGATTAGGTGGCTGGAGGCTAAAACATATGAAGAACAGTTGCAGGAATTGGGTTTGTCTAGTCTAGTGAAAAGAAGGATTAAGGGTGACATGATAACAGTGTTCCAATATTTGAGGGGCTGCCACAAAGAAGATGGGGTTAACCTAGTCTCCAAAGCACCAGAAAGCAAGACAAGAAACAAGATGGAAACTAATCAAGGAGAGAAGGAACCTAAAACTAAGGAGAAATTTCCAAACAGTGAGAACAATTAATCAGTGGAACAGTTGCCTTCAGACATTGTGGATGTCCCATCATTGGAAGCTTTCAACAAGAGCCTGAAATGGTATAGGGTCTTCTGCTTGTGCAGGGACTAGAAGACCTCCAAGGTCCCTTCCACTCTGTTATTCTGTTATCAAAGATTAGTGAAGTAGCCTTTTTTAAGTTTAAAAAATTAGAGGGAGATAAAGGCATGCTGATTTTGCCCTCTTTAAAAAAAATATGGAAGGGTAGAAATGAGTTCCTAGCTAGCACCTTCGTTTTTCATTTCTTTCCACAAATTTAAGATCTTAGCGATGGCGTGCAAAATTGCTGATTGAGAGCCATAGCCTCTTCTTTTCTCATCCCCTTTCTCCAAGTAAAGCCAAACTTTTACATGATTTAGGAGATGTAAAGAGCAAAAAAAATAGTCTAAAGCCCTCATGCCTTAGAACTCCTGAAATTCTCCTTAAATAGATTTTGATCAACACATTTTTGGACTACAGTCCTTGACATGCCACAGAAAGCCTGGTGCAATGGTTGAGTTAGTAGTAGTTGCACCATTGGCTTAAAAGCTTTGTGACTATTTACAATTTAGGAAAATGTAGAAAGGTGGGGAGGCTGGATTATTCCTAAGAATTAGGCCCTCCAACAGCACTAGGGTGGACGGAGAGATCAAGCAGAGTTAGAAAAATCAAGACAACAATTTCTAGATGGTAAAGAGTCTACTTACTGCTGCCATGGAATTGATGCGATCAATATAATAATCTGGCCAGCTTGTAGCAAGCTTGTTAGGATCTTCTTGCTCCTGAAACAGAAAATAAAGAAAAAATTATATAGTAAAGATTCATTCCATTTGCCTGGATGTCTTCTGCAGTGTCATCTCAAAACAGTTTATGAATTAAATAAAATGCTAATATCACAACTCTACCTTTCTTAGAATCAACATTTTAAAACCTTAGTTTTTCCTACCAAATACCACTATCAGCTCTGCTTTTTCTAGTTTTCATTTTCTCTCCCTGCATATTCACAGATTCATCAGATATAATAAAAGCCCATTCTGGCCCTAATATCCAAGCCAAAAAACAAACTTTAAGAATTACAGCAATATATGATTCATTAAGATGAAGTTCTTGACTTTGCCCAACTAATCACTTAATTCCTGTTGTTTTCTGGAGATTATTTTCCATTCTCACCCAGATAAGAATGTGACTTTTGGTCACGGGCATCATTTGGCCAAGTGAACATGGCTCTATTGGGACCTTCAGTCTTCATCGCCACATATTCTAAGTACAAAATATACCATTAGACCTTTAAGAGATACAGCTCATTTTTCAGAGGAAGTAGGTAAAAGAAGACATCCATATTAGAAATCCTTTCATCCTGCTGGGACAACTTCCCAAGTTGTGTGTGGGGGGGGAGGGGAACCTGCCTAAAGGATCTGTCCAAGGTCCTGAGAGACCCTAATACCTTGCTTTATCTAGTTCCACACAATTAGACATGCATTTCCCCAGATGGCTTCTACTGAGATGGTTTTGCTAAACTAGACCAAGATTCCTCATTTTAATATTGCTGGGGGGGGGGAGGGAATTTGTTCCACAATCTTATTTACCTACCATGCCATTTAGTTTTGGCTTTCCTGTATTTGGAAATATTTTAATACATAACAAGCAATGCATACTAAATAACAAATTTTATTTCCATTATCCCAATCATTTTTAAACAGGATACCATGTAAGTCCTCTCTGAAATGAACTTCATTTAACAAGTAGAGATTAGGTTCTTGATGTCTTGCTGTACTCAAATAATGATAAGATTACTCTCTAAAAATACTGCTGTGCTACTTATCAACATACACTGTATGTTTTCCAGTGAACTAAAGACAGGAGGGTGAGGCTGTTATGTACAAAACAGTGTGAAGCCATTCTTTGTTATAATATGAACTTCAGCTTGGCTTCTTACAAGAACATGACATGGCAAGAGGCTCCCCATTGACAGTTGCTGATGTTGTTTCAAAAACTAGTTGCAAATTGCTGCACTTTTATGTTGTTCCATTTAGCCTTCATGTTTACTCCATCCAGAGTAAATGCACAGAGGCATTTCACTCTTTTCCAGAAACTGAGTCAAAATAGTATCTAAATGCCTAAATAAATTGCAGTCAAATGCATTACTTCAAGCCTGCATTTGGGACAAAAAAGGAATCATCCCTTTTTTATCCAATTATGATTTTATTCTTGATGAACTGAACTGAGGTTTGACTGTATTTTCACAAAAAAGCTAATGTTTTCGTTACTTTGAACATGTGCAGCATATACATTTTGGACCAGCAGTAATAAAATTTAAGTCTAGAGATTTTAATTCAATACTATTTACTATATCAGTCTAAGGGCAATTGCTATTGCTATTCCTGCCTGCCTCTATTCTCCCTTTTGCATATCAGTACCATGTGCCATGCACAGCAAAGCAGATTCTACATTAGCAAAGAAAGGTTTTAACATGAACTGGAAATATTATTAATAAAATCCTTTCGTATCAAAGTACTCAATGAAGAACAAAGGGAGAATTGTTAAAAAAAAATCCAGAATAAATCTGACGTGAGTTAGATATCTTTTTATTCATGTCAACTAAAATAGTTGTCCAATATAGAGAAAAATAAAAATGGCTTTAATTTTTAAAAGATGCCTTGCCTAGAATTTACACTTGTTTTCCCACAAATATTTATCTATAGTTACTTGTTAATTGTATTAAGAGGTAAACATCAGTAACTAAAACAATCAAGACAATTTTTTTTTTCCTAAATGGGAAAACAGATTGCCACTCCAGCCTTTTTTCAGGTAACTCAGAAGATGAGATCAGATTTAAAAACTCAGTATTCAGGTGAATTCTGCATGAAATGGAAGAAATCCCTTTATTTCATCAACAGCAAGACAACAAAAGCTTGGGATAATACACGTGCATATATACACACAAACACACACAAGCCATTTCAAAATGGTCCATACAACATGTCTCTTCCAGATGCTTGATGATCAATTGTCAACTTGAAACCCACAAATTCTTATCTCTAGGGAAATGGGGCTATTTTCATTCAAAACTGAGTATTCTTAGTTTCAGTAGAAAAATCTTGTATCAGATGGCTGCAAGACAACTTGGTACGAGTAAAAAAACATATTCCACACTCCAGAAGATACCAAAAGGAACATATGAATCCTCCCTTCCAAAAGCACACAGGTAGTGGTGGGATTCAAATATGTGAACAACTGGTTCTTTGTGTGGATGCCGCTTCCGGAAGTCCATTCTGGGCTTGGGCAACAAAAAATTAGCTACCAGTTCTGCCGAAGTGGTGCAAACTGGCTGAATCCCACCACTGCACACAGGTGTTACTACATGGAAGCAATTACCCAACTATATAGGCATTTTAAATTCCAAGTGGAAGAACCAGTTTGGTGTAGAGTTTAAGGTGCTGGTCTAGAAACCAGGAGACTATGAATTCTAGTTCTGTTTTAGGCATGTAAGCTGGCTGGGTAACTTTGATCATGCTTTTTCAGCCGAACCCACTTCACATGGTTGTTGTGGGCGGAAATAGGAGGAGGGAGGAGTATTATGCATGTTCATCGGCTTGAGTTACTTATACAGTAGGTAAAGGTGAGATAAAAGTCTAATAAAAAGTAAATATTAAAATTTAACAAGAGATGTCCATTGCTATGTAAGCCAGTATCTCGTTCATCACTGCTGTGACAATATTTTAACCATGAGAGCTATGTTCAATTCCATACAATAGCCTTGCAGTCAACATATACCATATTGTATAGAACAGAAGGAAATTATACTTCTGGGCCCTATTTTACTTTAACGTAGAAAGCAGAACTAGATTAAACTACTTCACATAGAAACCAAAATTTATAAAATAGTAAGGGGAAAATCTCCTCCTCCTCAAAATGGCTGCTGAACAATAAGAAGCATTTTGTCTCTTGCCAATGATTTGCTGTTTTTGTTGCCAAAAGTGGTTTTCTGGCAGTGCTGCTCCATGGATTTGAATGGGAGCACTTAGAAATGGCCCATGACGGCTTTTGGATGGCTGTGAACCCATCTGGGAAGAGAAGTTTTGAAGATTCCAATTTCCTTTGGGAGTGGTCAGAAAGTCACTGGTCATCCATCTTCCTTTCAGCAGTCCATTTCCTTAAGCACACCTGGGTTTTAACTTCACTTTTTGAATTTTCTGTTTTACTCTGCTTTTTATCTTTAAAGGTTGACCAGCTGGTTGAATGCTGATTTATTTAACCATCTGTTGGACTCTAGCTGTTTTTTTTTTCTTTTTCTCTTTGATTTATGTTGTTTTGAGGAACTTTCATTTTCCTGTAAGGAAACACGGCGTGTCCAGTGGTGGGATTCAGCCAGTTCACACCACTTTGGCAGAACCGGTAGCTACTTTTTTGTTGCCCAGGCCCAGAATGGACTTCCGGAAGCAGTATTCACACAGAGAACCGGTTATTCACATATTTAAATCCCACCACTGGGTGTGTCCTTGTATGGTGGAAGTGCTTTCATTTGATTTACATTAATATTGGAATCTCACAACAAGGTTTTTGCATTCTTTTAATTTGCATAATATTTGGAGTTTATTTTTTATTTTTTATTTTCATCTTGGACTGAAATATCCCAAAAATATGTTTTCTGTTTTTTTCTGCTTCAATGTTCTTTGTTTCCTGGCTAAGTTACATACAGCTACTATGTATCAGATTACAGACAAGCAAGAGTATTTGATATCCACAAAAAAGACTTTTTGGTAACATATAATTTTTAGTTGAAAGCCTTTTTAAAAAAATTGATGAAATGATAATGACTGTGGAAAATATTCAGATGCATGTAGTTCTGAATAAATTAGATTCAGAAAAGGAATGTGATTTGAAAGCTGCAGACTTGTTGTAAAGTCTGGAAAGAGATATGGACTGTACAAATGTAGAACCAACTGAACCGACTGCATATCCCTCTCTGAAATTCAAGCCTGTATTCTTTTACTTCTAGCAGAAGCCCATCTGAAAGGAGAAGTGATAAATTGGTTTTTCTTAGGAGGACTGAAGAATATTGGGGAATGGTTTTATGACACTTAATCAGAAACCACTTTCATCTGGACTTTGTTGAGAAGATAGATCGATTGTGGAGACTGAATTTATTATATTTAATTAACAACAATTGATGAAAGATGGTATTAAGAAACAAACATGGATATTTGATCCAGAATGAATTACTTTTAACTCTTGGGATGATTTGGGATGGAGAAGATGCTGTGGTAAATTTTGTATGAGTTGATTACAATAACCATTTGTTAACAGAGGGTTTTGAAACCAATATTGTAGTAATGTATTAATCAGTATTAAATTAGGGGAGCTAATATGTATATATGTGTTGGGGTTTTTTTATGTATCTTTTTCAATGTCTTGTTTGTTTTGTGTTTTTTCTTCATTTTTAAAAATTTGTTGGAGTTTTAGATTTTAACTTTTTTTGAGCAAAATAAAAGGAGTTTTAGAAAAAGGGAAAATCTTACTTAAAATAACCCACAGAAACATTACCTGTTAAAAATTCAGTCAAAATAGATTCTGTTCATGATTCTTTCAAGTACCAAAACACTTTCTCTTCCCCAAATAAATGTAAGATCATTATTTGTTTGGCAAAGCCTCCAATATCAAAGAATCTTTCTTATATCTGTACCCTGAGAAGTAGAATTGTTGTACCACTCTATAGGGTGCATAGCCACATTGGGTGAGATCACAGCCACCATAATTGGGGAACAATGTTGGCTCTCACTCTTGTTATGGAGATCTTGACTAAAAACACCTAAAGCATAAGGGAATGTAATAATGTTAAGAAACTGAAGCTCTAGAGCAGACATGTCAAACTCGCAACATCACGTGACGTCACGCAACGTATCGGGATGGTTTTGCCATTGCCGGCAATGGGGTGGGCGTGGCTTCCGGATGACGCGTCCGGCCCACGGGCCGGCAGTTTGACACCCCTGCTCTAGAGGTATCTACCATCATCCCTATCAAGTGAATGATCCATGAGAGAAAAAAAACCCTGAAGACTTCTAATAATTGCTCCATAAAAGACCAAGTTACTGTAAGTCCAGAAAAGTTTGAGTTAGGATGAAAAAATAGCTTGTCGTAAAAATAAGCAACTAGGAGCCAGTTATCTAAATAAGAAAACAAAATGATACCTTAGAGGCAGAAGAATGCAAATGCAGGTACTGTAAATTTACAAGAAGAATCTTGAGGCTGTTAAAATTCAAGTACAATTACAGCAAAAACGCAAAATGATTTTCAAGACTTTGCCGTCTTTCCCCGTGAAACAGAGACAAGTGAGCAGAAGGGAAAACTTCTTCTAACAAGGAGGAAAAGTTGAGAGTTGTCTGGACAAAGAGGAGCAAGTAACAGGGATTAAGACAAAGCAAAAGAGAAATAAAGAAAAGGAATGGTAGGCAATATAGCAAAGAAGGTGGGCATTTTACTGCTACTGATGGTGAAGTGACACACTAAATCTGGATTGAGTGTTATCTGAGGCACTGCAAACACAGAAGTATTGTAATGGAAGAAGTTTGAGACCCATTATGCCTCTCCTTCCACCATGAAGAAATAGTTCAGACACTAAAATAGCGTTTATTACAGAACACGGGCTGATTTTATTCATTTATAATCTATCAGGCATCAAAATTAGTTACTGTTCTTCATGTTGTTTTATTGGCTATTGGTTATTCCACCAATCCTTTTCAAGAACCAATCATTCATGATGCTGTTTGGATCAAGTACTTATACAATGTGGTATACGAAAGCTGGGAGAGCCTCAGGATTAATTTTAGCCCGGAAAAATTTATCTTGATCCCACGTTCATCCCTTGTGGTACCCTGGATGTAAACTATTGGCTTACATAGCTGGCTGTGAATGAAACGTTCCAAAGTAATCAAATTACTTAGATAATCCCCTCCTCCTGTCCATTTTTGGATTTCCAAAACAATTAGCAGAGAGCAAATCAGTGAGGCCAAGCCTACATTAAATACCAGTATAGATCTTTTCCTTTTTATCTCATGTGTTAAAAAGATCCTTGAAAGTAATATGTCATAATGTTGAGGAGCAGAAATCCCTTTCATCTATTTGGAAAATTAACATTTAGAGAAGAGCATAAAACCATGCACTGAGAAAAGAACAGCTTTTAAAGGAAGAATATTTTTTCTAAAAAAATGATTTATTTGAAAAATGTCAGCTGGAATTTTATACTGAAGCAATATTTAATTGGTACATTGGTGAGCCCTCTTCTGTGAAAGCTGATTTATCCTTAAAAAGAAAAAGTCACTTCAGATCAATGAAGTGCAACACATTCTTTCCAAAAAAAAAAAGGATTGCTTTGTACTGCAATTGATTGCCCTTCTGCTGACTGGTGTTCTTTGATTAATGTGCAAAGTATGTATAGTTTCCCCACAGGACACAAATATACATTTATAACTGGAACTGGAGCAAAGTCAAGATTTTTCAGACTACTCACACACACACCCTCCAAGGCAATCAAGCCACAAGAGGTTTCAATTTGAAACAGGACAGACCACAGGGACCCAGTTACTTAGTAGGCAGATGTGGCTGAGAAGTCCTGTTTCCCATAACACATGATTAGCACTTCCAAAGTATTGTTAGACTCTTGTGGAAGTTCTGCTTTCCCAAGCTTTTCATGGGAGAAAAGACACCCACTGGGACTACCATCTACTTCTGCTGTCAGGGAATGTGTGTGAATTCCTGGTGACTTATTTGGTATGATAAAGCACATATCATTGATTAATAGACTAACAGTTTGATGAGCTTTGAGAAACAGCTCTCTCCACTGAAAAGAATCGGAGAGCTTGATTGATTATGTCAGTAAGAGCATGTTTTTTAAAAAATTCTACAGCAGAGTTACCTATTCTCTGGGAAGAGAAAAACAATCAAATTGTGTTTACTGTGTTCTCTTTTCTGGCTCCCTTTGAAATATTTTTGTACGTTTCAGCAGAAGAAGAAAGCAGCCAAAACTAATCTTTTGGAAATCATACTATATCAGAAAACAAGACCTCTGATATGTTTATTTATTAGAAGGATGTATCGGACATGGAGAAGTCCAAATTCCAAGACAGAGCAGGTCAATTTGTTGTACACGTTCATTTACTTGGGAGACAGCAAGCCACAAATGAATCCACTCTACTCCAAGTCTGGGCTAATTCAAATCTCTGATCTTGACCTGTTTTTCTCAGCTTCTATCAGTTACTAGTCATTTATTTATAATAGTGGAGAGGAACATATTAGCAACAAGATCATGATTTTTGCTCTGATCCAAGTGCCCTGCAAGACTGTGTGTTAAAAGAGAGCTCTTTGGTTGTGCTTTCACACAAATTATATTACACATTACTTAAATCTTATGTAATATTAATCTGGAAATAATAATTGATTGACTGATTATATGCCATCAAATCAGAGTTGACTACTAGCAACCATACATACAACCTTCTCCAAAAGTGTCACCTCGGCCCCATCCTTCAGGTCTTCTAACAGGGCACACTTCCCTGATTTTCTATTAGATTATTTCCTAGGAGTTGAATATTCAAAACAATGCCACTCAAATCTGACTTCAAATCCCTGGAACACAAATTTGTTTCCATCTTGGGTCACTTTAAGCTCAAATATTGACTTTAATATAGATCATCATTTTCTATGTCTACAAAATACTGGCCTTGTCTATGGAGATTCTCAATCATTCAGATCATGGTTGTCCCAAAGGTGCTTTTCCAAAAGGCAGCTGGACTTGGTTTTTGCCTTGAAGATGTTTCTCTTCTCATCCAAGAAGCTTCTTCAGTTATTTTTCAGTTCATTTTCAAGGAAAAAAAGAAAGTCCAGTTGCCTTTGAAAAGCACCTTTGGGACAAGACACTGGACTATTTATACATGCAAAAAAGAGATGGAGAGATTGAAGGGGGAGGGGGCTTACAGAGAAAAGGAGCAGAATATGAATTGCTTCTCTATTATAAAGCTTTTCCACAAAATATGAGAGACAGACCAAAAATTCCTCTAGGTCACATTTGGGTATATCAGTTTTCTCCAAAATATAGTGGTGATATACAAAATATAACCCACAGTTATCTTAATGGCTCCTTGAAATTCTTCTTGTCATATTTTTCCAGAGCATGTGGGTTGAAACTGCTGTGCATTTTTAAACATTCTGCACATATCTGAGCATACATGTGCATACAAATATTTGCACATGTACAGTCCAATTCCTGTATTACCTGATCACAATTTCTATTTCAAATAAATGAATATACAAGACAGTCTAAGTGCCTCTTTAATGTGCTTTTTAATTGGTTTCTACCTATAAGCTAACTTGCCCAGCCCTTTAGATGTGGAAAAAGCTAAAATCTGGGTGCATTGTGTGAAATTTGACGACCAAGGTCAAATTTTCTTAAACCCAAGTATTTACAGAGACCTCAGACTGTGATTTAAATAAACTGTGTAATTGCAGTGTTTAAAACAGGCTTAAATGTTACAATAACTATATTGGGTGCAGACTGTTATGTAGGTTTCTGGATAAAATCCCACTGTAGGAAAGTTTAAACGATTACAAGCTTAGATTGTCTATTTAAAATTGAAAAGCTTTTTCATACTAGCAGGCAAGAAGCAGATAAGCACCCCTTCAAATATTACACAAGAATCACATCAAGGTGAATGCATCTTACAGCAGTTGAATGCTTCAGAATAGGCATTTTTTCTGTAACTCCAAAACACACAGATATGCATGCATACTATATACTCTAATCTTCCATAAATTCAGTTATATATCGGATTCTGAAAAATATGGCCTATTCCAGGCTTAAAGATACATCTATTTAAATTCTTGAGTATTTTGTACATACATGGTTTCCTATGCCAAAAACAATTGCAGCATAATACAGAAATTCCTCTAGAGGTTCCTCCCTACACTTTCTCTCATAATCAGTAGTTTATGTGAGCAATCTTCATAGAGTAAAGAAGACACTTAAAGGCAAAGAGAATATTTTTGACAGCTGTTTAATACCTGTGGCTTATGTTAGGCACACTGGACTTCTAGCCCAGGAAGATTTTGGATTGTTTTAGTAATAATATAAACTTGATATTTACATAGGAGCTTAATTTACATACATTTCAACTATGTGAATGCATTTTATTCCAATATCTTTATTTCTTAAAATGTGTTTATGAAATTGAGAGCAATAAGATTGAAAATGCAATCACATTAGTTCTTTTCATCCCTTCAATTTATATTCCACTTATTTTTATTCTTTACATACAGCATTTATATAGTTCTCTAAGTCATACATCTACTTATTCAGAAGTTCCATAATGGAGAAGAATATTCCAGCTAAATCTTCTAGCATGTGGAGAACAAAGTTGACCTTGAATTAATATCTCAATTTTTCTATTTCAGAACATACGATTTTTGTGTTTGTTTACATGTGGCAAAGTAATAAGCCATTTTGCATAGTTTACTCACAGATATATGGAATTCCATAGTGAAAAAGAAAGTAGGCAGAGAGGGAGGCAGACTTTAGAGATGAGTAAGCAGCCACTTCCTGTTGGCATCCCTGCTTGAAGTCTTTTTCTTTGGAACATCTCTAGCTGATGGAATCTTTGGCTACTCATTGCAGCACCTGTATTTCCATTCTAAGTCAGGGCTTGCTTCATCTTGCCTGGTCCACTGTCTCATGTGATGAGGTTATACCTTGGCAGTCTTACCAGCAAAGTAGGCTACCTCTTTAGAATCACATCAATCAATTAATCAGAATAGAGCTGGAAGGTACCTTGGAAGTCTTCTAGTCCAGCCCCCTGCTCAAGCAGAAGACCCTATACCATTTTAGACAAGTGACTGTCCAATTTCTTCTTAAAAATCTCCAGTGATGAAGCTCCTTACAACGTCTGTTCCACTGGTTAATTGTCCTCACTGTTAGGAAGTTTCTCTTTAGTTCCAGTTGGCTTCTCTCCTTGATTAGTTTCTATCCATTGTTTCTTGTCCTGCCTACAGGTGCTTTGGTAAATAAGTTGACCTCCTCTTTGTGGCAACCTCTCAAATTCTGGAATACTGTTATCATGTCATCCCTAGTCCTTCTTTTCTCTAGACTAGCCAAACCCAAATCCTGCAACCGTTTTTCATATGTTTTAGTCTCCAGGTCTTTAATCATCTTGCTCTTCTTTGCACTTTTTCCAAAGTTTCAACATCTTTTTTGTAATGTGGTGACCAAAACTATTTCAGGTGTGGTCTTACTAAGGCTTTATAAAGCGGTACTAATACGTAACATGATTTGGGTTCTATGCCTCTGTTTATACAATCAAGGATTGTATTGGCTGCTGCCGCACACTGCTGGCTCATATTTAAGTGATTGTCTACTAGGACTCCAAGGTCCCTCTCACAGTTACTGTTTTTCAGCCAGATTTCACCTAATCAGTACTTGTATCTTTGGTTTTTCCTGCCTAAGTGTAAAATCTTGCTTTTCTTCACATTAAATTTCATGTTGTTGGATAGTCTGTCAAGATCTTTTTGGATCCTGAGCTTGTCTTCTAGGGTGTTGGCTATTCCTGCCAGCTTAGTATCATCTGCAAATTTGATGAGTTCCCCTTCTATTCCCTCATCTAAGTCATTTATGAAGATATTGAAGAGTACTGGGCCTAGGATGGAACCCTGCGGCACCTCACTGCTTACTTCCCTCCATATAATAATAATAATAATAATAATAATAATAATAATAATAATAATAATAATAATAATAATAATAATAATAATAATAATAATAATAATAATAATAATAATAATAATAATAATAATAATAAGTTGGAAGGGACCTTGGAGGTCATCTAGTCCAACCCCCTGCTCAGGCAGGAAACCCTATACCATTTCAGACAAATGGCTGTCCAGTCTCTTCTTAAAAACTTCCAGTGTTGGAGCATTCACCACTTCTGGAGGCAGGTTGTTCCACTGGTTAATTGTTCTAACTGTCAGGAAGTTTCTCCTTAGTTCTAGGTTGCTTCTCTCCTTGATTAGTTTCCATCCGTTGCTTCTTGTCCTGCCTTCAGGCGCCTTGGAAAATAGCTTCACTCCTCTTCTTTGTGGCAGCCCCTGAGATATTGGAACACTGCTATCATGTCCCCCCTCGTCCTTCTCTTCATTAAACTAGACATACCCAATTCCAGCAACCGTTCCTTATATGCTTTAGCCTCCAGTCCCCTAATCATCTTTGTTGCTCTTCTCTGTACTCTTTGTAGAGTCTCAACGTCTTTTTTACATCGTGGTGACCAAAACTGGATGCAGTATTCCAAGTGTGGCCTTACCAAGGCATTGTAAAGTGGAATTAATACTTCACGTGATGTTGATTCTATCCCTCTGTTAATGCAGCCTAGCACTGTGTTGGCCCTTTTGGCAGCTGCAGCACACTGCTGGCTCATATTTAAGTGATTGTCCACTAGGACTCCGAGGTCCCTCTCACAGTTACTGCTATTGAGCAAGGTACCCCCTATACTATACCTGTACATTTGGTTTTTCTTTTACCATTAAGGACGACTCATTGTGTGCAGTTTGTCAGCCATTTCCAAATCCATCTGGTGGTGATACTGTCTATCCCATTTTTTTAAAGCTTTCCAAGAAGTAGGTTGTGGTTTACTTTGTTGAATGCCTTGCTGAAGTCTAAGTATACTATGTCCACAACGTTTTGCTAGTCTACCAATTTAGTCATTTTGTCAAAGAATGAAATAAGATTGGTTTGGCATGATCTGTTTTTAACAAACCCATACTGGCTTTTAGTTATAACTTTCTTTCTAAATGTTCGCAGATCTGTTTTTTTATTATCTTTTCCAATATCTTCCCAGGTATTGATGCTAGGCTGATTGTTCTGTAGTTTCCTGGGTCTGTTTTTTTTTTCTTTTTTGAAGATGGGATCTCTCTCTCTCTCTCTCTCTCTCTCTCTCTCTCTCTCTCTCTCTGTAGCTCAGTGACTTATTCTGAACAAGTTACAGTGTAGATCGCAGGAGAAATTACCAAAAAAAAAAAAAAAACCACTGAAGGAAAATAATTTGTCCTCCTCACAACATACACCAGTTACACCAGTTACTCTAAGCTTAAGTATGGAGAATGCAAAGAGCAACCTAACCCTTGCCTATCGGGCATTTTATGTGGTCACTTTGAAACAATTATTAAATTATCCTTGTATCAGTCATATAAAATATTTGTTCTTTAGAACAGTTTAAAAAAAAATCACCTATAATTGCACTAGGAATGACACCAGAATGGCTGCTTCTGGTAGTAGCTGAAGGAACAGTATTATTTGAAGGGATTATATACTCAAGGGAAGACAACAACTTTAATGTGAGAAGCAACTTTTTCTCAATGCTTCCAATATTATTAATTATTAATCTGCTTGACAGCAGCAGGTTAGGCAACCTTTAACTTGATTTAACTGAGCATTTAAAAAAAAAATAAACTTTTCAGCTTTGAGACACTGAACCCAACCATGTCCAGAACGTATCCTTGAGGAAGCCTTCTCCAAAAAAGCTAAGAGAAATTGGTCATATTGTAGATTTTGGACATCTGTAAAGCTTCTTTCCTAAAAAATAAATAAATAAAGGAAGGAAGAAATGAGGAAATTACAGATATTCATTGCTTTTCCCATGGTTAAAAAAAGAGAAGAAATTCTTCAGGTTTAAAAAATAAACATATAATTTCAAGGGCCTGAACCTCAGTGACCTCCATTCTTAAGATAAATAAATGATGCAGCATTACATAACGGAAACTGTGAGTTAAGCTGAGAAAGTTGGAGAGAACAAGAGAAAAAGCAGAACTTTCATCCCTTCAGCTGTTCCCCAGGAAAGAGCTGACATGTCAGAGTTTTATCTAACAGTGGATATTCTCCACTGGAATGTTAGCACTTTCATGGAATTCTGAGGAGTTCAAACCATTTCCCCTTGATGTCATCAAGTACAGAGTGGAAAATTGATGAAAACCTTCTTAGAAAAATAAGAATATTCTTCTATCTGGTTATAAAAGGAGGTCAGGACAGTAGAGAAATGATGAGATGATGAGATGCAATTTAAGCATAATAATTATACTTCATAAAATAACTTGGAAATTACAAAAGAGTCACAATGAGTTTTGAATTTTAGGGTATCTAAACACTGGTACAAAAGAAAATCATACAAAATAACACATTTAGTTCTGCCAACTAAATAACCTGCCTTATATTTCCAATAACCACCATCCCTATCAAGGTTTTCCCTTCTGCCTTGGATCTTCAGTTTTCAAACTTTTCTTTTCATGATCTTCCTCTTTGAGAAGGAAGAAAGACTTCTACATTTTTAAATGATTCCATTCTTTTTCTATCTTAGCTTTATGCCAAAGGAAACATACTAGAGAAAGTTCTTTGTTCTGTATCTACTCCTTCCCAACTAATGATTGGGGCAGGAGCTAATAGCATATGTAGAACACAGAACACAGAATAACAGAGTTGGAAGGGACCTTTGATTTCTAGTCCAATTTCCTGCCCGTGCAAGATTCTATACCATTCTGGACTTTCTTTGGGCTTGATCATAGAAAGAATAACAGAATAACAGAACAGAATAATAGAGTTGGAAGGGATGCCAGAGATCCTCCAGTTCAACCCTCCACCCTAACAGGAAACCCTATACTATTTCAGACAAGTGGTTGTCCAATCTCTTCTTAAAAACCTCCAGTGTTGGAGCACCCACAACTTCTAGAGGCAAGCCATTAATTGTTCTCACTGTCAGGAAATTTCTTCTTAGTTCTAGGTTGCTTCTCTCCTTGATTGGTTTCCATCCATTGCTTCTTGTCCTGCCTTCAGGTGCCTTGAAGAATAAGCTGATCCTGTCTTCTTTGTGGCAGCTCTTCAAATATTGTAACACTGCTATCATGTCGTCCCTAGTCCTTCTTTTCATTGTGTCTTCTTACTTCTATGAAATGGTAATCTAGTGTTCACATAGCAAGTATTCTATTTATAGTGTGACACAAGTCCATCTTAGAAGTCTTTTTCATAACATGATCACTATTAGCAGCATCAGTGTCCTATTCGAAAGCAGGGACAAGACACCTCTGAAAAGGATGAGACATCATGACATATGTTTCAACTGCAACAAAAGTGACCACCCTCCAAAAAATTGAAGGGCCATTATGGCAAAAAAAATGACTGTCCTCCTAATTACACTGAATGGCCAGTCAAATGGAAGTAGATAGTAACACAATTTGTTTACCTACCTGTTTTTTTTTACCTGAACTAACCAATGGTTCTCTTGGTTCTAAAAAATTATTTGGAGGCATGTACGTACATCCAAACAGATTTTCCAATTTTAGTAACTATTCAGTGTCTTTGTCAAGTATTTGTGCAAACAGCAGAAAGAGACATTAAGTAGCACTCCTGCAAGCCAGAGGAGATACCAAAATAAAATAATTGATGAGGTGACCTTAAAAAGAGCAAGCCTGCTTATACAGTTAGGAAATACTCCGCAAGTCTAGAAGAAAGATAAAGAGGAGGACAGGCTGATTTCCTTTTTTTCAAAAGCCACAGATGAACACCTTTATAAGTTTCCAGATGAGAAGAACACTGGAAACATTTTTTTTCTAAATCAATGAATGTTGTGAAAGTTCAAAGACTCTTAAAAATTAAAAAATCTCTATCCCCCACCACATCACAGGCCTGCAATTGTACAGTTTACACGGTGAGTAACAATGGATATTGGAAAGCATAAACCTGACTGAGACAGAATATCGTAGAATAGTAGCAGTCTTTTATATAGTCTTGAAATACACTTGTACAAAAGATTGATTCCCTGATAAATAAACTGAGAACAGAGAGTTAGAATACACTGCCAAAATCAAATAGAGTTACTGCTTAGGTATGTTTTAAGGTAACAAAGTTAAAGGCAAAATAATGAAGACATTATTCTAATGCATTGGATATACTGTACACATTTTGTGTGATACTGTGCAAGTATAATGGGACACATGGCTCCTCTCACTCAGGGCATACAATCTGAAACAGAAAATTAAAAATCTCCAGCCACCCCTATTTCCCCACACCCATGCTGGGAGAACAGATGATGTGACCTTCCCTTGGTGCATTTTGTCTTTAAATGAGACCAGATGACAATTCGGTGAAGGTTTTCTTTTGAAAGTCTCCCTGGGAAAGGTATTTTAAAAAGAGATGCTGAAGAGAGTGAATACTGGGTTTTAAGTTACTCCTCATAGAAACAGCAGTATAGCTGTTTGCTAATACCTCAAGAATGGGATCAACAATGTTCCTGACCATTCTTCAAATCTCAGCAATATCACCCATCTTTGCAAGGCAGAGAAAGGCAACATTGTGCTGATATTTCAGTCTGAAGACTCATAAGTAATGGAAGGTCGTCAGAGAGCCAAAGTTATTAATTAAACTCACTAATCTGTCTCACAGAGGTGTTGGGCCCAAAAGGCAAGGTGCAATCTTGGGACATTCCTCTTCAGTACACTTATTTGTTTTCTTTCTTCAGAAAAAGGAAGAAAATATACTGGGGGGAAAGACAATTTTATTATATTGCCCAGTGTCTAGCTTGTTAGGACTAATGTTCTGATGAGGTGTGGGCCAATGAAAGCAGTCAGACTGTGGTCTGCTCAAAATTAAGGCCAGCTGACAGAGTCAACAGCTTTCAATGGGTCAGATATTTTCTGGATCTCCTGTTTCATACTGAAACTAATGAGAGTGAGCAAGCTTACATATTTCCCATGGGAGAGGTAAAACTCCTTTCTTATTAAGAATAAATCAGGGCAGAAGGAAGGAGTGTCATAACTTGAAAAGAGATATTATTCACACATTACTTTTTACATTAAAGTTCAAAGGCTTGACTGCAAGACTTCCTAACATTTGGATTCAAGATACCAGGATTCTTAGCTGTGTGAATGCTGAGTTTGCACATAAGATTCAATATTAACGGGGGAGGGGGGAATGTCTGTTATGTATAAATATGAAATAGTGGAGAATATCTGTAGCTCAGGTGTAGGATGAGGGTGAAGGTTCGTTCTCTGAGCTCGTGGATAGGTTTCCAAACATTTCATTGCCAGGCTAGGTAACATCTCCAGTGGAGTTTAGGGGATGTCAGTGACAGTGTTCTTCTGTTTGTAAGGGCTTTGGCTGGTCAGTAGGTCTTGTGATGGGTCCCATCACAAGACTTACTGACCACACAGAACACTCACAGACATAAACAGAACACTGACAACCCCTAAACTCCACTGAAGATGTTACCTAGCCTGGTAACGAAATGTTCAGAAACCAACCCACAAGCTCAGGGAAACGAACCTTCACCCTCACGTATAAATATGTTTAAGTATTAACTATATTACACTTGCAATATAACTTCTTCAAGCAGAAGTATCTGACTAGAACAAGATGGTATATGCTTCACCAGCTTTCAAACACTCTCATCATGAGTGTATCTTGTAGTTCAAAATCAACACAGAACAACTTAAAAATCATGACAATCACGACTCTGGGTACCAGAAAGCTAATTTATTCCAATCACCTACTTCCAAAGTATCCTTTCATCACAGGACTGTCAGGCTTCACCCCACAGGCAACAATGAACTACTTGGGCAAGCTCACAAGAATTCCTAGAACTATAGATAAGTAATCGTTACTGAAAAAACGGGGACCTACAGCCAAGAATTTCAGCAATTTCTCTGATTCAAGTAACAAGATCCTTATATAGAAACAAATGTTCAAATCTTCTTTTCTTTCCCTTTCCTTCCCACCTCATATAGGAGACTATATTTTAGGTGAGTTGGACTGACTGCATCTGTGCTTGGTTTGTCACATTTCTGTCATGTTTTTTTTTCCCCCCACTGACTATGTAAGAACTACTTCACAGGAGAATAAATTCCAAAAATCTAAAAAACGTCACATGTGCTTGGCTAGGAGTAAAGCAGCACTCTTGCTTTGCTAAAGTGAAAGAGGTGAAAGCAGAGATGAGACCTTGTACCTATGAGCTGTTTCACAAATGTCTAGGAACTTCAGGAATATTACAACTGAGGTCATCTGTTGGGGCACTGTGAACATTTTGTGATAAACATCCGAACTAAATCTGCCCTTAAGATCATTTAAGAAATAAGTGGTGGATTGATTTTCCCAGCATCCTAAGTCCCTCCAAGTATACAGGGCGCGAAGGTAACCACATGTAGCTGAATATAATAGTATAAACAATTGCATTAAATACACAAAACTGGAAAAAAATCAAAGAAAAAAGCACACCATCAGACAGTTCAAGCCATAGTTTAGATGCAATATTTATCGCATAATTCGAATCCAGTAAATATTACCTTCTTTTTGCTGCAATAAATCTGCCATTTCTTCTCTGGTGGGAGTGCAAACATCGCCTCTCTATTCTTATCTGTGAGATCCAATTCATCCTGGAAATGGCAAGTGAAAAATAATGTGTGAACAACAGCATTGTTGTATTTTTTTCAGCACTTTTTTCTGATCATTATCACCTCAGTTAAGTACCTAGAGGTTTGTAATTTTCTCAAATAATTGATATTGTAAAAATATCCTTTATATTCCAATGCACTAAATAATATGTCCATTGTCCTCATCAACACAGTGGCTTTCTTTTCATACATAGAACATGGGAAATCAATTTCCTTTCATCTAAAGAAAAAAAAAAACTGTCGCAGGGTTCTATTAGCAGCCATACCAGAAAGCTCTTCAATAACCTTGTTAATTAGATCTTGGCACAGTTCATTTTTGCAAAGAGGAACGCAAGTTTTGAATAAAAGCCTCTGTGTGAATGTTCCCCCACATGTTTTTAACATTTCAAATATGCAGTTGGCCCCAAAATTTTGCCTTTCACAATCTATATTCAATATATAGAACCTGCAATGGCAGTTTCAGAGTTGATGAGGCTCTAGGATCTAGATCCCTTTGTGTTTGGTTTGCAAACAAGCAGCAAAAATACAAATTTAATAACTACACAGAACTCTCTCTACTATAGAAGCAGCTTTAATTAGTGTTTCCAATAGAAGAGAATATATATATATTGAAGGTAAAATTTGGTCACTGTTTCTATATACAGTAGTAGCTTGCTTGGAAGTGTTGGTGGGGGTGTAATTTCGTCTTTGGTAGTTTCTTGACAGATATTATTTTCTGCTTGTTTGCCTGGTATAAATCCTATATATCAGGGTGTTGGCTGCTGGACAGAATGTGTTTAGATTTCCAAGTCTCTTCCAATAATATCCTCCTAAACACTGAAATACTGTAGGAGAATTATGTGCCAAATTTTATTTTTATGTAGCATCTGTTAACTGCTCTACTCTATCATGCAGAAACTAAAAGCTGTACTATATAATAGGAAATGTTTATCACTAAAAAAAAAACCTTAATTGTCCCCTTTTCATTTCACATAAAGCATCTTAGTTTTTCTGGTTTTGGAAGGGGAAAGTTAAATAAAGGAACTCTTTACTGAGAAAGAAACCAAAATTAAAGTGATTTCTGAGGTACTGAAATTAGCTTTATTCCAAATTTTAGACAATGCTTCTTTAAGACTTGGAACGCTTTTTGGAGTCAATAAGTTGTGAAAACAATGAACTAAAATTGCACACTGAGCTTGGTAGCAGATGCTGACAGATTTAAAGGCCCATGGAGATTTCAGCTCCAGAAAGGTAAAAAAAGGAAAGACAAGGCTAAGTCATTGCCAAGAGCCCAAGATAAAAGAAGCCAGGGGTTTTCACTGTGTTGATGGTAGTGGAGGTGGCAGCAAAGATATTTCAGGTATATCTCCATAAATGTGTGGGAAGACTGTAAGCCATGTGGAAATGGTTAGTGTGAATCTTTTCCAAACAAGAGGGCAGCCAAGCAAGGCAAAGCATTTTATCTTCACAATACAAAATTAGAAATGCTTGGGTCAGGAGCACATTCTTGGAGAGACAGAAAGAGAAGAGAGAAAGAAGCTGCACATCACAACCTCAAATGAAGAACCTAAGAAGAGGTCCAATGGGAAAAAGAAACACAGGAGTACTTATGCTTGTGGTGTTGGGGAGACTAACTTTAGCAGAAGTCCTGCACAAATCCACAAGCACAAGCTGGGCCACCTCAGCAAAATTCTGTAGCAAGGCACCACTGCTTGAGGGAGGGAACAAGCCAAGAACTTGTTTACTTGGCAATGATCAGCTAAATGGATAATATTCCCAAGTCATAAAGATGTCTAAGAAAGTGAGACATGGCTACGTCAATAGTTCACCTTAGGAACATCAGCTGTAAGTTGAGAACTTTCATAATTGCCCAGCCTTTATGTACGGGGTAGGGTAGAAATTGTAAGTGATTAGCCCACAAAGTATTAGTCCAACCATTCTCATCCTGCAGTTTCCAAGATAATTCTGTTCATGATTCAAACAAGCTCACTCTGCTAAAAAAAAATATTTGGGCTTAATTTAATGATTTATATAGAACTTGTCTAATACATCATGTCTAAGCAAGGAAATGAAATTGGAGGAAAAAAAATATGTTGACCTTTTGTCATTTCATTATTTTTGGGAAATGAGAAAATCTTTAAAAAAGAGATGGTAACAAATGGCCTCAGTATTAAAGATTTAAAGTTTAACTGATGCTGTTGTTGCCTCAACAGATGGCAGTGAGTGCCTGGCTGGTCTTGTCTGGCCTTAGAAGCTAAGCAGGGTCAGGCTTAGTAAGGACTTGGATGGGAGACTTTCAGGAAATACTAGGACTGCAAGTGGTCCAGGAAATAAAAATGTATGATATAATAAGAGAATAGTAAACTCTTTCTGTATCGCTACTACAAAAACTGCTAGGATGTGTCCATAAAGTCTTCAGGAATTGAACTTGAAGAATATTTATTATGGATTCACTCAGCTATCAAATTACCCATCTCACAAAACATATTGTTACATTTGGTTATGCATGATTTGAATCTGTATTTTGTATAATTTTTGTATAAATGTGTTCAACTTTGTGCTGATTTGCAAGTTAGTTTAAGCAGCACATACTGAAACAAATCCTTTTAAAAAACAATAATAGATAAACTTAGAGTTGAGAATAAACAGGAAAATACCCTGTTGTATAAGCAACAGGGACATTTGTTTGTCTTTCAAATTGGAGAAAACACATTAAAAGATAAAGCATTTATCTTTTAATTTATTTGACTATAATTTATTTGGACTTCAGTAAGGCATTTGATAAAGTAGATCACAACCTACTACTTAATAAGATAGAAAAATGTGGGTTAGACAGCATCACCACCAGATGGATTCGTAGCTGGCTGACCAGCCATACTCAGCGTGTGGTCCTCAATGGAACTGCATCTACATGGAAGTGTGTAGTGGGGTGCCCAAGGGCTCTGTTCTGGGCCCAGCGCTCTTCAACATCTTCATCAATGATTTGGATGAGGGGATAGATGGGGAACTCATCAAATTTGCAGATGACACCAAGCTGGCAGGAATAGCCAACCCTCCAGAAGACAGGCTTAAGATACAGAAGGATCTTAACAGACTTGAACATTGGGCATTATCTAACAAAATGAAATTCAATGGTGAAAAAAGTAAGGTTCTACATTTAGGCAAGAAAAACCAAATGCACAGGTATAGTTTAGGAGATACCTTGCTCAATAGTAGTAACTGTGAGACAGATCTCAGAGTCCTAGTGGACAATCACTTAAATATGAGCCAGCAGTGTGCTGCAGCTGCCAAAAAAGCCAACAGAGTGCTAGGCTGTATTAATAAAGGGATAGAATCAAGATCACGTGAAGTGTTAATACCACTTTATAAAGCCTTGGTAAGACCACACTTGGAATACTGCATCCAGTTTTGATCACCACGATGTAAAAACGATGTTTAGTCTCTAGAAAGAGTACAGAGAAGAGCAACAAAGATGATTAGGGGACTGGAGGCTAAAACATATAAGGAACGGCTGCTGGAATTGGGTATGTCTAGTTTAATGAAGAGAAGGACGAGGGGGGACATGATAGCAGTGTTCCAATATCTCAGGAGTTGCCACAAAGAAGAGGGAGTCAAGCTATTCTCCAAAGCACCTGAAGGCAAGACAAGAAGCAATGGATGGAAACTAACCAAAGACAGAAGCAACCTAGAACTAAGGAGAAACTTCCTGATAGTTAGAACAATTAATCAGTGGAACAACCTGCCTCCAGAAGCTATGAATGCTCCAACACTGGAAGTCTTTAAGAAGAGATTGGACAGCCATTTGTCTGAAATGGTATAGGATTTCCTGCCTGAGCAGGGGGTTGGACTAGATGACCTCCAAGGTCCCTTCCAACTTTACTACTACTACTACTACTACTACTACTATTATTATTATTATTATTATTATTATTATTATTATTATTATTATTATTATTATTATTATTATTATTATTATTATTATTATTATTATTATTATTTCCAGAACTAATATGTAAAGATAAATGATATTTTACAATTGTCTGAATTTTATAAGACAGTTCTTCAATCAAAACATGAATGCAATACATCAACTTTTAAGGAAAAATCTACATAAAATTGTACATTAATGATAATAGGAGGTGCTATACACTATATTAGCAATAATTGCTTGCCAACAATGTGCACATTAGGAAAAACGCACATAAAATGTCCTATGAATCTACCTTGCAGAAAAAAGAACACATGTTATGATCAGGAAAGAATACAGACCAAGAGAAGTTGACATTGAACAATTTAGCCATCCTCATTTGTGCTCCATGCTATTTATTTAGGACACAATGTTATACTTCTGATCTATCAACTGAAAGCCATCAACACACATCATCAGTCTATAAACTGCACTCAGGATAGTTGTAATTCAGATGAAAGCATCAAGCTGTGTAAACTCTCTTTTTTTAGCTCTCTGTTGTGCTAAAAGACTTCTTTCAAGCCTGAAGAGAAAAGCCTTGATAAAAGATGAAGTGGAGAGGGTGCTTTGCAGAGACCAACTCAATATTGCAACAGACACAGTAGCTTCAGTCTATTGCTAACCTTGAAGCCTAACCAGGATTCCAAATAGAAATACACAATATAATTCTTCTCCAACAACTGTTGTGGCGATTTTCTAATCATATGTGAATTCTTCTTGAGTAGAAGATTGAATCCAGAGAAATCAGTTGCTTGACTCATAAAAAAGCATTTCAAGATGAAAAAGCTGATATAATGTTGATTAAAAAAACATTTGCCAGGTTGACCTCAGGGAGAAGATGAAATAAAGGTCCTCCAGCTAATGTTCCTAACATTCTGTCTCTTTTTTAATTACCTTTTTCTGTTGTATGTTATTTACTGAGAAACGACATGGCTGGTGGAAAAAAATGTTTCCAATCCAGATTTTGAAATTACATTGGCAAGATTCAAAATGGCTGAAAAAAACCCCTTATGAAAATCAAAATACAAAAATTAGCAGGCCAGAAACATACAAAAGTATTTAAGCTCTTGGAAACTTTCCTCCCCTATGAAAAATGCTTTTATTTTTGTACCTTAATCTCATGATTCTTTTCAATTTTTAAAGGTTTAACTTTTTCTATGTGCAAGTTACTTCATAATTCCAAATTGGCATAATTCCAAATATTATTATATTTTGCTACATTTCTCTTCTCAATCCTGTAGCTTCCCTGGTTGCATTTATTATTTAGTCTTAGACAGACGGACAGACAGAAGTTTATCTTCACTTATTTACAAGTGGTAGACTAAGCTAAGCACTGGGTCAAGCTTGCTCAGTACCGCCCAGGAGTACTAAGGCAATAGACTAGACTGGGAAATCAAATAAAGATCTTAGAAGAAGACAAAGATAAAATAACTCCATATCCTGGAAGCACAGTGGTTAGAATGCAGTATTGCATTCTGCCCCCTGCCAGGAATTCAATCCTGTCAGTAAAATGAGGACCCGGGGCAATATACTGACTCTGTAAACCACTTAGAGAGTGCTGTAAAAGCATTATAAAGTGGTATATAAGTCTAAGTGCTATGGCTATGGCTGTATTGTTCTCAAAAAACTATATGGTAGCCTAAGAAGTCCACAAGACTCAAGCTCAGGTCAAAGAAGACTTTTACATTTTTTTAATGATGGTAATTTGTATGATGAATGTACTTGTATGGTGTAGTCCTTAAGACATCAGGCTAGAAACTAAGACACTAAGTTCTAATTCTGCCTTAGGTACGAAGCCAGCTAGATGACCTTAGGCCAATCACTCTCTCTCAGCCCTAGGAAAGAAGCAATGGGAAGCCATTTCCAAAAAAGCTGCAGGGACTTACCCAGGCAGTCACCAGGAATCAACAATGATTCAAAAGCACAACACACATACAAAACCTCATGTTTGTATGAAATTTCAAAAATCCACATGGGAGAACAAATTCAGGTATAAATTTCTTCTACTTAAAAAGGGAGAGTTAATGACTTGGTTTTTGACCTATCCTTGGACTGAAATTGAAGGTAAATATTTCTCCTGTTCAGTTGTGTCCAACTCTAGGGAGTGTGCTCATCTCCGTTTTTTAGCCGAGGGAGCCAGCGTTGTCCGAATAATTTTCTGTGGTCATATGACCAACATGATTATTATTATATTGCAGCTAATCAAGAAACTGTTCCATAGCCAGTTATTTGCAACTTGTAGTAACATATACTGTTCAGTCCACAGGCATGTGTGGCTGAAGTAAAACATCTTAAAGCTATGGCCTTCAATGTCACAAAAAACATCATAAGTACAAAACAGCTTGCTCTATGAAAATATTCATTTCAAAATGCAAATCACTTTAAACTGAATAGCAACTATTCAGTTCTGTGTCTGGAATTTATGCAACAGTATCCCGTCCTCCTTTGTTCTACAGCTTTTCCTTTTCTTTAGGAGGAAGAAATAAAATCCAACATGGATTATGCTGAAAACTGTGTAATCCCTGTTGATTAAAAGGATGGTGCTATGCCCTTTACTCAAAACCTTAACACACCCAATATTCTAATTTTAGCTACATTTTTGTGATTCTTGGCTTCCCCCTCTTCCAGATCTACAGCTTTTTTCAAAAACCCCAAAATCCAAATAGCTAAAATCTTGGGCAAAACATTTTTCATACAAACATTTTCCATTTCATTTTGAGAATAGAATTCTATATTATATTTATGAGTTACGTGGATTCCTGCTTGTTCCTAGGTTTTATATTTATAGGTAGTTTGACAGAGCTCCACTATAAGACATTGCTTACAATACCAGTCATCCCATCTTTAATGAATGGTTTTTATAATGGTATGGTCATTTTCTGAGCCTAGGTAGTTCTTTACCAACATTAAAATGGTTATATTCTGTTTCGGAATAAACTCTTACAAATATCTTATTTTGCTCAAAATGTTCAAACTTCCATTCAGAGTACAATGTTGCTGTCCTTCAGTCTGAGTAGTAAACCATTTCAAGAAGACACTACTTAATTACTTAGATCAAACTACAATTCTCCCCTTCATTCTTTCTTCCAATGTTGACATGGCAAATAAAAGCTTTCACCTTATAAGAAAATGTACACAATCTCCATTTAACATGAGATTTTCTCCCAGCAAAGAAGAACATACATATTGGATCACAATTCTAGAAATTAGCTAAAATGGAAGTGTTCCAGAGGTGCTAAGGTAATCAATGACACTTAGGTTGAATTATTGCTGTACAGATTTTCCACCAAGTATTTATTATATTGAAATTAAATCATGGTAGCTGCTGCCTACAACTTGTACTAATTTCTGTGAAGATAGAAAATTAGTTCTGATTGCCTTCCCTTGGCACTCTTTTAGGTGCATGACCTATGTTTTCCCCAGCCTTCTTTTCTCTAAATCGAGCATCCCAAATTTCTTAACATTAATGTCATAAGACATGTCCTCAAGTCCCCATATCACTTCTGTCACCTTCCTCTGATCTTATTCTAATCTGTGAATACCTTTTTGGAAATGAAATGCACAGACCTGTAGACTGTACTCCAGATGCAATATCATCTGTGCAGAACAGAGGGAAACAAGGATTCCACATATCTTTGATACAATGCTTTTTGTAAGGCAGCCAAGGCTTGTTATTCATATTCAAGTCCTTCTCTGATATTTCTGCTTCCAGAAATCTCCCATCTTGTATCTATGTACCACATTTTTCCTCCCTAAATTTTTTTCCTATTGAAGAACTTCTTGGTCGTCACAGCCCAATCTTTCAACGTCAAAATTACTACAACTGTGTTCTATCAGTCTAGATGTTGACCTGATCTAATTTTCTGTCATCTGCTAATATGATAAGCAGTCTTTCAATCCCATTACCCAGATTATTAATAAACAAATATTGAATAATACTGGTCTGAGAAATTCCTGAGAGACCTCACTGATAATGCTGTTCAGCTTGATGTAGATATATCAATGTTCTGATGGTAATTTGCCAGCCAGTTGTAGATTCACCTTAACATTGTGCCATCTAAATCACACTTCAACAACTTGTCAATTAGAATCTCATTTGGAACTCTGCTACAAGCTTTGCTGAAAAGGTAGATTGTATCCATAAGGGTTTCCTTGTTCACTAAAATAGTTATCTTGTCAAAGAATGAGACAAGATGACCTATTTTTGACAGAGTCATCCTGACTTTAGCAATAATAATACTCTTGTCAAGATAACTACAAATAGGCTGCTTTGTTAAAAGAACAATAAGCAGTGCCCTGCTGGATCAGACATTTGACCCATTTAGTCAAGCAGTATATTCTCACAGTAATCAACCAACCTCAACAAGGAAGTCTAGTTGTTTCCAGCAGGTGGCAATCACACTGCCATCAAGGCTACTAACCATGACTTTTATGAATTGGTCATGAGTAATAAATAAAGGAGAATATTTGGTCATGAATAATTTCCAAACCCTTTTTTGAAACCAGCACCACACCTTGTAGTAGCAAATTCCAAAGTTTGATTATATATAATGTAAAAAATAATTGCTTTTGTCTCTCCTGATTCGTCCAGGATTAGTTCAGATGTGGTTGTACCATTGAGGCACTATAATATTAGCATGCCATTTTTCAGTACCTTTTCTTATTATTGCTAAAAAGGGTTGGCTTTTTTATAGTGGATGAACTGTGCTGACAATTCCATCGAACTGTTTACTAAGTTCTCTTTCCTTATCAGATTCTGCTAGCTCTGATCCCATTGGTCAGAACAGATGGGATTTTGGGCACGAGCATGCGATACTTTACACTTTATTTACTCAAACATCTACTCTAATTGTATGTACAGTTGCTCTGGTCAGTGTTCAAGTAATTTTCACAGTCCACAGAAGCATGAGAAAAAGCCAGCAGGAAATAACTGAAGTTCTCATCACAATACAAAATGATTAGATGACCCAGTTCTAAAATGTGAGCCATTTGGGGCTACAATTGGTCTACTCAGAATTCCAAAGTTAGATTTTCTATTCTTCTCTATGCAGATTAGCTTTTTCACAGAAGCAGCTGCAGAAGCAAGAGATTTTAAATAAAGTTAGGCACACCCATAAAGTCAAGAAGAAGTCAATAGTAAGGAATATCACTAGCTACCTCATACGATGGCCAAGTATGCAGAGGATTAATATGTCATAAAGGCTTTTCCTCTATCTTATTTATACAGTTTTCTCTACCCCACCTTCATTGCAAATAAATATTGGCATACTCTTTATACAAATGCTATTCTTTTATATTCCTTACACAGTGATGAAAGAATGGTCTTTCTTATATGAATATGAATAAATTACATGGGATATAAAGATTGTGCCACAAGGACTATTTCTTGAAAATACACACACACACACACACACACAGGAATATACAGGATCATTTCCTATTTGAAGCTAAGTTATGTAGAGCTTTATTGATTCAAAGCAACATTTTGAATTAGATTTATTGGTATGTGACATTGAGTGAATTGAATGATAAGAGAATTAAGGTTCGATTACAATAGATGGTTTCTGTGTCTTGTGGTTTCCAGGATGTTTTTCAAAGGCAGTGCTATATAGAAAAGAATGCTTTAATATTTCAATTTTAATTTAATTTTAATATTTCAAAATAAAACTATTTTAAAATAGATATTTCAAAGTGGAGCCACAGAAGTAACACTACCGGCATTGAACATTTGGTAAACAAACATAATCCCAATTTCAAAGGATTATCAGACAGTTAACTCCAAATGCTCGATTCTGGGATTCCATTTGTTCTCTCATATAAGAACAATAAGAAGCATTACGTACAATAGATTACTAACAAACCTATGTATAGGACCACTACACAATAAATCCAGACCATTCACCTATCACAAAGACATAACGTACCATCTCTGACCTGATTTTTTCAATACTTTTCCAATATCCAGTTCCACCACAATTAGAGGAAAGACATGGCTTGAACAAGTCATCTGCTCTGTAATATATAGGTAGCCTTGCAGTTAATAAATACAAATTAAGGTCTTACATCTTTAGCCTGCAAAGAAGAACCTTAGCAGGAGGATACAATATAGAAGAAAATTATAAACATTGCACTCTGATCCTTTCCAAATAAGAGCCAATTCAGTCTGTTAAAAGTGTTAATAAGTGAATTGAGTAAGACCACATGGTACTATTTATATCACTCAGCAGATGCATCTTTGTATTAGTAACAAGCTCAGAAGTGTTTTATATTTCCATACCAGCTTCATCTGCAATAAACGGACTGAAGGATTTATTCTGTGACAAGGAATGTAGCATTCTTGAATAAGGGATTCTACTACTCAGTTTGGTTCTAACAAGCTATATAGTAACATGACTTGTATGTTACATCTTTTGCCTCTGCTAACCTATACCAGCTACTTCAGACTGATTGAGATCCTTAATTTTTATTGGTATCACAGTATTTTCCAGAGAAGGATAAAATACAGACCGTTCTATTCAGGGAAGAATTTTCAGTACTTTCTCCTACGTAACTCCTCTGGAATGCACCATCATCTTTGGGACCAAAAGATGAGCTTCAGAAGGGCAAAGGGTCTCTGTCACCTCAAACTTTCAAAAGGTAATGAATAGAGGAACAGATTTTTTTTAAGGAAGAGCAAGAAGTGTTGCATTAGCCCACGTTAGATTTTAGCTTCTTTAACTACAGTTAGAATTGAGCAAAAATGGCCTTTTCAACTTTTCCACCAAATTTCTACTCTGATTTTTTTCCCAGATGAAGCAGAAATTCTCCTACCATTCCAAACATTCAACAGGCCTAAGGGTTTTTTCATAATGTTTTCCTTTCAGATTTCATTAACTCACAGAAAGCAAAAGACCAAAATCTATTGAAGATATAACTGCATAATATATGATTGGATATTCCTGGCACTTAGAATTTAAAAAGCCCATGTGGAATAGGATGGCTTGTTAAAGTCTTCTGAAATAATGCAAGACAAGGGAGTATCTCAGGTACAGAGATCTTCACTATGTTAAGTAAGCTTTCATTAAACAAGAAAAGATTTCTGGACTGAGAAACTATAACTTACAGTAAGCAAATTATAATCAAAGTGTTAAAAGCAACATATGAAGAAAAGAGGAAAGAGAATGGGAAACACATACTTGAACAATAGTAATCTGCCTATTTATTTTATTTATAAAATTTATTAGCCACCCATCTTGCCACATGTTAACTGGGCGGTTTACAATATTAAATGAAAACTACTCTCAAGTCCCTACACCACAGCTGAATCTTATTTTCCATATTTCCTTCCCTTTCAATGGTCTTGAACAGGAACTGTTAACTTGTCTGGGAGAGGTATAGATTCTACTTTACCAAACTACTGGGCAGCATTGAGAACGACAAAGATAATTGGGTAACTAAAGACTAAAACATATGAAGAACGATTGCAGGAATTGGGTATGTCTAGTCTAGTGAAAAGAAGAACTAGGGGTGACATGATAGCAGTGTTCCAATATTTGAGGGGCTGCCACAAAAAAGAGGGGGTCAACCTATTTTCCAAAGCACCAAAAGGCAGACTAAGAAACAATGGATGGAAACTGAACCAAGAGAGAAGCAACCTAGAACTAAGGAGAAATTTCCTGATAGTAAAAACAATCAATCAGTGGAACAACTTGCTTTCAGAAGTTGTGGGTGCTCCAACACTGGAGGCTTTTAAGAAGGGACTGGATAACCATTTGTCTAAAATGGTATAGGGTCTCCTGTTTAAGCAGGGGATTAGACTAGAAGACCTCCAAGGTCCCTTCCAATTTTGTTATTCTATTCTATTCTAGTCTAGTCTAGTCTATTTCTAGTCTCACAACAGTTTGATTATGAAACCTATTCTCCACACCAGAAGAAGCTAGCAAAAAAGATAATTTACATTAGTAAAGAAGTAAAAAGGAATATACAATTATTATTTTGAAGATGTGAATTACAATTACACATTTTACAACAAGTATCAAGAACATAACAAGGATTCTAACCATCCGAACTTCTGCTAACCTTTCTCATAGGCAGCCCTAAATGTGAGAGAGAGAGCACCATTTCATCTTGTTAGGTTTCACCACTTTTGTACCAGAAAATATTTTCTGGTCAGTTGTTTTATATCAAACTCATCACATATGTGAAATAGGATTTTTTTTAACTAACAGAGATAAATCTAGACATCGCCTAATTTAAATCCTTCTAAATTTTTCCCAGTCTGTTCTAACTTTAAAATCAGTCTCATCACTCACACTCCTACTTATTTATGAATAGATTAGAAAGCAACTTCCCCTTGCAATCATTGAAGGAACCTACAAATTATATCCTTCCATTTGAAGGGTGGCAGACTGGTGGTGTCCATTGGCTTTTAGAACTCCAAATTCTATCAGCTCTTGGTAGCCTGGCAAATGAAAAAAACATGTCATCCAAGATATCTGATGTGCAGTTGATGGCCTGTTCCTTTACAACTTTTCAAGTTTTTCACTATCTGCTTTTTAATGTTTTAACTAATTACTAATTAGATCTCTCCCCAATTATGTATTACTAAGTTTTTCAGAAAGTTTTGTTTGGGTGGAGAAACTTCTGCAGTCCACGTTTAACCATTTTTATTGTAAAGCAAGTGATTTTCAAAAACATATTTTTCCTCACCAATTCACGGGGATTAATTAATAGTCCTTCAATTATTCAAGTATTGTGGGTGGTCACCTTAACATCTTATGGTTGATATAGAGCAGAGTTTTTCAAACTTTCTCTGGATGTAGAACATATTTTTTTAAAGGGATTTCCTTTGGTAACGTTAAAAATAGAAAAGTACAGAATTTTAAACATATTTGCACTCATTCCTTCAACATTACACTTTTCTTAATGGAGTTTCATTTCTAAGTTGAAATCTGCCAAAACTTAAGCATACCTAGATATCATTTTCTCCATCTTAGAAGCCTTTGTCTATATATTAGTAGAAAGATGGGCAGTTTTTTAAGTTTATAAGCAATGAGAAAATTTACTTTTTTTCTGGCTTAATCTTTTCCTCAATAGTATTATTGTTATTATTTCATATATTCCAAGGCTGACGTTTGGCAATGAATACACATTAGAAGATTAAGCCATGGTGAATTCTAGCTTGGAGACAATTTTAATGCTGGCTATAAATGCAATGTTCTTGCCAGCAACACACCCACACTTCTGTTCCAACTTCCTTTTCTCTTCTTTTTTCTGCACTAATCACCTGCTTTTTTGGGAGGTAAGCCTGTGAGGTTTTCATCTCTCCTGAAACATCTTTCATGTTTCAAACATTCAAGCAGAGAGTATTATCAAGGTTCAGTCTGGCTGTAGGTTTGGACAGTCAGCCAGAAAGGAGTTGGAACATTTATTTATCTAAGCACAGGCAAAGTTTCCCCTTTTCTATGAACAAAGGAAATTTCTGCCTACTTTTACTAAGAAAGCCAGTAACTCTATTCTCCAAATGAAATAATTTTCTCACAAGGATGAGATGCATTTAGAAGGCTCTCTAGGACCCGGACTTGCAGCTATGTCCTAGAAAACTTTTGGCTGATGTAATAACTGCATTCCATCCTTGAGAAAGTAGCTTTAGCCAAGTTCACACATTCTTTTGGCCTCGTCCAAGCTGAACTGCTGCATTAAGCTCTGTGCAAAGCTCTCTTTGTTAAAAAACGGTCATTGCCTAGAAACTGGTAGGCACAGTAAATTTGGTGTTCTCCATAAGGTTTCTGGCCTCTTTTCTCCAGGAGCTCCCTTTTCACTATTTTCTGTCAAAAATATTATGAGTATTAAGCTACCTCCAACACTTAGTTGTGGAGATTTCCTTCTAACTTAGATCAACCAATTTAGTCAGTGAAGCAGGACAAGACTTGGATGGAGTTATGCTGTTTCTGAAGATGCTTCTATGCTCCTAGAGAAGAAAGAATGGTGGCAGAGGGCAAAAATATGTTTTTCCCCAGCTTAGGACTGCAATGCATACACTGTGGCCAACCGTAGCCTCAAGCAAAGCTGAAATCTACCTCCACTCCTGATGACCACACAGATACAACCATGCATTTTTCTTGATAATGGTATGGAAATGAATTGCACTACTGTTTTCTGGGTTTTTTTTCAACTGTCCAGTCCAGGTTACAGACATGGATTTTCTTCAGTGTCTCTCATCTGAACGCTGATTAGCGTTCAACCATATCACTAATTACTTCCAAACTAGATTGCTATAATGCAGTTTACATGGAGCTGCTTCTAAAAACATTTAAGGAAATTCTTTCGTATAAAAAGTGCCTGTCTGATATTAATATGAGCAAGAAAATATGCAACATGCAAAATGAGCAATTATCTAAATCAGCTCTAAAGGTAACACAATCTATTATTTCATATTGGTTGAGGAAGTTCCACCATCCAATCCTTTCTGCCTCCATCTTTTTCAGATAGCATCACAAAATTTAGGCACAAATAGATGGCCTACCTCTAAAGGCTGTTCATTATTTCTGGTTCAAAACTGATCCACAACTAGGCTCTAGTCTCAAAAGGAGAAATTTTCTGACATATTCAGCAATAGAATAACCCTTGTCTTTTACTTGGTACTGTACTCATTATTCAAGTCAACTTTTTTGACAGCAGAACTAGTGCTGAATTTGAAGGAGATGGAATGGAGTCTAGTTTGTCAAGTTCAACAGAAGCCTTTTGATTGTCTGTCTGTCAGAACATCAGTTGATTCAGCCAAAAATCCAACATGCCCACTCTTCGTTTTGCTTTTCCCCTGCTCTTACTTTCTCTACTCCTTTGTTTTCCAGGGCTAGAATCAGTCAGATGGGCACTATCAGAGAAGCTAGGTTTGGGAAAGGTTAAAAAAGAGCTGCTACTTTTCCGGCTTCCCACCCACTTTATTTTGATTTTTTAATGTACTTTTTCTATTCAGCTCCTAAACTCTGATGCACTTAGGAGGAAATATGGCAATTTGGACTTCAGCTTCAGCCAAAGCACAAAGGCATACACCTTTCTGATCATTTCCTGTTCCACACAAAAGTTGGCTGTCTCATGCCACGGAACATGGGCCAGGAAAGACAATAATCTCACTACAGCAAGGGCCCTGGGCCAAAAGCAGGCTGCATTTCCAAGGCAGAGTATTTCTGTCACCCTCACATTTCCTTAGCAATTCCCTTCCCTTTATGCTTCCTATTTTCCAAATGATGTTGCTGAACAAAACTAGAACCTACTTCTGGTTAACCTTGAATTCTCCTTACCGGTAATAACATCACGTAAAAGCACCAGCAGAAGCAGGGGAGGCTGCATCATGAAAATTATTAGAAAGGCCGATCTATACCTTGTAGGGTTGCCAGGTCATCAAGGAACACAGATGTTCAGATTTTGATCCTATACTTTCATATACTTGGCTAGAGAAAACAATCACCATTAAATTCTTAATAGGGAAAAAAGTGCATTACAGTTCGCCCTCATATTGAGCAATATGAGGGAGTTCATTGTGTCTATCCAAAAGTAAGACTCACTAAAAGGCAGTCTAGAGGTGAGATAGGTAGCATAGAAATGTGACAGACAGACAGACAGACAGACAGGGGGAGGGAGGGAGGGAGGGAGGGAGGGAGGGAGAGAGAGAGAGAGAGAGAGAGAGAGAGAGAGAGAGAGAGAGAGAGAGAAGAATTTAGTTCTGAGAAAACAAGCAACATGCTGAAAGATGAATAGCTGTTCATTTTCCTGGCTTAGCTCTTATCTCTGCTGAAGCCTGCCTTGTTTCATTTATCATATGTGAATTATGCTAAATTCTGCTTGGCCACAGGGATGTGTTCCTTTGTCCACAAACACCACAGAAGCCTGCCAAAATTCAGTTTATCCCTGAATTGATTAGATAGGTTAATGACCACTATAAAGCATGCATTGGATTCCCACTCCACATATTACAGATGGACAAAGCAACTGGTTTGAAATATGGACACTTAAAAATACAAACACCCGTGGTGACAAAAAATGAGAAAGAAAAAAAGTATATCGCTTTGGGAGTAAATCGTTATAATTCTATACAGTTATCTAATGCAATTCAAGTACATGAATGTTTCTCATACATTTATAGAACCTACTGCATTTTGTATAAATGAGTTCCATATTTCGTTGTATTTGTCTATACAAAGTCTAGGTCTATAGGCAATTCACTGGTTGGTTATCTGAGGTTATCACAGGTTATCTGTGTGACTGCCTTTCCTAAGGACATCTACGCATCTTAGCAGGTCAGATATGGTGGGCACACTCTTAATCCCATCCCTTAAATACAGCCATCTGATAGGAGCTAGGAAACGTGCCTTTTCCGTGGCAGTCCCTGCCCTCTAGAACACTCTTCTCCCTGATGTTCAGCAGGCCTCTAGTCTCCTAGCTTTCCATAAAACTTTGAAGACTTGGCTTTTTGCCTAAGCAATGGGATAAGATTAGGTGACTCTACATCAGAAGTTTGACTTGGCACCAGGTTTTTGTTTTTAATGTGTTTAATTTTAATAGTTTTAGTATGGCTTTTATGCTCTTGTAACTTTTGATTGGGAGCCGCCCAGAGTTGGTTATAAGATGGGTGGTTATATAAATGTTTTAAATAAATAAATAGGTGGCCAGTGCAACCAAGTCCTCAGTCCACTGAGTGAAAGAAAGAAACCATACGTTTATATTTCCAATGCTGCAACTGGAAATATGATGGAACTTTAAAAATACAAGAGAATTCAAAAGTAGCGTATGAATAAATCCCTCCAACTAAAATATGTAAGGATATCACCTATCACTTTATCACTTCATTCTGTATAATTAGCAGTAAATTACTGCGTTTAAAATACAGTAAGTGGACTAATAGGAAACTTTATCAATTGCTAATGTATTTTTATTGATTTTGCTGAACTATTTAGAACCAAGAAGGGTATCAACAGCCACCTGAGCAAAGATCTACAGTATCTGAGTGATAAAACCAATAAAAGAGAATATTTGTAGCTCAGGGTTGAAATGAGGGATCCTTGGTGCTCTCTGAGCTTGGTTATTTTTGCAAGTTGCACTGATGATGTTACCTGCTTTGGCTAATGAAACATCTACAAGAAAGCAACCAAGCTCAGAGAGCACCAAAGACCCTTGATAAAACCAAACCAGCAACGCTGATCCTCTCATCCTTTCCATCTCCTTTCTCTGAGAAAAGGCCATGCAATCAACATGATTAAGTCACTAGGATGCAGTCTTGCGCTCCAGAGATCCAGAATCACAAATTGCTATTTGCAATATGCTGGTACAAAAGTCTGCCTCAAAGATAACCAGAAATAGTTATGCAACAGAGCGGGACCGTCATTCATACACTTCAGTGAATAACATCTGCTTCAGTAGGGAACTGATGGCTTTCTGCCAAATCTATGTACTTTCGCACTACTATTTGCTCAACAATTAGAGGAAGTAGACGTATTGTTCAGCAGCAAACAAGGGTGATTAATTCATTACATGGGAGTAACTTAACAAAAACACCATTCTCGCTGCTTCTTTCCGTCAATCAGTCATACAAGGTTTGTATTTGAGAAAGGAATAATTTCAGGTTAATTAAATAACAAATTCTTCCTGTGTTTGAGAAGAATGAGAGAGGGGGAAATCACCAGATTCTGGAATGTAATAAGATATATGACTGGCTTGCCCCTGAAGAAGAAAAAATGCAATCAAAGTGAATTGTCCCTTCCCCTAGCTCAGTGATGGTGAACCTTTTAGAGACTGAGTGCCCAAATTGCAACCCAAAACCCACTTATGCATCCTCAGGTGCCGGGTGGGTGTGGCCCATTGGCTGGGTGTGGCTCATTGGGTGGGTGTGGCCCATTGGGTGGGCGTGGCTGCGGTGGTAACGGCAGACTGGGTGGGACTAAAAAGTTCAATCAATCAATTCCAACTTTGCAAGATCTTTTTTTTTCCGAGAGAAGTTGAAATTGACTGATTGAACCTTTTTTTTTTTTTTTTGCACACGGCAGAGGCCTAAAGCAAAAAGGTTTTATAAAACCCAGCTGAAGGCCTAGGACTGGGGCGATGGCGCGTGTGCCCACAGAGAGGGCTCTGAGTGCCACCTCTGGCACCCGTGCCATAGGTTCGCCCTAGCTGCTTCAAATCCATCTATTTCAGAGCTCTGGATGAACTTTCTGATAGATTTGTGGGCTCTGGATGGGAAGTTTCTGATTGGATAGAAATACATTTTCATTTTACTGGATCTAGCCCTATTTAAAGAAATGGATTGTTATCCTGAGTACTGGATGTGTTCACAATCTTGCAAATGAAGCAACCTAATGAGTAACTGATTTTATGTGTATCTCCCTACCACCACAATCATCCTAGAAAAGACAAACCTTGGCACGTAATTAAACCTATGGGCATCATCACTTGGTTTTTGCATTTTTATGATTTACATTTTTGTATTTAGCTATTGCATTAAATATTTTTGAAGCATTTCTACAGGCACAAAAGTTAAGAATGGATAAAAGGCATTTTAATTTGTAGTTCATGCAGATCAACTCAGCTGACAGAAAGTCCTATGAATATATGCTCTATAGACGTCCTCCATAAATTTGTCCAATTCCTTTTAAAAGTTCTCCAGATTAGTGGCAGCACTACACTTTGTGATAGAGTCGATAAGTTAATTATCACTATGTGAAGAATTACTTTTTTGTATATTTTCTAAATTGTCCAACCAGCTTCACAGGATGCCTATTATAATAGTTATTTGTTTGTTTGCTTAGTTATTTGAATTTTATTCAGTTCCTGGAAATGATTTGTTGATTGACAGATATAGATTGACAGATATGAAAGAGTAATAGATTGAGGGGTGGCTTTAAAACAATGTTAAACAGTTGCTTAAGGAACTTTACAACCCTTGCCACTTGACCAATGTGAGATAATTACACAGAATTACAGCAAGAATTTGGCTACCACTAAAATCAGTCTATCGGTCTTATTCTTTTGTTGCATAGCACTTGTTATATATGTGACTTGCACAGGATTAAATAACTGTCATATTTTCAAAAATCCTTTGGACATTAAGTATTTACTTTCAGAATTTACAATAAATGGCATGTTCATCATCATCATCATTTTGTTGTTGTTGTTGTTAGTTGCGAAGTCGTGTCCAACCCATCGTGACCCCATGGACAATGTTCTTCCAGGCCTTCCTGTCCTCTACCATCTTCTGGAGTCCATTTAAGCTCACGCCTACTGCTTCAGTGACTCCATCCAGCCACCTCATTCTTTGTCGTCCCCTTCTTCTATTGCCCTCAATCTTTTTTTCATCATTTTTATCCTACCTTTTTTATATTTGGTCAACTCAAGGCAGTGGACATAGCTAATCCTGCCTCCTATTTTCCCCACAACACTAGCCTTGTGAGGTGGATTGGACTGAGAGAGAGTGACTGGTTTCTAGGCCAGCACTTTAACTATTGCACCAAAGTGGTTTCATATACTCATATGCTGTATGTACACCTTCATAAAAATAAGAGATGATAATGATAGAAAGTGGAGTTAAACATACAACTGGCGGGATCTGAAGACAATAATGCTTAATCCTGTGCAGCATGTAAATTATCCGGATATTCCCCAAAGTGGAAAAGAATAAATAAAACATGATAAACAAATCTACATACTACTAAAACTGGGAGGGGGGAGAGATAAGTAAGCTCCCTCTGCCTTTTAACTTATTGTTTGTCTGTGCTATTATTTGTTAGTCATTTCATTTTAATTTTGGTTTAACTGTATTTTTGACATGAGTTTATGAATTTTTATCTGCCCAGACTCACTTAGATAGTGAGAATGTGGGTGCCTAAATTTGATAAATAAAACTATTGTTGCCATGATCGACAACTGAATGAAATGTTGCATCAAAAGGTGACAATTTTTGAACTAAGGTATCTTCAATGGGCCAACTTACAGAATGTGTTCAAAATCCAGGACCTATGAACTGAGGGAATGAAATTTGGGGAAGTTGTGTCTGCTTCAATGCTGCTGGCTGCTGCTCCTGTAGTCATGTGATCTTCATTTTCAATGTTCCATGACACTTTCCCAGCCAGTCTTGTAATCCTTCGCTCCCTCTCCCACCCAGCAGCAGCCACTTTCCTGTCTGCTGGGAAGGGAAGGAAAGATTTCCAATGCAATTTGCCAGATTCCCACAAGGAAACTCAATGAAGAAGCCAGCAGGAAGTTGGAAGTTGCCCTTGCTACCACTGCTTTTTTTTTATCTGCCTTTAGTCATTCTGTTTCTCTGTTTCAGTAAAGAAACATTTCTGAAACAGTGGCCCAATGGACCACAGGATGTCTAGTAAAATTCTAACCTTCTCTTCTTAGTTCTGTATCGCTCTGCAATAAAGCATTAATTAAAATACACATCGTCAGAGGATGAGAGGTCTACAAGGATGGTTTAGGCTTCTATATAAATTACAGAGCAGATTGCACAAGTAAAACAAGAAGCCCATGTTACTTACAATAACAATTTCTTCAACATGAGAGGCAACAAAAATAAAGAGGACTTGGAGAAAAAGTTCTAAATCAAGATGAATTCCTGACAAACGTATTATGGTTTGGCCAATGTCTCATTTTAGAAGAGATTTATTGTGTACTTGTACTTCCAAGGTTGTATTTTTTTAAAAAAATAAAATAAAAATAAAATGCTGTAAACAGAGTAGAGCTGTAATGCAGTGGATCCCATAGTATATAATTAGATTTTATCCTTTATTATTGCTATTGTCCCTTTCCCCAGAAGCTTTGTTTGCTTTTCTATGTTGACTTCTGGCTGACAATACATTCTCGTCTAACAAATCTAATCTGCAATATTTTTATTTTCCTTTCATGCTTCAATCTGTGGGGGAAACGTTTCATTTAATTTGTGAAATCTGCAATATCAAAGGATGTTATAAACCAAAATGTTGCCACCTATTGTATTATGTTCTAGAAGGCCTTGGAAACCCCCCCCCCCCCGAATTCCATAGAATTATGGCAGTTTATAACACCTTGAAAGTTTAGGGAAAGGAGGTGGGGGAGCAAATCTTCCAGATTCTCCTATTTCCTCTTCAGTCAATAAATCTGCACAAAGAAAAACATATGCTCTTAGAAAAGCCCGCACTGCCAGCAGACATACAACCAGCTTGGCACATTTTGCACAGACCACCAACTGCAAAAGTACTTCACTACAAATAATGTGATTCATGCCAAAGAAAAATGGGGAACTAGCCAAGACACACTAGAATTATGGCCACGGGCCAGATTCACAACTGTTGGGGTACGGATATACCCTGCCAGCATCCTCTAATATATAGGGAGGTCTTTCTTCATTGTTCCAAGAAGGCCAAAAGAAAGTCAACACTAATTCAAGAAGTTCCTTTACATCTGAGAGCCTATCTTAAGGCAAGGCCTAGATAAGCATGGTAAACTAATTCAGTTATAAAGCACTTTCTTTGAATTCTGACTTTTCTCTTTCCTAAAGGAATGTCAAAACAAGGTTCAACAGAGTCTGGTTAATGAAGAGGAATTTATGACCCAGTTTATAAGAGCAGATCCTTATCCAAGTGCTTAGAATAATTTTAATGATTATTGCTATTATTCTTTATTTCTATGCTTGCTTTCAGCTGATTGTATAAAGTCAGCATGCAGGACAATGAAATATCATTGAACTATAAACATAACTTTTTTTAAAAAAAAACAAAAAACTTAGCATTGTGATATTTACTCCCGAAGTCATTAAGCATAGTAGACAAAAGTTCTACTTTGTCTAAGTAAGATGTCAAATAGTAGACAAAGTTGACTGCTGAATGAGAGACAGGTGTTTTGGCCAAAGCTAGCACTAACTAACTATACAATCCAATACTCATCTGCTATTAGGGCACAAAAGAAAATAACTGTGATCAGACATCAAGCAAAGAGTAAACATAAAGTGTAGCAGGAAATACAAGGTTATCATGAAACAAGATGAGAAAAGAAAATTTCCCAAAGGTCAGAGGAAAAACTAGTTGAAAAGTCAAAGGAAAATTAATTAATTAACTGGTCACATTTTTATGGCTGCTCATTTCATACCAAGCAGCACTATGTTTGCACATAAATATAGAAAAGGTCTCCAATGGTTTAATTTTCCATCACATGATCTGTTGCCTCTAAATTGCATACAAGAAAGAGGCAAGTGACACAAATTTAGGAAACCCATTTTATCCAGAAAATGCTAAATAAACAGTTCCATGCAAGACCAGAGCCTGATCTGCCTCCTATTTTCCCCGTAACAATAATCCTGGATAAATGACTAAACAATGCTCGGTTCTAGACAAACTCTTAAAGGAGGTAAGCCGAAAACATTCATCAAACCCTAGGTTGGTGTCTGAACATATAATTAAGAAAGTCTGGAGCTTTTTTACTTCTTGGGCTGCAGAAACAAAACTATGAACCCATTGTCCATCAAAAGGTGTTTTTGAAAGTGGTGCCAACAATTTGGAGAGAGTTAAAATGATAAAATCAAGAAGGAAAGAAGACAAAGAGAGCAAGTCAACCAATGTTCAAGAAGTAGCCAAGATGCTTTCCCAAAAGGCAGATAAAGCATCCAAGGATAATTAATATTTACTGATGACAAGAAAGTCAGCCTGTTTTCTTATTAAGACTGCATTTTTTAGCCCCTGCTTGAAAAAAGGAAGGTGGAGGATTGACCCAAATTTTTATGCTTAATGTGATCCTATGCTCATGGCTTGTACAAATATCAAGAGAATCAAATGCAAAAGCATTATATTATACCTTCTACAAAGCAAATGGCAAATATCAAAAGTCAAAATTTGACAGGTAGTCCTCATTTAACATCCACTCATTCAAGCCACTATTCAATGGCACCAAATGAGAGTACTTACGTGCCCTTGCACAACAGTGGGTTGCAGAGTTGAATTGCTAATAAAAATATATGCAACTCTTTCAAACATTTCCAGGTCACTGAATTTACACTACTTCATTTTCCAATTGAATTTTCTGATTCAATTAAAACCTCAGCACAACCAATCAATACAAATGCAGCTGCCTGCAGAAGCCTAGGAGGCAGATTCCACAGCCTACAATCCTTGTTTCTATTCCAGACCACCACTATCATAAACCCCTGTGCCTTTTTTTCCCCATTTAGATTCAGTCCAGAATACAGTAATTATTTTGCATGTTTTCTGCCCTGCAAAACAGAGGAACAAAAAACCAGATAGGGAACTTCAGCTCTGGGGTAAAAATGTTTATTTTTCCATAAATTTAAAGGTCAACAAATAATTCCAAATTATCAGTGCCTTTGTGAATCTGAATGACTAACAATGGCAAATTCATATAATATGTTATACTAAATTAGGTTTGGATGATTTCCACTCCTATCTATACCTGTGACACTTGTACTGTATGTATCTTTAGCTCTAATGCCATTCAATTTCCATACTCTTCTGCCAAGACATACCCAGAGTGTGTTGAGAGTTGGAATTTCTTTCAACTCAGAGATGTTAAACGGAGAGGTTTTAACACAGCGATACTCAAGATAAAATTTGAGACATTTCCTCCCAGAAAATTAAATATACTTACCACAAGTTCAGAGAACCTTGCATTCAGTTCTTCGGCTGGTGGGATTGGCACTGAGAATTCCAAGAACTGCAGAGGGTTATTGTCCTTGAGGTTGATTTCAGGCAAATCACTCCGCCCAAAGCAGCAAAGAAACCCCAAAGCATGACGACTCCGTTTTCGGGGAGCCATAGTCATTGTGATATGGGATGCTATCTAACAGTCATGATCTGCAGAGAAAGGAGAAGAAACATTATAAAGACTCCAAATGAATGGCCATGAATGGAATACTTTGAGATAACTACAGTATCTAAGCAAGCTTTTGAAAAAATGGGGATGAAAGAGGTGCAGGCAATATTAAATAATAAAATGACTAACAAACACTGTCTTGCAAGACTTTCTCTGGGATATCTTAGTGGAAAATATAAGACAGTAAACTAAGCAGCTTTTAGCCCTGTCAATCAATTTTGGTTTTGTTTCTTTGTTTGTTTAACCCAGAACAGTTTCATTCACTTGGGACAGAGAACTAACTATATAATATATGTGCCAGAACGGGGTACAAGTTAGAAAAAAAAATATGATCTAGCCAAGAAGTACCCAGAGGTAATATAACATACTATAGAAGAGATGCCTGGAACATCTTTGGAAGAAGACTGAGTCTGATCAAACACGAAAAAGACACCATTTCTGGGATTATGTTATAGTAATAAGAATGGAAAAATATTATTTCACTATCCTTATTGCATCCACTAAAGGCTGTGTGGTGTCCCTGTTTAAGCTGACTTGTTCTTTGTTGGGCATGCACCATAGGAAGTTCTACAGGGCCAATATAAAAATTATAATTATAATAGATCATTATCTGGCAAAAGTTGCTCTGATCTACTTAGTGTTGGACTTCAACTAGACAGATCTGGTTTCCTGTTCCTGGAACAGAGACTTGTGGAGTTACCTGGATCAAGTTTGAGTCTATGATTCTTGATGAAGTGGATAGGGTCCTTCAGACTGCGAGCTTGGTCATCTGCTTATTAGTTTCGGATTTCTCTTGAGTTGTTAAAGATGTCTAGCAGATGACCTATGGTTAGATCGATGCGATTGTATCAGATTCTTTAAGAGAGGGAGTATTTCTTTGACCTTGAAAGAGGCAATGATGTACCCCTCAAGAAGCCACAGTTGAATAAACAATTCTGGACTATTATCATCTGGTCTCCAGCCTTCCCTTTGTGGGAAGGTGGTTAGGCAGCAGCCTCTAAAGGATCCTGGAAGAAATGGATTATCTGGATCCATTTCATGGCAGGGTACAGTAGAGAGATAGCTCTGATCATACTTGCCAATGACCTTTGACAGAGCCTGATGGAGATGGTGGATCCTTCCTAGTGTCTTCTGAACTGGTTGAGGGGATTTACAGTAAAGGTACCATGCAGAACGTTCCCTCCTACCTTTGTACTTTGGTCTCAGTTGGTGTTGATGGGGGAAGAGACCAAGTCTGTTGGCCCCTCATTTATGGCTTGCCTCAAACTCAGCACTCTATTTTGCTTAACAGCTATATAAAACTGCTGGGTGAGGCTATTTGCTGGTTTAGAGTGAGCTATAATCAGTATGCTGACAATATCCACTGTACATCTCTTTTGCGGTCCAACCAAGCAATACTATTAGGATTTTGTCCCAATGTCTAGAGACTGTGTAGGCATGCATGGGGAGGAACAGATTCAGGCTCATTCCTGACAAGAGTGAGTGGATGTGGATATTTGGAGCTCCCAGTTCTAGGAATTTTCCAAAATTAATCTTGAATAGGATTGCACATTCAAGGGTGTTGTGCAATCAGGAGGTTGTCTTGGACTTATAACTCCTTCTTAAGAGCAGGAAGCAGTTGTGGCCAAGAGGGCCTTTACACAGATTCATCATTCTAGTGCACCAGTTATGTCTGTCCTTCTTTGGGAAGCCTCTCAGACAATTAGTCATGTTATAGTCACTAAGAAATAAGACTACTGCAATGTATTCCATATGGGGCTGCCATTGAAAACCACTCAAAATAGACAGTTGGTCCAGGTTGGTGGTTAGGCAGTAATGTTCATGACACATTCTATCCATGTGACGCTGCTACTCCATTAGCTGCACTGGCTACTAGCTGGCTTCTGTGTGCCGTTCAAGATGCTGATTATCACGTATACAGTCCTTCATGGCATAGAGCCTAGCTATCTGTGGGACTGTCTATTTCTGATAGTTTCTTGACTCTTCTCCCAGAGTCCTGGGGTAGAGTGATGGTTGAGCCCTTTAGGAGGTTTGGTTGTTATACAGAGTTTCCCTTCTGTATACTTATGATCTGTTTCTTTTTTGCTGTTCTTACTCTTTTTTTTTAATGTAAGCTGCCCAGAGTTATTTGGAGTTGGGCATTCTTTAAATCATATTAAATAAACTACTTAAACTTAAGTCCAAAAAGTAAAACTGTGAATGGACCAGAAAACATTTATGAATTAATTATACTTGTAAGGCTACCATGTCCTGCAAAAGAGCTAGGATAGGGAAATAAATACAACTATTCAGGATCTTTTGATTTCACCAATGGGTGAAATCCTAGCAACAAAAAGCAATGGTTTATTCCATTATATACCTCCTCAATCACAATGCAAAAGTCTGGAAACTTGAGCTTCTGATTTCAATTAAACTCAAAAATATTTTGTTTTGCACGGCATGCACCCCTATGCTGTAGTGAAACTTAACTAGAAACAATTGAAACAAGTTGATGGACATGTTTAAAAATCAGCAAAGTTATATAGATTTAAAAGCTAACAGTTTAATGCTGGACCCCAGCTGTCAAGCTGAATAACAAGCCACGGAGATTATTTGTCAATGAAAATCACTGCTATTTCAGTGGTTTACCAGAATTTAATTTTGGTAAAATATAGAAAAAAACAACTAATTGGTTTACCCCAAATAGTAGAGCTGGCATTGCTTTCCATGCCTAAAATAAGGGCCTCAGGTATGTAGGTCAAACCTTCTTGTCCTGTAATTCACTAATGAGTCAAAAAAAATAACTGTAAGCCAACCAATGTCAATTACAAATTACTTATTAATTTTTTTTGTTTGTTTATTAAATAGAGATGCTGCTCATCTTATCCAGAGATGACTCTGGGTAGCTTGCAAAATTAAAACTACTGCACATTAAAATAATAAAGCAAAAAATAACAACAGTAATAAATACTGTCAAAGTTGGGGAAGAGGGGAATATGAAGTATGCGGGGAGAGATGGGGTCTTTCCTAATCCAAAAGCAACCTCCAGAATGATGCACCCCTGTTAATTCCTAATTCTTAATTGCTAGAGACAAGAGCCCTGTGGAATTTCATTGAAAAACAGTGAGACGACATCATTGGCCAGTCCCCAATAATGCAGCCACGGTAGCAAATGCTAAGAATTAGACTTCCTTAGAATTTGGGGGTGCTTTAGAGATGTTTTCCTCCCCGCCCTTAACTTGCCCTTCACAGCAGAACACAAGAAATTATCAGAAATTAATGCCTAGTTCCAAACTAGCAAAAATGTTTAAAAATATGTCTAGCAATTGTTGGAAATGTAAGCAAAAACCAGGCATGTACTATCATCTTTGGTGAACATGCCCTAAAGCAAAAAAAATGTGGACAAAAATTCATACTTGGTTAGAAAAAATGTTAAGAAAGCATGTAGATTTTAAGCCAGAACTATTTCTATTAGGTATAATCTCAGGAAAATATGAGAAAGAAAATGTATATTTAATGGTGCATGTATTAACAGCAGCAAGAATTGTTGGAAAAATGAAGAAATGCCATCTGAAGATGACATAATTAAGAAAAATGAAGAAATGCCATCTGAAGATGACACAATTAAGAAAATACTGGAATCTGCAGAAATGGATAGACTCACATTGAAGATTAAAGAAAAAGAAGATACAGAATATTTTCAAATATGGGATGTATTTTACCAATAGCTGGAAAAACGGGGTAGAGATTAGGATTTTATTATATTTTATTAAGCTAAGACCCAGACAACATGTTGTTTAATAAGCATTTATGAATTGTAAACATAAAGAAACTAAAATAATAATGATGATGATGATAATAATAATAATAATAATAATAATAATAATAATAATAATAATAATAATAATAATAATAATAATAATAATAATAATAATAATAATAATAATAATAATAATAATAATAATAATAATAATAATAATGATAATGATAATGATAATGATAATGATAATGATAATGATAATAATAATGAGAAGGAGAAGGAGAAGGAGAAGGAGAAGGAGAAGAAGAAGAAGAAGAAGAAGAAGAAGAAGAAGAAGAAGAAGAAGAAGAAGAAGAAGAAGAAGAAGAAGAAGAAGAAGAAGAAGAAGAAGAAGAAGAAGAAGAAGAAGAAGAAGAAGAAGAAGAAGAAATTAATGCCTAGTTAATCATAGTCTATCATACTTAGTTAGCAGCAAGATGTTGCTTAACCTACAAATTATTGTGTCAATTGGCCACCAGTTAATCAATATCCTGCAGCAATTCTGAGTAGACCTATGGCTAAGTTTACTTGCAGGCTGGATGACAGCATAGCCATCTAATATATTTCTTCCAATTTACATTCTGAGAGCCACTCTGTGCTTGAAAGGTTTCTTGAATGAGAAGTCTGAATTGCCTACAGAAAAGCCAAGGAGGGGGGGGGGAGGGAAAATGCTTAGATCTTAGCACACTGCATAGACTGTGAGCCCTACATCCAAACAGGAAGTCTCCTGCCAGGAGTCTGAAAGGAAGGATCTGTGCAGTCCACATGATCCTGCATATTTTGTCCTTTTAAGGGACTAGTTGTCCAGCAGTTTGGAGTTTATTTGTGTTATCCCCCCCCCCAGCATTTCATCCTTTTCATTTAATCTGCAGAATAAACTACATTTTGAGTGTAAATAATTAAAGCTGTCTTTCAAAATACTGGCTCCTCAGAGCAGAAGGGAACAAGGTGGCAGGTGAACAGAACCACTCAGTGCTACATCAACAGCTGAGTTTTGTCAAGTAGGCTGCTGTAACTGATTCACTTTAATCAGCCCTAAGACACACTGTGTTGTTTATTTGCCTGAACAAGGCTGCCTTGTGCCCTTGTGAAGACCAAGCACGTGCCCTAGAAACATTAGCTTTTCCAATGGTAGAAATAAGTTATAACATTGAATAAGCTGCACTCAGCACCGTCTAAATATGCCAGCTCTTAAAAAAAAAAAAAACAAGACTATTGAAATATCATTGTTTGGTTCCTGATGTTTCTTCTTAATCTATTCTATGTTTCCTTTCCATATCAATGAAAACTTTCCAACTGATTTAAGAGAAATAAAGAAAAAGGTCTAAATTCTAAGAATCTAAGAATTTAACTTTCTTTTTGCCCAAAGGAAGAGTTGGGATCCCCAGAATTAGCAGTGACTTTTAAGCCCCATTCTTATGAATACAAAAGATTTCATGTGAGATCATCCACCTTGAAACAGCCCCACAGAAGCAAATTATTATAACTTTGTTATTATTATGTAAAAACATAAAACATACAGTTGAAGAGGAAGATATGAAATTCGAATAGCAGTGTTCCAATATCTCAGGGGCTGCCACAAAGAAGAGGAGGGTCCACTTAGACTCCAAAGTACCGGAAGGCAGGGCAAGAAGCAATGGATGGAAACTAATCAGAACCTAGAACTAAGGAGAAATTTCCTGACAGTTAGAATTATTCAGTGGAACATCTTGCTTCCAGAAGTTGTGAATACTCCAACACTGGGAGTTTTTAAGAAGAGATTAGACAACCATTTGTCTGAAATGTATAGGGTTTCCTGCCAGACCAGGGGCTTGGACTAGAAGACCTCCAAGGTCCCTTCCAATTCTGTAATTCTGTTATTCTGTAAATCAGAATGAACAGCAAGCAATGGCTGTGCATATTTCCAGACTCTGGGAAAAACAGATCAAGATCTCACTTCTGAGAACTTGTGACACAAACACTAGCTAATATGCTCAATCTTTCTCAAACTGATGTTGTCAAGACCACAAATCCCAAAAATTCCCCACCAGCAAAACCATTTGCTACAGTTGAGAATTAAGGAATTAAGAATTAAGAAAGCTCTTTAAACATTAATGAGAGCATCACATTGGACAAGGCTGCTCTGCCACAACACACTAATCTGTTATAAAGTTGGGGTTTTTTTCTCATTCAGTAGTAATACTTATCTCTTAATTAATTTTATTTCACTTCGCTTAATTCCACGCATCAGCACTTACAAGCAGATATTCTGCTTTGCTTTACTTTGGATTACTGCATGAAATAGAAGATTGGGCTTTTCAGTCTATATACCAGGGGTGCCCAACCTTGGCAACTTGTGGATTTCAATTCCTAGCATGACTGGCTATGGAATTCTGGGAACTGAAGTCCACAAATCTTAAAGTTGCTAAGATTGGACACCCCTGCTAGATGCTCTCCTTCCAGCTCATGATACTTTCTGCCTGTTATTATAATTAACTAAGTGTCCAAACAGCACCATGGTCAGTACCTCAGGTGAACAAACTATATACATGGTACTGTATTATTCATCAGAAATATTCACAGAAGTCCAAAGAGTTGGGAGCCACCAAATTCAATTTCCTGCTCAATGGAGGCATGCAAATTAAACCATCTCTGACAAGATGATTATCCAGCTTCTACTTAAGGGTAGCCAACAAAGGGCAAAAGACATCATCTCTCTAGATAATTGGATTTACTATTTGACCACTTGCACTTCTAAGAAGTTTTGTTTTACTTTTAACTAAAATTTAACATCCTGTCAATTCAATTCATTAAATCATGTCCTGTACTTAAAATAAGAGAATTGGTTTTGATCTTCTTCTGTGTGATATCCTTTCATAGATTTAAAAAGTGCTATTGTATTCTCCCCTGTAACTTTTTCTCAAAGCTAAACCTATAATAGCTCCTTCATTTATTTCACAGCACTTAGTTTTTGTCCCTGATCATACTTCGTTGTTGTTTTCTGAATTGTTCCAATCTTTCTGACTCCTTATAAAAGAGTGCAACCAAAGACAACACAATATTGGAGCTCGTTTTGACCAAAGCAAAATAAAGTGGAAAAATTATTTTCCATAATATAGAATTACCCTTCTGTTCATGCAGCCTAAAACTGTTTTCCCTATTTTGCATCAAGAAGACCTTCAGATCTGCTGAACAGATGAACAATTCCTCCTCAATGGGCAGATAGCAGCTTACTAATCAAATAGATGCTACAGTAGATAAAACCATTCAGATATGGTGAATTGCTTGACACTTGGCCACCTGGATGTATTCAGAACAAGCTGCAAGAATTACACAGAGTGGCTTGAGAAATTTCCTAGCTGACAATCTCAAGATTCTGATAGTATTTCTACAACGTGAAAACACTGTCATGAGGAAGAAACTTATTTTTTCATTAACCGTTCCAAGCAACCACAGAAAAAGTTATGGCTCTCCAATCTCCTCCTTGCTGTTTGGTAATAATAAGGCCTTAGCAACCTACTTTTAAAGAGCAAAGGGTCATTTATAGCAGACAAATTAGTGATGGGTCCATGTTATCCTAAATAGCTACATTTACAAAGCCGCACACTCATTTCCATGTTTAAATCAAAGGCAACAGGACGGCCAGGGGAAAACTCTGTTAAATGAGTTTCTTGCAGCTAGTTAGCTCTATTTCAATATTTTTCTGATCAGGTGTTGGAGAAAATCTACAGATGACCCAAAAGCATTGCAATTATCCAACCGCAAAGCAGTAAAAGGTTTAATGTATTCATCTCCATTATGCAATCTATATTTAGAAGCTGTAAAATTTTCCAGCATCCAGCCCACCACCACACTTGGAAGCAGCGTTCTCTATAAAGGGAAAATTCTAACCTCTTGAGCATAGGCATATAATTGTGTCTGGAGTTTTTAAAAACAGAGACACCACTGATGAAATCACAGGGTGACGAACACTACCGAACATTTGCAAACAGGGCCTACGTAGGTTGCAGCAATCATAATTCATACTTCTAGAACTCCCTAAACTTTCACAGTTACAGGCAAATGGATAAGTGTTTATGTATGTGAGTGAGAAAAAGAGGGGATCGCTAGCTGTGGATCCTAAAACTTAATGAAATTAATGTGCTCAAGAAATAATGAGCACATTAATTTTTACAAATGCTTGTGCTTTGTAGGAAGAAATATGGTAACCTGATTGCACTATTGCTTAGCCTGAATCTATTCAGATATTCGTTCCAACAAAAGACTGTTTCACAGTCTTTCGCCACTGTTTCTGCATATGGTTGTCACACCTATAAGGCTGTATTCCTTGAGATATTCATTCATATATCACTACTGCTCATAAGGCCCACATTCAATAAAATAGTGAATTTTGAAACTAAGTTAAAATCCACTGAAGGAAATAGAGTATATTTGTAAACAAGAAAGAAGGGTAGGTGATGTTCAGAAAAACAATTATTTCACAGATTAGGCTGTTAGCTTACAAAGCTAGTGAAAGAACTTACTTTTTTTTTCATTTTTGGCAATCTATATCACACATTCATTTCATGAGAATTGTCCCTAATCTCATTAAGGAAAAACCAAAATTGGCCACAATTTTCCTTTGTTTGATAGCAGCATTTACAGATTTTTGTCCGATTAATCCACCAGCTTCGGATCATCCAACCGTTGCCTGCAAAAATGCTGTGACTTAGCTCATAACGTCTTTAGTGCCTCATCTCTTAAGCAAAATACAAGGAATCAAGGGAGTGATATTAATACTCTAGACAAGAGATGACAATGGCCATCAGCTCAAATCATCATAATCGTATTGGAGAAAGCTCTCCATAATTACAGTGATTGTATCTAATCCACTGGCTCCAAATTATAGTAATTTCTGGGACAGATTCAAGCCCTTATGACTTATGCAGCCACACTAGCTTAAGTAATATTTCTTCCTCTGCAATCCAAAGAATTCTCAGAGGCCCTGCTCTGAGAAATCTTGCCTGTTAAGATAAAGCAGGTAAATTACTTACCAGCAGACTTTCTACTGAGGAATCTCCTTAATTGTCTGGATGACAAACAAAAACATTCTTAATCATTCAGTAATTTAATCCTTATATTCCTAGGCCATGTTGCATTTTATCTCTGTGGCACTGTGCTAAATCTCCAGCAAAGCCACGTCTAGCTTTTGCTGCTTTTAGATGACTGCACTGGTCAATGTATTTTTTTTTATTATATGGCTGATTTGATTTATATGGATTTTATTGGTGTTCCTTTGGAGCTACAATGAAGTTCAGAGGAAATCTATACGGAATTAACAATGGTTATACAATAAAGGGCAGTTGTCTTCCTGTTGGCCACTGTAAAAATAACAGAATGTATGACGAGTGAAGGAGCTTATTTTAATGTGGGGAAAAAATCATTCAAGTGTTTGGCCTAATTGACTTAAATCTTCCTAAAACACATACACTGAAAGTGGCATGATGGTTAAGCTATTCTCTCAGGACCTCAAAGCTTCCTTCATTCCCCCCCCCCTCATTTAAGTACAGCCCTGTTGCAAGAATAAAATGTGTGTGAATTTAAATGTATATTCCAGCTTCAGGGTATCCTCTTCTGATCTGGAAACAGGATGCTCCATGACTGTTTAAAGTGGTCCAACCTTGAAATGGGACATTCGGACTAGTGGTGAGATTCAAATATGTGAACAACCGGTTCTCTGTGTGGATGCCGCTTCCGGAAGTCCATTCTGGGCCTGGGCAACAAAAAATTAGCTACCGGTTCTGCCGAAGTGGTGCGAACCAGCCGAATCCCACCACTGATTCGGACCATAAAATCTTTTGCACACCTTTAATACCCATCGCTTCCTTTTGAAAACCTTCCAACAGCCTACTTTCATGATCCTCTTTCTTTTGCAAATCATGCATTTTTTTCAAGAACATACAGGTAATCCCTAATTTACAACAGTTCATTCAGTGACCGTTCGAAGTTACAACAGCATTGAAAAAAGTGACTTATGACCGTTTTTCACACTCACGATCACTGCAGCATCCCCATGGTCACGTGATCAAAATTTAGATGCTTAGCAACTGACTTGTATTTATGACCGTTGCAGTGTCCTGGGGGGTCATCTGATCCCCTTTTGTGACCTTCTGCCAAGCAAAGTCAATGGATAAACCCGATTCACTTAACCACCATGCTACTATCTTAACAACTGCAGTGATTCACTTAACAATTGTGGAAAGAAAGGTCGTAAAATGGGGCAAAACTCACTTAACAAATGTTTAACAACAGAAATTTTGGGCTCAATTGTGGTCGTAAGTCGAGGACTACCTGTATTATTGCAGAATAATGTCAGGGTAGCAATTAGCGACAGGGATTCTAGGAATGCCTACACAAATTTCTGGATAAGAGGGCCAGATGAAGTACTGCTATATTTTGATTGTGGGGGAGTATTGTTCACAGTGAGAGAAAAAACATCAAAGTATTGTAATTTGTAAAAATTAATATTGACAAAAAATCCTATTATTTAAAACTTCCTGTCAGGATAGTAAGCATTGTTCAAGAAGGAGGGGTTTATTCAAAAACAACAACAAAATTGTCATATTTTATATCTCTAGGAAATTGTGTACCAAGATAACCATCAGGAATTCCCTCCAGAAAACTTTGTTTACCTTATACCCAAGGCTTCTTCTGAACTGTTCTTGGCTTTGCAATTTTGGTCTATTTTTTACAAACATGTAGCAATTCCTTGTAACGCCTTGATGTCTCATTTCCACCCTTCCTCAGTCTGTTATTTCCCATCCAGCTAAGTCAATAGGCTGGTCCAGGTCAGACAGTAGAGTCTGGATTTCTGCCAGAAACCTTAATTATAGCAACGTCCTCATTCTCTGACAGGGTGCACATGTTCATTTCAAAATCCCTTGGCCTGGTAACCAAACACAACTAATTTAATGTAGTTGTTTCTCTCCTTCCATGGCAAGCTTGATCAGAAAAAGTAGCTCCATATTAATTTACTCTGTATCTCTGCTAAAAGTGACTGGCATTTGCTTGACTTCCTCATCTCTTCCAATCAAATGGATAATGTCAGTTTTTTTTAAATAATAGTCCTGGTTTAGGAGAACCAAACTGATGCAGTGGTCAAAGCATCAGGTTAGAAAACAGCAAGCTATGAGTTCTAGTCCCACCTTAGGCAGGAAGTGAGCTGGGTGACCTGTCAGTCAATCTCTCTTAGCCTTAGGAAGGAGGCAATGACAAAACACTTCTGAAAAACCTTGCCAAGAAAACTGCAGGGACCTATCTAGGTACAGATAGTCCTCAACGTACAACCACAATTGAGCCCAAAATTTATGTTGCTAAGTGAGACATTTGTTAAGTGAGTTTTGCCCCATTTTACAACCTTTCTTGCCACAGTTAAGTGAATCACAGCAGCTAAGTTAGTTACATGTTTGTTAAATGAATCTGGTTTATCCATTGACTTTGCTTGTCAGAAGGTCGCAAAAGGTGATCACATGATCCCAGGACACTGCAACCGTCATAAACGTGAGACAGTTGCCAAGTGTCTGAATTTTGATCACATGATCATGGGGATGCTACAATGGTCATAAGTGTGAAAAGTGGTCATAACACACTTTTTTCATCACTAAATGAACTGTTGTAAATCGAGGACTACCTGTACTCTCCAAGAATTAGACATAATTTAATGGGGGGGGAAATCCTGGGTTAATCATTCTTACAAATAATTAGTTCCCAAGTTCCCATAGCTGCAATTATGCAAATGATGATGTTCAACCTATTGTCCCTTTCACAGATTTGCCAGCCTAATTAAAAATGCATGGGTTGTATGTATCACACTTTTGTGCCTGCTGTCAAAAACATGCAGTTTCCTTCTCACAGAAGACCAGAAGCACAAAGAACAAAATGAGAACAGGATTCACCAATCGAATTGGATATTTGAGTCTAAGCTTTCTTTGTTTGAAACAGCCAAAGCTGGCATGGGGTGGGGCTCTGAATATACTACATCATCTAAATGCCAGATACCTTTGTGCAAATAATGGATAAAAAAGTCTGCTTGGCTGTTTGGGTCAGTTTAGCTCCTCTCCAGCACTCCTGATTTTTCCATTCCTGTATAATTATTCCTTAATTCAGAAATACAAGCGATATTGTATTTGCACGTCTTCTTCGTTGCCTCCCGTTCAAAAATGAAGCATCCAAAATTGTACGCTTAAGACATCAAAGAGCTGCTTAGGAAATGGTTTTTTTTGTAAAAGAGGCATGCTATTGCTACTATATTGTGTCTATTCTCAGCTGATTCACTAAATTCAATGGAATTTATTCCCAGAGAAAATTTGCAAGAGTTAATGAACATCTAATGTTATTCACAATATCTAGTCAATATTATGGTTATTTAATTGTTGTCAAATTTCATGAAAATTTGAAAGTTGGAAACCTGCTTAGAAACAGCATTCTGACAAATTGTGAGAAACACAGAAACAGAATGTCTCGTCAAAAAAGACTTACAGATCCCAATTTAGGGTCAAAGCCTTAACCCATCTGCAATATTAAAATCACACTTCAAGAGCTAGCTTATAAAATATTATTATTCTTCGGTGAAGGGGACACGATGGCTCAGCAGTTAAAGATGCTGCGCAACAGGGTGCACTCTCATTACTTATCCTAGCTCCAGCCCACCTAGCAGCTTGAAAGCATGTGAGTAGATTAATAGGTACCACTTTGGTGGGAAGGTAACAGCATTCCATGTGCCTTTAGCGTATAGCCATGCTGGCCACATGACCACAGAAATTGTCTTTGGAGAACGCTGGCTCCCTCAGCCAAGAAACAGAGATGAGCACTGTGCCCTAGAGTCAGACATGAGTGACAGGGAAACCTTTACCTTTTACTTGGGCAAGGGGAACAGTAATGATTAACAGATTTATCACAGCACAGTTTTATTTTCGCTCATTTCCACAGAGTAAGCATTACATTTACAGATGCAGGAGAAACTTGCTTGTACTGGAGGAGAGGAGGTGTATCTTATCTAAAATTACCACAAAAATGTAATTGGGTATAAAATAGTATTAATTTTATTGTGTTTTTCTACCTATGACCTTCAAACTAAATGAAAGATTCTTATTTTTCTCATTTACTCCATTACGCTAGAAGAGTCTTTTTTTTTAAAGTATGCTAGTTGTACACAATACCTAAATGAAACTCAGTACAACTGCATACCTCAATAACATAGTTGTAACAGGCATAGATGAGCAGTGTAAATGTAAAGTCAATTTACATAATTCCTGGATATAAGTAGTTTCATGCTTTGGAAGGGAGAGGTTTACATATCCATTAATTTAAAGAGTAGACAACTATTGTATATGGATATTGCTCTTCCTGTAGGGCATGGGTGTCAAACTCACCACGTCACATGACGTGTCACGACGTATCGCAACTCTTTTTGCATTGCCGGCAATGGGGTGGGCGCGGGCCGGCAGTTTGACACCCCTGCTGTAAGGCTTCTATGAATAACAACAGATTTTTACAACAGACATAGAAAGACATCTATAAAACGCTTGGGAAATTAAGGCAAGACACCAAGACACCCCAAAGTTTGGTTTGCCCCCTTACATACTTTAAAAGAGGAAGAACAGATGAAAGTGATATATGTAGAAATAAGAAAAGACAGGCAAGTCTAAACTAATTATTCTCTAGATAAAAGATCCATGCATACAGGGAATCTGTTGCTAACCAGTCATGAAGAATCTACAACCTGCAGGATTCTGCAAGGAGGCTGAGAAGACAACTACTCTTTTTTTAGTCCTGCTACAGGGACTTGCATACAATCAGAAACCAGAAGATTCCAGTTCTAGTCCGCAGTATATCAATCATTACTAATTATATCAAAAATAGTTAAATCAGTCAATCAATCAGAATAGAACTGGAAGGGACCTTGGAGGTCTTCTAGTCCAACTCCCTGATACTTCCTTGCCATCTTCTCTCTTTAGTGGACCAACTGTTTCCTTGACTGTTTCCTTGTTATTTATATGTTGAAAGAAACTTTATTATTATTTATTTATTTTATTATTTTGATTTTTATTCTTGCAGATGTTATCTAGTTTGGGTAATGAAACATCTGCAAGAAAACAAGCTCAGAGAGCACCAAGGACCTCTCATTTCAACCCTGAGCTACAAATATTCTCCTTTCTTGGTAGTTAAAGGTTTCTCTGAGCAAAGCTTGACTCCTGGTGAGAATATAAATATAACCAGGTTCTTTTCTTGGCTAAAGTATGGAAGTGGTTTGCTACTGGGTTCTTCCAAGATGTTTTCTAACTTACTAATGTAGTCTACAATCCTGATAGTCTCCTACTCATTTCCTAACCAGTCCTGTCACATGTAGCTTCCAAGACCAGATAATATTACTAAAAGCTCCCACTTGCTGCTAAGATAAAGGATGGAGTCTGCTTGGTTTAGCTCCTGAGAACATTGATGTCCAGACTATGGATGGAAAGTAATTGCATCTTTACCCACCTCCTCCTGCAAAGAGTTAATATTAAGTGGGTTATTCCTACAGCTATTTCTAAGTCGTGGGTTGATTGCTGTTGGTTGACCTTTATGTGACAAGCTATGAACAGGATCACAACTACTTCTTCATCATTTCAGGGATTAGTGCTAAGGGCAGTCCAAAGGTATGTTCTTAAGACAAAAACATCAATGCAATCTTCCCACTTATCACAATGAACTTAATAGCTAGGGTACTTGGGAATTACTGGGACTCCCAATGTGAAATCAACTTTGCATTCCCACTGGAAATCAAAATGTTATAGAAAGGTCAAGCACAATAATTCAACGCACTGTTTTCATTTTCATTCTGCCTTTTGTACCCATTAAATGTGGGTTTAATGACTCTGGAACCTCAGTACTACGCAAGCAGATTTGGATTCTGAGACAGCAATTTAGCATCAGTGTTGAACTTTTAACCTAAAACATCTTGATGAATAATTGCTAGCTAGCAGAAGTTCTATCTGATAAGGGCTGTGTATGTATATTTAAATAACATCCAGATAAAAAAGTGCTGTTTTCTGGGCAAATTAATTTGCAGGCAGAAAGTCATGGGAGCTTTAATATGTACCTATAAGTAAAAGCTGCTCCTTTCAGTGAGATTTATTCCCCCCCCCTCCAAAACAATACATGCAGGAATAATCCCAATACCCCGTTACAATTGTCTATATGCAATATACTGTTAGATTTTCTTCTATACGTCTTGCAAACTTAAATTATAACGCAGATAAGAACAGAATTAACATCTTTACGCCACTGGAGAATTTGTCAAAACAAGTGATACTAAAACTTTTAAAGCTTCTTTATTGGCTTTTCCCCTTTTTAAACTTTGATATCTTTCACTGATTTGTTATAATGCCAAATATCTTTATCATTTTGAAGGAACCAGATCTGGTTTCCTACACCATTTTCTAGATGGTGCATCTTCACAGAAATAACTTTGGTATTTTTTCCCTCTCCCTTATAGTATTTAATTATAAGGGGAAAAAGATAAATGTATAAGAATAAAAAATAACAGTATTTCTTAAAATCACAGGTAAATGTGACTTGAGTCTGATGACCACCAAAGTACAAATTTGAAGCTGTACAACCACTGCAGATATTTAAATAGAAGTTGATATTGTTGTCTAGCTATTTAGCCTAGGTATCTGTATTTGAAAAGCAATGGTTTCCCCCATTTCTTTGTTACCAGGAATACAAAAACGGGAAATATGAGTCTACCAACCAGTTCTCAATTTGAAATCCATTTTAGAATCCAACGATCTTTTCCTAACATTTCTTTCCATCATAACCTTAATTTTGGTACCCACTAGGCATGTGGACTTTAATTCCCAGGATTCTTAGAAATAGTCATGCTGGAGGGACTATCAATCTGGAAAATGCCTCAGTTCTGGTTGGCTGCTCTACAAATTTTGTCAGAATATGATGCACAACCTAAGTTGTTATGGTAAAAGAAAGCAAATCAGAGTCAGAGATAAGCAGGATGGAGAATGGGGCAGATTAGCTAAGGGATTATGATAGTTCTTTGTAAAAACAGAGAAACTATAATAGGCTGTGAGAAAAAAACTTGGGAATCAGAAGGAAGAGCCACAGCTTAGACAACAGTCTGATAAGAGAAATCTGAGTCTAAAGGAGGGATGGGGTGGAGAAAACATCTCAGAAGGGACCCTCCCTAGTTCTCTACAAAGTAAAGGGGGAGGGGACTGCTTTCAGATTTGCCAGAGATCTGGACTACCTCAGCAGACTGACAAAAGCCACCCTCGGTTATGCTTGACAGCTCTCTCTAACCCTTGATAGTTCTTACTCAAATAAAGTAAGTTGTTGAAATCAGAACAGATAATGTGTAGAAATGACATTACTAAGTATCTGAACACAGAGAAGCCTCCGGGAAACAAAAGGAAGATCATTCTCTGACTAGCAAGCTGGGATTAGCAATGGTCCTTCCTGTTGTAGAGAGAAAGCCAAGGTCAGGTAGACTGTGGTACAAATCATAGAATTACTGCAAGCCAATACTCACATATTGTAGCTAAGGAAACCTCAGAGAGAATGTTCTACCCATTTTTAAAATCAGTGTACAAACAATTTGTCACAAGGAAACATTTTTGGCAAAAGTTTCCTCAAATTGCAACAACATATGTGTAGTATGTTCCTAACATAACTTTTTCTACTTCCAGTTCTTCTTAATATTGTCTGAACTTTATGAAGCACAGACTAGGAGCAGAAAGAGCAGTTGTCCTATTTAGCTCTCGCCCCTCCCAACTTAAAGAGAAGAAAACTTGTAATTACAAATGAATAAGGGTGAAGTTGGCACATTACAAAGAAAAGCACCAGATTCTAGCATGTCTCTACTTGGAAGGATACCTTGTGGATCTTAGAGATGCTCCTAGAAAATGAAAAGGCTGGGTGCCTGACACCAAGTGCTTTGTTTGGAAATGCCCCTAAGATGAACAAAGGGAAATGGTGCCACTAAGGAGCAGATTACAGGAGGCTGTGGGGAAAACCTTTATCAGTTTGATTTATCACAAACTGATATGTTGTGATTTATATATTTATTCACAACATTTGTATGGTTGCTCAATTTAGAGAATTTGACTGTAAATGTTGTACAAAGAAATCAAATCAACAAATTTTAGAAAGGTACCAGTGTATCTCATTAGAACCTACAAAACAATAATAAAGCAATCCAAGATGAAATATACAGTTACTCCTCAAACTGGAAACACTATTCATCCTGAACAAAAGGCCTGAGGAAAGAGCCATGTGCTAATCAACTCTGTATAGGCCTCCAGGGTTGGGCTCAACCATATGTTGGGGAAAAGGTCATTCCAAAGGGCAGAAACTGTAACTGAGAAGCATGACTGTTGTGTCCCACAAGATGACATTGTTTTAATGAAGAGACCCAGATTGTATCCTCCATTTTGGAGTATGTGGGATAGGCAGATCCCTTGGGAGCAGGTGGGCTGACAAATAACCCAGTGCAATGCCATGTAAAGATTTATAGGTGGCAATCAGCACTATAAATTACACCACAAAACAAGTGCTGTTTATAGAGTAGAGGTTTCACAGGGGCATAACAAGAAATGTCCAGAATTACCCACACTTCTGTGTCTGAACCAACTACAGTTTCTAGAAGGTTTTCAAGGGCAATTCCATCTAGAGCAAGCTGCACATGATAGCTACATAAACATGAGCCAAGATAGATGGAAACCCCTAGCTAGCCTTTTCTTAAGAAATTTATTTTATATTTAGATGATGTATAAGTCACAATAGATGGCAACACCTAGCCAATCCTGACTGATCTGACATAGCTCAGCAAGGCTAAACCTGGTTAGTATTTGAATGGGAAAACACAAGGAATTTACAAGACTGTATGGCAGACAGGAAAAAAAACTATACTGGAAGAACAGAAATGTAACTCATTTCCACATTATTGACAAGAAAATTATATGGCACATTAAAGAAGATTCTTGGAGCTAAGTTTGACTTGCAGGAATGGTAATTTTTGATATTTCAGGACTTAAGCATCAACTGAGAAGTTTCTATCAATAACAGAAAACACCTATGGCTGTGTTTCTCAACCTTTGCAACTTGAAATCTGGGAGTTGAAGACCAGAAATCTTCAGGTTGCTAAGATTGTGAGTTCTCTTTTCTTACCCATCTTAGTTCAGCATGTCACAGAACCAAATGCAGTGTTAAGTTCACCCTTCCTTTTGCAATAATTAGTGAAAAGACAACAATCAAAGACTTCTCTCAAGGCATAGCAACAAAGGAAAATGCAAAACATATGATGGCTCATGGATAAACAAGGAAACAAAGGTGAGCCAACTCTCAAAACCTCAACTAATCCAGGGTACACTTTACTTTCCCAAGTCAGATGAACAAATGAGCAGTATAGGAAAGTATGTGGATAGTTAAGACAAGCACTTTTCCTGTTCTGTGGAAAATAAGTATTATTAAACATCCAATAAGTTAGGGGGCTTGAAATGTCTGGGGTACAGGGCTGTTTTTTTTTAATCATGGTTTTTAAAACAATGATTTTATCTGTGGTTTATTTATGGCTTTTTAGATATTGCCGTCACATCAGCTATATTATGTGAGTTTATTAAGTGGTCAGGATAGAAGTAACACAAATTCTGCAGAGAAAACAACATGTCACATTTGATTGCTAACACTCAGAAGTTTCCTGTGAAAACTCTAAAAATATTCACTGCCTAATAGTAATAATACTGTAGGGGCAAATGTAACTCTGGGGTTTTGTTGCATTGGCAAGGAGGCCCCATCAGAAAGAGCCGATCAGACACTGCAGAATGGTAATGACCTGTTGTTGGGCTTTGCTCCAATAGCTTTGCAGCTGATGAATATTAGAGGAGGCATCAGATAAGCTTACTACATGATTTAATAACTGCATCAGTTCAGCAGCCATGTCAGCAGATGTCCAGCCTAGTAAATCTACTTATTGCTTCTAAAAGGTCAGCAGCAGCTGAATGAGACAGCAAATGGGGGAATATGACAAAGATGTAGAACACCGAATGATTTAAAAACCAAATATGATTCAAAAATGGCTCAGAATCATTCAAAGATCTCAAAAATCATTGCTTCCAACCCTGCCAATTCCAAATAGCCACTGCTGCAGCATTAGTGATAGGTGGCCAATTGCCACTTAGAAACTCCTGACAAAAGAACATTTGCAATGCATGAGGCAAACTGTTCCAACATTCAACAACTCATATCCCCAGGAAGCTCTATTGAAAGTAGATGGAATTCCAACCATTAAATTATGCTCTTCAAGAAACAAAAGCATGGAATTTTCCAGGTGGATAATAAACTGCTCCCTATTTCTTCCTGCAATAATAAAGTACAGTGGCCACTTAACAAAACTTTGCAAAAAGAATTTTACTTCTCTTTTTTAATTTCACTTCTTAGGGTGGAGCAATTAAATTGAGCCAGATTAGGTTATCTTCCTGTTCCAACATTTAACTGTAAAGTGAGCACAAACCTCTATGTGTTTAAAGCTATGATTTAGAACAGTGGTTTTCAACCTTTTCTTCACCATGGATTCCCTTTAAATACCTTTTGTGGCCACATGGCCATTGACCCCCAAGACTTAACTCAAGATTTAAATCATAACATTTCTTCAAGCCTTCGCAGACCCCTTGTAATGATATCGCAGCCCCACTGAGGTCCACGGAGCAAAGTTTGAGAACCACTGATTTAGAGCATTTCTTCTGGGAAAATTAAAAAAAAACATTTGTTCTATGCAGTGCTTTTTTTGTTAAAAAAAAAAAAAAAGGTGCCAGAACTCACACACGTCATACAACCCGCCTTGCCTACCCTACACGGTTCCATCCAAAAAAGGTGCCGGAACTCCATTCTGGGCGTTCTATGACAAAAAAAGCCCTGGTTCTATGAGTATCTTCATATCACCTCTCAGGTATCTATTTTCTAAGTCAAACATAACCAACTCCTTCAATAGTTCCTAATGTGCAATGACAGAAACCTTTGATTCCAGACTGTACAATATATCCATAATTCGACAAAATGAGTTATATCTGATCACAGCAAAGCTTACTGCATTGTTGTTGCTACTAAAACTATTGAAATGGTAAATTGTAAGCAGGCAAATTCACTTCTAGTTGCAACTTTTTAAAAGCCCATAGGTTTATGTGCCAGTGGTTTGGTTTAGATAATCATGTTTTGCCACAGTGACTTTAACAAAATTAAGTACAATCTGATCATTGTATACATATTAAACTAATTCATTTTATACTGAGTAAAATAAATAATTAACAAGATCATTGGTGGCACCTTTTTAGGACTTTTATTATAATTTAAGTTCTTTAAAATTAGGTATGTTTGGAAAATGGAATGCCAGATAGAATAAAGATAAGGGTACTATGGCAGACAGGCAGGCAGGCAGACAGATGGACAGACATAATTCTATCTATCTATCTATCTATCTATCTATCTATCTATCTATCTATCTATCTATCTATCTATCTATCTATCTATCTATCTCAATATACTGAGTCATTTCAAATCTAAGACACAGTCCCTCTGCATTATTAAGATGTCCCCCCTTAATATATTTTGCTTCTCTGTCAGCCACATAGGATTTCTAAGTACTCTCCACTGACAAAAAAATATATATTAAGAGATCACAAATGACTACCAATTTCATTTTCAGCATCCAGTCCTAGTCTACTCTGATTACATTAATCTTGAGTTTAAATAGAAGTAGGAGAACACTTGAACAGGAAAAAAGACATTGGAATGTCTCTAGAAGCCTGACAAAACAACTCTTAATCTGGGCCCTTAGAATTCTGTTGGGTCCAAAATTTGAAAACAGATGTATCCAGTATTAATATCCAACACCCAACAAGATTAACAAAAAGGGTATCCACCCTCCCAGGCATGTTGTCTACGCTGCATTCAGCAACGTGCTTAATTAATTTACTGTGTGAGAGACAAGAAATGGAAGCAATTTCCTGCTTAGAGGCCTTTATCTTCCCAAATATTTAATAGTTTATGTAAGACACACTGAGTCAACAAATGCTATGCAAAAGGAAGCAACAAAAAGCTAGTATACTGACATTCTATATTGTCATGATTTCCTCTGCTTTGTAACTTAGTAATAAAAAGCTAATACTCTTCACCATTGCCAAGCACATTTTGCTCTAATTTAACTCAGATTGGAAGAATTTATTAACATCATAATGCTGTGATAACTATAGGACTTATTTTTAAAAGCAGCTTAAGTATAGATGAATATGTCCTACTCTTCTCCATAATCTAATGGTTCTGGTTTGGGAATTAATCATAAGCAAAACCATAAGGTGAATTAAGGTTCTCAGCAGCTTAGCCCTTGAAACTGCTTTGAGCATCAGGAACTGGAATATTAACCCAATGGAAAAATGCATTTCTTCTGAGCACAAAAAAAGTTACAGTTTTCTCTTCCTGCAAATTATAAGGGATACTTTCAAGGCATTATTCTTTCTATTCCCCACTTTACAAATATCTTTCGTGGATTTTAACTACCAACCTTTTAAAATCCAAATACTTTTTGTCTTAACAAAAACACAGCCATTCAGATCTTTTAAATATTCTCCATCTTTTATAATCGGTATCCCAAAGGCATCCCATTTAGATTTCTGCAGCAATGTAGTGTAATAAACATTGGGAAGTTGAAATGTTTCATCTGCAGCATTCAAACTACAGAAGCCTGGGCTATCCTCATTTTCTTTTTCCTTCCAACCTTTCTCTTATTTTTTTGCAAGATATCAATAATGTGACATTCTCTTAAATTCTACCAGAAGACATTGGTTGCATATCCAACTGTTTCTATGTTCATGTAAAATGGGGGGAAATGAACAAATCAACATTAGCTTCTTTCTACACTCGTATATTTAACTGATTGCATTTTTTCCCTTATTTTACTGGTCTCTACAAGCATGGCTACTTTATGATGAAGAAGTGAGGACTTGTTTTTGTTTCATTCTTACTTCAAACCTTCCATTTTTGGCTATTTAATTGAAATGAAGGAACTTGTCCCAATGGAATACTGCGTCACCTTAGGAAAATTTCATACGCAGCAAGGATAATATAAATAACAAGATATTTTGTAGTGTGCTGTGTGTAAGGTACAGTTCATACAAACATACAGGGGAAGTTATTAGTGCAGCTTCTCTTCTATACACTTATAGCAATAGCAACAGCACTTAGACTTATTTACCACTTCACAGTACTTTACAGCCCTCTCTAAGCGGTTTACAGAGTCAGCATATTGCCCCCAATAATCTGGGTCCCCATCTCAGAAGGATGGAAGGCTGAGTCAACTTTGAGCCGGTCAGACTCAAATTGCCGAACTGCAGTCAGTCGGCAATCAGCAGAATTAGCCTCAATACTGCATTCTAGCCACTGAGCCACCATGGCTGATTATAACTTTGAGCATAGAATTGAGTGAATGTTCAAGTTGTGCTTGCATAAGTTGTGCTTGCATAAGAATTTAGAATTCTTCATTGTGCATATGGAATGATTATGCAAATATGAAGAATTAATAGCCTGCACAAAGGATTCCCCCATCATGCCACATATGTTATATATGTTCAAACAAGATTGGAAAGTCAGTTCTTGAACATGCCAATAGCCCACTTCTTTTATGAATATAAAGACCAAATCTAAACCACCTTGATTCCTGCAAAATACAGCGCATCTCCTGAATGAGACCTGGAACATTTAGCGTTATATTTATTCAGAAGTCCCACCATGCTAAATCAGACTTGCTCCCTAATAGGTGCACTTTTTAAATTTTGTGGTTTCAAAAGTATTTTTATCATATTTACTTTTGTCACATTTGAAAAAAATACTATACATTGTAAAGTTATTTTCTTAAATTCTTCTTTTCTCCCTGCCTTTAAGATCTTCATCTCAGTGGCAAGCAACGTGGACAACTTTCTATACTTTAATCCTGAAGACTTCTGACATTATGTGAAAGACGTTTGAGCCTGTTAAGGAAGTAGACAAGTCCACAGTGCTATGAGTACATCTACCTGTGTTATAGATCTATGCTGCTCCTAGTTGATTAATATCTCCCAGAAAGGAGCAAGTAGATGGATCCATGCAGTGATTTCTGCTTCCTTGAGAGAGGGCTTGCTTCACCAGCTCTTAAGGAAGCATTGGTCTATTCCTTCCACAAGAAACCCTTGCTGGATCCTATTGATTTGGTCAGCTTTCAACTAATTTCCAAGCTTTCCTTTGTAGAAAAGGTTGTTGAGAAGAGGGTAACTCCACAATTCCAGGGATTCTGGAGGAAGTGGATTATCTATTTTATTTGAGGGACTCGCAAATTACCTTTGCCCACCCCATCAAATCAGGTGGAAGCGATTGTTGTGGGTTCCCACAGTTAGGGAACTACACTTGGTGGACCCAAGAAGGTGGGCATTCTCTGCCATGGCACCCACCTTATGAAACATTCTCCTCCCCCAAAGTGAGGTCAACTCCATTTCTATTTATTTTCCAGAAGTCCCCTCAAGATCTGACTATGTCATTGGGCCTGGGGGTTCCAAGGAACTGGGGAGATTTTGTGGTGGCTCCTTTGCCTATGTAATCTCTTGTGTTGCCTTATGCTTTTTAAACACTTTAATAATGACTGGTTGTTTACATGTTTGTTGTTTTATATCTGTGAGTCATTTCATGTGATGTGGATGGCCATATAAATTTGATTTTTTTCCCCCTTCTTACAACCTTGTAATCCCTTGCTTCGGGGTGGGATCGGGGCGACTGAATGGCACTGAGCATTTACTGGCCAGATGCCCTTCCTGATGCCTATGTGGAGTTCACAGCAGATTTTTCTCTTTGCGCCCTGATAGAGAAACATCTGTCACTGCCTAGGATTGAACTGCCAACCTTCTGATTGGGAGGCAAGCATCTTCACCTCTAGGCCACCACGCCACTTCATTTGATAAATAAATAAAATAAAGTCTGCCCAGCTATAAGACTATCACTTAAGATACTCCAATTATGCTTATAAGTGATAATGTACAGAAATTCATGGACATCTAGCACCAACTAATTTTTTCCACTCTCAAAGGTAAATTCTTAATTGAAACATGCCTAGCATGTCACAGGGTTTTTTTGTACAAAAATATATCTTCATTCATCATCCTGCCTCTCTGCCAGAATTATGTCACCACAAACCATTTGGCATAGCAGTACAACAGTAAAGCTTTTTACACTCTTAATGTGTCAAGTGACTGAAATGTCGGGATTTGTTAATTTTCACAACAGAAACTAGTGTTACTGCTATCACTGTTACTGCCAATACAGGAAACCCCACAGTGTTTTATACTGAAGTTGGGAGCATAGTCCAGTTACATGTTCATAAGCAGCATTCAGGCCTCTTATATTAAATATGCCTTTCTGAATCATTTATTTTACTCCGTTACGTTCTTTGCCTCAGTGAAGGAAATACCACCATGGTGCCACAAATGTGTAACCCAAGCTTTGGGGAAGCCCAGAGGTACTGGAATTCCTGCTTTTAGAGGTGAAAGTAATTGTGTCAAAAAGAACGGCATGAAAAATTAGAGGCAACCTTCGGGTTCATCCAAGCCTTTCCACCGACTGCCAGCACAGGCATCTCTGGCATCTGGCCTGTGGGCTGGGTTTTCTCTAATCTGTCATTTAACAGTATGTCATTTTATAGCACGTGCTGTATCAGGAAGAGTGAAAAAAGATACAGCAACTTAAATGCTCCCTTTCTATGGGAAAATGTCACATCCACTTGACCTAAAGCATGTAGAACACTTTTGATACCTAGAATGATGATTGTAAGTGCATGCCACAGATGTTTGTAATATATGCAGTGTGTGTATTTTAGGTTTTTCAATCCCCATTGCGATTTGTTCTATGGCTGGCTATACTCGGCATCGGTCAAATGTTTTAGACAGCTGTCCCAACCTAGTGTCTATCAGATGTGTTAAGACTACAACCGCCATTGGAGAAATGTAGTCCAGCACTCTTAGAAGCCATGAGATGGGGTGGGAGAGACTGCTTTAAAGAAACAGAAATGAAATTGAAAATAGTGGGGAAATGGCGAAGGGGAAAAGGGTAAGATAATTTGATAAGTTTAATAAAATTGTAATATACAAATAGGAGGACCAGCTTGAGAAGAATGTTTCAAGGGTAATTTCTGTAAGACTGACATCCTTATAATGAATGTTAGAATGCTTTAAAATAATAAAGATATTAAATACTGTAGAAGCAGAGTGGGGGAGAGGTGTATCAGTCCTTCTAAAAAGTGTCAATGTAAAAGCAAAGCAAACTTCTACCTTTTCTGTGTAATCCAATTCTTTCTTGATAGCCAATTTATCTGGGAGAGAGTACCTTTCTTGTATCCTGCTGATTTTAATCACTGTACAAATAAACACTATAAAAAACAAAAAGAAAAACAAGAAAATGGCAATGAGATGAACATATTAAAAAAAAACTGAAGTGACGTGGAGGATAGCTGTTCAATCTTACCAAAAGAAAAAAACTCTTTCAGGGGTTGCAGGCAGCGACATCATTTACACTCCCAAGGGCTCCAAAGCGATTGTTAGAATCAAATCTGGAGCTCCAACAACCCTAACAGGAAATGAAGGTATCTGCTTTGATCTGAAAAATTCATTCCTCCATCCTGAGAAATGTAGGGTGGGAGTCTGAACATTTTACCATAATGAGCATTCCTCAAAGGTAAAGATGTTGATTGAATCTCCATCAAGCAAGAATCACATGCAAATGAGATGGGGGAGGATATATATTCAAATCAAATCAATCAATCCTAGGGGTCAGCACTCTACAACATACCTTACTCACTATTCTTTGCCTTAATACTTGGTGTTTTTACAAATAATGGACTAATTCCTTTTAATAACAATAACAAGGTAAGGTTCGTATTAAAATGTTAAAAAGAAAGAACAGAGCTCTTACATGAAATTCTGCCAGCATAGATAATAAGCATCATTTTTATAAATACATAAAAAACAAGCATGAATTAACTGGCTAATAGCTCCCTAATCATAATAGCTTGCTTTTCTTTTCTTTCTACCCAGTGGCTTCTGTTTTTTATCTAGCTTTCCTAATTGAGGTACAGACAGAAAAACCTAAACCAACCTGGCAAATACACATCACTGAACTCCCAAACACACAAGCTCCTTTCTGGAGCTATTTAAGACAAAACTTTTCAGCAAATCTTCCACAGAGCTGCTTTCCCACTCCCCCCCCCCTTTTTTTTTTCCTGGAGAAATTTCCACAGAAAATAGATATCCCTCTGCCCAATACCACTTAAACTATTACAATTATAATAGTCAAAGATATTGTCTGTGCTTTAATGGGGAAACAAGGGGGGATAAATTAAGTAAGATTTCTATCCCTATCCAACAGAGACTGAATTTCATTTTAAATTTCCTTAATAACTGAAGCACCTCAAAAAGAGAAGAGACCAAACACAGGGACTCTCAGCAGATTGCATTGTCCAGAAAAAAACAAAATCATCAATCATCCGAGTAAATCCTGAAACTTCCACCATCTGTGAAGGAGTGTGTGACCTTGATTGCAAATGCCCAATTGCCAAGCTCATATATGAACTAAGTTAAAAATAGCTATGCATCTTGTCATCTTACTAACTTCTAGATATTCTGCCAGTTAAAGGGTTCTCTTTCAAATCTTCTTTCTGAGGAAGAAGATGAAAATATGGATAATATAGAACCATGCAACATTTTCATATTTCATTAATCTTAGCAGAAAAGAAGAGAACTTGAACTACCAACCTTTTCACTCATTTCCAAGGAACTGGTGAACTTGAAAGCCATCTCTGTTAAATTAGGATGATGGTGCTTCTCAATTTAGGGGTGAACATGAATTTTGGGATGCAAATTCTTTCAAGGCCAAAAGCAAAAATACATTTTTTGCAAGTAAGCATCGGACACACAGCTTTAAAATGAAAATAATGATCATTACCTCTGTTTGTGCCACTCTAATGCAAGAGAACAGAAAACATCATCATGATGCAAAGCCTCCAGAGATGGGGTGGGACAGCAGATTAATTAGGAGAAAATGTGCAGTCATTTTCTGTACATGCATGTTTCTATGCTAGCACCCTCCCTGCTCTCACGAGAACACGAGTGAACAATTTTTCTTCCACAAAAAGGCCACAGCCTTAGCAAAAAAACCTCCTGCTCTCCAAAATACTAAATACCATTTCTAGAAAGGCACAATCGTGTCCAAATGCATTGTCTGGAGAAAAAGTAAAGAGAAATAGCTGGGAGACAGGAAAGGAAGCAAATTATTTTGTAGGGAAGAAAGGAGAAAGAACACCTGGACATCAGATTGTTAAAAGATGGAAGCAAGATAGAAACTGGAAACAGCCATATGGTTTTGATGAGGTAATTTTCAGGAGAAGCAGACAGCTAAGCAACATGGAGCCAGATGTGAGAGCTAAGCTCAGCTTCTCTGGGACAGAAGTGAGGGAGGATATAATTCTGAGTTAAGAGAGATGATCATGTCTTAAGGAGGTGATGATTCACTGCGTGTTTGAGCAACCATCTCTGGACCCAATGATATTGGATAATGTTCATCCAGTCTTCAACTTTCTCTTCTGAGGGAAAGTTGTAGAGAAGGTGTTTAGAATATGATATCATTTATATTTTCTTATGTTAGCTCAATGACCAATAAGAAAGATTTTGATTTGATCTGAAAGTTTACTTACTTATTTTTGTCACCCTCAGTCCTGTCAATATTATAGGGGATTAAAGTGATTAAAAATTGGAGAACAAAATATAATTTATAAACTGAAGATTTTCTCCCATCGTGGACAGAATGTTTATAGCATTTACTAGTGGTAGTCTTAACAGTCTAGTTAAAACAAAAATTTTCCTAACACTTAACACTTTCCCTATTAACTCTTCCACCATTGCAGTATAGGTATTCATAGCCACTTTCATTTCTATAAATGATTCTGCATTTCATTTATCTTCACAGCATTTTAATACAATTTTGCCATTTGACTATATCTTTTTATTAACTGTATACTGCTCAAAAAACGTCTATGATTTCTCAGTAAGAGAGCACAATAATCAAATTAAAACATCTGGAGCCAATCTAGGGAAAAACAATTAGAGGCAATTTGTAATAGGAAAACAACTGGGGAGGTACATCAAGCCCATCTCTCTTCCATTGAATATCACCGCACACAGTCACAAAGCTGGTATGCATCTTTTAAAAAAGCCACACTTAAGTGAAATATTTCTTAATATTCATTGCAGATGGGCACTCTGAAAATGTATTTTATCATAATTGGTTTTATTTAAAATTATTTATATTTAATGTGGAATTAATATATTTGTATTTTTGCTTATGATAATTAATAATATAATTATATAATGCATACAATGTATTTTTCATTTCTGAAGTTCATATGGTTTTGAAAGCTAAGAAATGGATTAAATAAATTTAATTTATGGCATTTTAATGAACACAAACAGACAAGTCTTATGAATAAAACCACCCTGCTGGAGCCAATCAGAAGACCAACTAACCCAGCATTTTACTTCTAAAAGTTGCATCTAATATCTTTGAAAAGCTGTTGAAAAACAGAACATTAAAAAATTAAAAGGTCCCTCTCTCTGCATCTAAATTCCAAATTACATGCAGAGGTAAGATGTGGACAAACCTCTCAGTTTATCCATATGGATAAACTGAGTTCACTGAACTCTGTATATTGTACTAAGATTTGCAAAGGGGGTCATCAGTAGATTAACTCACTTTCAATTTTTTTCTCAACTGGGGATTTTAATCAGTCAGCTTGTACATTCATTTTGCAAAAGCTGCTTATGAAACCTCAGCAAACTTTCACCCACAATGTATAAAGGTCTTTAGAAGTGCTTCTATAATTTGGGGCCCTGCAGTAAGGCTTGCAAATACACTCTTAATCCCCACACAGTTAATCTTCCCATGTGCCGCTGAAAGGCTACAAATGGCTACACGAGACAGCAGAGGAGAAAGAGATGGAGACAGGGATAGGAGAATGCCTTTTTATTTATAGCCCGTCAAAACAAAATTCATCAGTGGAAAACATTCTGAAATCATCATCATCAAGTTTTTGTTAGAGTCCTAAAAAAAAAAAAACCTCTTCTAAATGCAATACATGAACAAAACCAGATGCCTCCCCACAAGCTCAAAATCTAAGCATCTGTTCAAGTTCACTGCCGGCAGATACCAGATTCCTCTCTTTCTAAAGAACTTCCAAGGAAGAATATTCTGGAAATTCTCCAGGTGGGTGGTTTCTTCTGAATCTTACCCTTAGCAGAATATCAGTAAATTGGGTCTGTCATCCTCAGAAGGTATTATTCTTTTCCATATGGATCCTTCATGATGTTCTTTTAGATCAGCATTTTTTCAAACTTGGCAACTTTAGGATGTGTGGACTTCAACTCCCAGAATTTCCCAGCTAGAAAACATTGTGTAGATAATCCAAACCCACCATATAGCCAAAATAATTATGTTGTGCCATAAAAATCATCCTAACTAACCGTTTCTCCTATGATATTTATTTATGTTAACTCCAATGATTCACCAAATAATTCAGATATATTTCCAGGCTCTCCACTTTATTAACTTTAGCAGCAGAAAACTATCATTTTCTAGGACAGAGATAGGTAATATTTAGGTGGCCAGAAAGAGCTTTTAATATTTTGGGAAAGGCAATGATCAAAAGAGGTGAAGCTACATAGCACACAAGGTTCAGGTTAGTTTTCCAGTTCTGTCACATTGTATAGTGAGAGGATTTTGTTGTTGTTGTTGTTTAAATACATTAAGTTTATTCTAGAGCTCACATAAAAGTTGTTCCCACCTGAAAATTGAAGTAAACATGCTCCTCACTTTAGGCAACAGAAAGCCAGAAATTTTACAGACAGGTATTTCACAAATTTTGTATTCAGAGAAGGAAGGGAGGGGAATAAATTTGGAAGCTACACATGGTCACCTCTGCACTCTTTTCCTATAAGGCAGGGGTGTCAAACTTGCCACGTGACGTGACGTGTCGTGACGTATCGTGACTTTTTTCCCATTGCCGGAGCTGGGGTGGGCGCGATTTCGGCAGTTTGACACCCCTACTATAAGGGATGCTTTCTTCTATACCAATTTCTTGTAAGCAGAGCCATACAGATAGTCCTCGACTTACAACAGTTCATTTAGTTAGAAGTTACAACGGCACTGAAAAAAGTGACTTATGACTATTTTTCAAACTTATGACTGTTGCACATCCCCACGGTCACGTGATCAAAATTCAGATGCTTGGCAATTGACTCATATTTATGACAGTTGTAGTGTCCCAGGGTTTTATGATCCCCTTTTGTGACCTTCTGAGCAGCCAAGTCAATGGAGAAACCAGCTTCACTTAACAACCGTGTCACTAACTTAACAAGTGCAGTGATTCACTTAACAATTGTGGCAAGAATGATCATAAAACAGGGCAGAACTCATTTAACAATTGCTTCACTTAGCAACAGAAAGTCGGGGCTCAATTGTGGTCAAGGACTCCCTGTACTCACACTCAATAAGAGAAGACTGATACTTCAACAAAAGTCCAACATCAATCTTAGTTCCACACCACATGGTTGAAACAATTCTTGCATTTGCATGCCGGTTGCACATTCCTGTTCAATGGTGTTTGGGCTTAACTAGATATTTACTTCAGAAATGAGAGGCATGCCTGAGGGCTTGAGAGCGAGCTGTGCTTCCTATCCATGTGTAAAAGGTCTAGCACACCAGGTTCATCCCATCGAGCGGGTTTGTAAAAACGTTTATTGGTCAGCAGAAAACTGGGTCGTGCTTTGCTTCATTATAATCTCCCTGCCTCTCCGAGCCTCATTAATACAGGGGCCTCTGCACGATCACAAGCTTCTATTACTAAGAAACAGAGCTCAGAAAGCATATCAGATGTACGCTGGCCCTAAATATACACACATTTTTTTCTCTCCAAGCAGCTCTGATACAGCAGTTGCCCAGCTCTGAGGCACCTTGCTCATTGTAATCCTATTGCCATAGCAACGCTTTCCGCATCATCACCACAGGTGCCATCGAAGGGACGGCAATGCAAATGTAGGTAAATAAGCCAAGAAATTCCCTCAGGCAAATTACAGGTAGTCCTCGACTTACAACAGTTCATTTAGTGACCAAAGTTACAACAGCACTGAAAAAAGTGACTTATGACCATTTTTCAAACTTATGATCATTGCAGCATCCCCATGGATTACGTGATCAAAATTCAGATGCTTGTCAACTGACTCATATTTATGATGGTTGCATTGTCCCGGGGTCATGTGATCACTGTTTTTGACCTTCTGACAAGCAAAGTCAACAGAGAAGCCATATTCACTTATTAGCCATGTTACTAACTAAATAACTGCAGTGATTCACTTAACAACTGTGGCAAGAAAGAGCGTAAATCGGGGCAAAACTCACTTAACAAATGTCTCCCTTAGTGACATAAATTTTGGACTCAAATGTGGTCAGTCATAAGTCAAGGACTACCTGTACAGGAAGTCCTCAACTTACCACAGTTTGCTTAGTGACCATTCAAAGTTACAACAGCACTGAAAAAAGTAACTTACGATCATTTTTCACACTTTTGACAGTTGCAGCATCCTCATGGTCACGTGATTTACATTCAGATGCTTGACAACTGACTCATTTTTACGATGGTCGCAGTGTATGAGGGTCATGGGATCACCTTTCGCAACCTTCTAACAATCAAAGTCAATGGGGAAACCAGATTCACTTAACAATGGTGTTACTAATTTAACAACTGTAGTGATTCACTTAACAAATGTGGCAAGAAAATTCGTAAAATGAGGCAAAACTCACTTAACAAATTTCTCACTTAGCAACATAAATTTTGGGCTCAATTACGGTTGTAAGTTGAGGACTCCCTGTATTATCCAATTAGCTCAATTTCCACACTGCAGTGTTGCACTGTTATCATTAAAAGTAATATGAAGGCACACAACTCATACCTTCGGCTTCAGGAATCTGACTCTGAAACATAAGCAGAGAAAGGCATCTAACTTTCAGGAAAGTGTAGTCTTATCAAGTTATTGTTGAAGCTGGGTGCTAAAAGACAGTCTTGTTTTCTCCAATTGTTTTCACATCTGATGGGTTTTGGGGAGATGAAAAGTTATAGAAGGAAAAAAGGAAGGTGATCATATCCTCTTTAAGTGGTTGGAGTTTAAATTAGAAAAAAAAATTAAAGAAGACATCTCCCATGACAATATAAGCAGCACAATACCTATAATATTTTTAATTCTCTCAAATGTAGATAGAATTCAACCTTGATCCAAAGATAAACACTGAATATTCTGTAGCCCTTTGGCTGCATTTATGAAGAAATTCGTTTCTACAATATTGGGTTTATTTCACAATCAAGTGCACATCTTAATCCAAAAGGGGGTCTTGATGTTACATATAAATTAAGAAGACTATCCTGAAGAAGCTTCTTGGATGAGAAGCGAAACAACTTCAAAGAAAAACAAGAAAGTCCAGTTGATCTGGATGACTGAGGATCTCCATAGACATTCTTTATCTGACTTATGATGAAACCATTTATTCCATTTACTCAACTTTAGGGTACGATTATTGATGCTAAGAAAATATTCTAATCTCAGTATCAACATGGAAATTGCATCTCCTTGAATGCTTATACAGATACTATGAAAGAAATACATTCAATTGTAGTTCTGAAGCATTCAACATATTAAAACGATGCCACTCCATTAAGGAGATTAGCATCTCCCTGTGATTCTTCTCCCATGTCTTAGTACAGTTTTGCCTCCTTAAGATTTTTTCATGCTCAAATTACTGAGTATCAAAATTTACTTAAGTTCAATAAGAGTTCCCCCTTTTCTACCATAATTATCTTCCCACAGCTCATCACAAACATCCAGGACACATAGTCTTATCAGATAGAATCTGAACACTGTAGTTACGTTGGAATCTTACAAAAAAAAAACCCACAATTCTACAGTACAGGTAGTCCTTGACTTATGACCACAATGAGCCCAAAATTTCTGTTGCTAAAAGTGAGACAATTAAGTAAATTTTGCCCCATTTTACGACCTTTCTTGCCAAGGTTGTTAAGTGAATCACTGCAGTTGTTAAGTTAGTAACACGGTTAAGTGCATCTGACACTTTGCTTGTCAGAAATTTGCAAAACATGATCCCGGGATATTGCAACCATCCTAAATATGAGTCAATTACCAAGCATCTGAATGTTGATGATGTGACCATGGGGATGCTGCAACGGTTGTGTGAAAAACGGTCATAAGTCAATTCAGTGCTGTTGTAACTTTGAACAATCACTGAGTGAACTGTTGTAAATCAAGGACTCCCTGTAATCATTATTATTATTTATTTAATTAATTAATTTGTATGGCCACCATCTCAGCAAGTGACTCTGAGCAGTGAACAATCGTAAAATAAGAAATGTTTAGAGCAAGGGTAGGCCCAAATCCTAAGCAGTATAGCAACTAGGTTCACATACTGCAGAAAACAATAGCTCTATTAACCATAGTGTTTAAAATAAAGTCCTGTTGGCCGGGTTTGGACAATATACTGAGCCATAATCCTTAGTTTAAAAGACTAGAGGTTATCATCTAGCTAAATCCCTTCATCAGTGTAAGATCACTAAAGCATGTTTGACAGATGACTCTCTAACCTCTTGTTGAAACCTCTAGCAAACACTCACAACATCATGTGGCAGACTTTTCAACTGACTGACAACCTCTACAATCAAGACATTCCTTCTGATATCTTGCCTAAACATCCTTAGTTGTGGTTTTAATGCATTGTTTCTGGTCCTAATTTCTAGAGCCAGTGGTGGGATTCAAATATGTGAACAACCGGTTCGCTGTGTGAATGCTGCTTCTGGAAGTCCATTCTGGGCCTGGGCAACAAAAAAATAGCTACCGGTTCTACCGAACCGGTGCGAACTGGCTGAATCCCACCACTGGAATAAGTCCATTCTTTTTTTTTTCTATGTGCCAATCTTCAGACATTTGGAAACTGCTATTGTATCTCTACAGCTAGTTAGATATAATGGTTAAGACAACATGCTGAAAACCCTAGGTACCTCACAGATAATGCAAGAAACTGCACTCAGAATAGTTTCAATGAAATTTTATTTTCCTTGGGAAAACAAAACTAAATAATAACACCAATCAAAGCACTGTGACTTAGGATTGGACTTTGCAAATCTTTTAAAGAAAAGCTTCTGAATGCATGGGAGTCTGTATGAAGCATCACTCTACATGTAATTCAAGCAGTCATGTCTTTTTCTGGCTTCCATGCCTGTTTCATGTGGGAAGCAGCTGTGGGAGACTAAAAAAGGCACAATGGCTTTAATGAGCTTCGTACACGATCCCTTGTGTTTTAGACCATTTTCTTCAAAGAATTTGCTTAGCCGTATGTCATCTATCCATGAACCTGACCACTCTACTTTGTTCAACCAATGTTAAGCCATAGTTAGTGCAATCTGTGATCCAAACCATTATATGAATATGGTGGATACACTGGATAAATATCATCTTGTCAAGTAACTCCTCCTTTTCTTTGTTGACTGTGCAATCAGTGAGCATCTTTGCCGCAGTGTTAGATCTATGTTTGCCCAACGAACTTGTAAAAAAAGCCAGAAAATTTTGGGTTCAAATACAGTATATACAAAGAATTTTAAAGATTAAGATTCAACTCAAATCAGAACTTTTCTTGGTTGGGATTAATGGACAGTCAACTAGAAAAGAGTCAGAGAAGACTATTTTTATAAGATTACTGCTGCAAGGCTATATTATATGCACAAAAATGGAAAGACTCCGATATACCCCAAATGGAGAAATGGTTAATGAAAATGATGGAAGTAGCCCAGATGGCAAAATCAGTCTGCTTGCTTAGAGAATGATCAGCTGTTGTATTTATTAGTGACTGAAAACTCCTTATGAACTTTTTCTGAAGAAAGAAAAAAAATGAAATTGTGATTTATGGTTTTGATGATAAGAAAGAATTGCTTATGGAAGAAGGAAATTATAATGTAATTTTAAAGGTAAAATATAAATGCATTTATAACCACTGTCAAGAGATTGGAAGCTGCTTCTTTATAATCTTTCCTTCTTTTTTTCTTTTCTTTTCCTATTTTCTTTTTTAGTCATTCTTTTTCATATTCTTTTATTCTTTTCTAATATTGGTATTCTTTTATTTTGTTAAAAAAATTCTTCTTTAAAAATTTACATCTATGTTGTTTATTGTGCAGAGCTGTAGCTGATTCATTGCAAATTTTGCTGGAGGTTTCGGATTCTTGAATCTCCTTTCCATAAACAGTTGTAGGCAGCTATTTTAATTTCTAATTCAAAATCTTTGAACTTCCATTAATGAGGCCACAATGCTCTTTGTTACATAGCATTTAGACTATTTTTTGTTAAAAAAAAGAATTTGTACCAGTAGGCTATTAGCTCTGTGATTTCTTCCTTCCCTCCCCCCCTTTTTTTAAGTCAGTTTTATAAAGCAAAGTCAGGCAAAGTCATATATTTAAACGCCTGGCTAGCCAAAAAATTCTATTTGACTTTATATGGTTACAAGGAACAAAGTATTTCCAACATTTGTAGTGAGTTAACAATGCGGAAACTGTAATCTCCTCAGTCTCTTGCAAAACCTTATTATGAAGTTAATCCAGAACATTTCTGGAGAGCCGATATTATCTTGTCATTTGTACCATGTATTTACCTGTGGTTTCTTTAACTCCTCTCTGGTTTCCATTGTTACTCCCTTCTTTTTCTGCCATTGCTGCATGTTGGGGTGGTGAGGTAGCAATTGTAACAGAAGTCTATGCAAAACCAGAAAGTTGGGCAATAGTACCACTGGTAGAGTAGAACAAAACTGTGAGGTAACTAGGGCCTTTTAGTGCATATTTACAATCACTCACCTTTCTATGTTTTCAATTCCACCCCAGGGGAAGTCCTGCATGCTATGTTTTCCCTCTAAGAAGAAAACACAGCCAGAGACTGATGAGAAAATATGTAAGAGAAACACATATATCAGCACCCTCCCTGGCCTTGCAAAACTACCATCAAAAAACCTCCTAAACCAGGGGTCTTCAAACACGGCCCTTTTATGACTCATGGACTTCAAGTCCCAGAATTCCTCAGCCAGGAATGCTGGCTGAGGAATTCTGGGAGTTGAAGTCCATGAGTCATAAAAGGGCCGAGTTTGAAGACCCCTGTCCTAAACCAAGAGAATCAAGCAGAAAAATAGCTAATCCACAGCTGACAAAAACTTTTAGGAAACAGGAAGACAAATTTTGAGATGGTGTTAATTTAGAACATTTAGAACAATTTAAAATTTTAAACTTTAAAAAATGCAAGGTGTGAGGTAGCTTATAGGACGGCAGAGAGAAATGTTGAAGTCCTTGGTGGGTTTATTATGATAGTGCTTTAATAATAAATTCCTTAAGAGTTTTTCCCTACTCCCTGTATAGTCCTGCCCAAATTTCCACCAGCAAGAGCTTACAAACTTCTGTAATAACTTATAACGCCTGCATCAGGGAGATTTTGCATCTTTCAGTCTTCAAAAGTGAAATATTATCTCTCTGATTGACAAAAGGCACAAAAACCAAGTGGGATTCATCTGTTAATTCGTATCAGGAAACAGTAAATACTTCATGCGACAAAGGAAAAATATGTTGTAAAAGATGTTTTTGAACTTTGGAGCTGTCAAATGTATTTGATATGGGAGCTATCCACTCGTTTTTCATTATAAATAGCAGCCATCTACAGAATTCAATCCAAAATGAAATATGAACTATCAGCAATCAGAGACTGCAATGTAGATATTTACCAAGAGAAACATTACTGTTCCCCCCCCCCTGTCCCTTGGCTACTTTTGATATAAGAATGACAGAAGTCCTTAGGAATGTGAGCTATTGGATGAAACCAATAAATTTCTCTAGGTCATACCCTCAAAGTTTACATTTGGCTCCTTAGTATAGTCTACTCCAAAGGAAATAATAGGTTGCATTATATACACATTGCATTATACAGCTGTATTTGCAGATCAGTGAAAAATCATACCCATTTTAAAGTGTTTTGCTTATCTGAGGATCCGTCTCCCATCACCAGGAAAGAATTTAATAGGCTTAAATCGCTCCTATTGCTGTACTATTTTTCTGACCCGCTTTGACCAAGGCAAGAAGAAAATGGGAACTGACAAGTCCCATCAATCTTCATTATATATAATTCAGAGAGCAAGAATTCAAGGAAGCCAGCATACCATTGTAGATTTGCCCTCTCATCAATGCACTGATGTCACCAGCTTACATATACCTCACTTGGAGAACCGAGATACCATTTTATCTCTTAGAATGATGCATATTTCATTTCTTTCTTTTGGAGCTCACCCAGCAACTTCCTTTGTAATTTATTTCCCATAACAACAATCCTTTGGGTCATGTTGGGCTGAGAGAGAATGAATGGCCCCACATCTCCCAGGGAGCTTCTACAGCTGAAAGTGAATCAACCTGGGTCCTTTTGGTCCTACTTCAGTGTTTTTATCCGTAATACCACACAGCCTATTCTTAAAACTACTCAATATGCTATGGCTTAGCACACTGAGTTTAACTTGTTTACAACACTAAGAGTTATTGACAACAGCTACAAGGAGATAATCATTTAGAAAAGTAGTGACTGATTAGAAATATTACCTCAGGTAAGTATTTTTTTTTATTCAGCTAGATGGTAGATACTTAAATGCCAAAGGAAATTGTCCCATAAACTAAAGGGAATGGGGACCAAAATGTAAGACCACAAGAACTTGAAATGAAACCCTTCTCATCATTTTATGCTGCTACCTTCTTGAGCCTTCTACAGATGTAGATCTGGTCATCTGGGTTGCCCTTTACTTACTTAGAAAACTGAACCTGTTCCATTTTTCTCTTTCATAGGCACAGCACCAAAACGTGTTTGCCGTTTTGATGCACAAGAAACTACATGCAAAAATAAAATGAACTAAGAACAATTCCAAAAACAGAACAAGCAAAGTTTATCATCTAACTATATCTTTAAAGCATGCATACCATTCAGCTACCCCATATGGCCCATCGTAAAATATGCAGTTCCTGGCAATACTTATTTCATATCCCCAGTTCACATTCACATAATGCTTTAAAAGCAAATGACCAGGTCTCACAAGCAACTTTGTAAAAAACACAAATCCAGCTCAGCCAGGACATCACTGCTTAGGCACGTTCCACTACAGATTGGAATGGCTGATTTAGTGCAAGAGGAGGAAAGATGTGAGAAGAAACACATACTGTAAACAGAACATACACAAGGCTCGTGATGCTAAGTCACTCCAGCCATATTTAGAGAAATGTAGCAAGAGAGATAAATTTGCTGTATTTGTAATCCCTCACAAAAGAATGCCTCTGCATATTAAGCCAGATGCACAAAAGCCCAACCTTTCTGTGGCAACACTTCAGCACGCACAATATTAGGTGTGGCATACACCTAATAATAGTCACTAAAAAGTCATGGAAGAAAATCTCTAGTGCAGGGTTTTTTTTTTTCAAAACCACAAAGTAGATTTAGTGTTAACCCTACACTGCACAGAAATTATATCTGGGCAACTCTTCTCAATGTTATCCCTGGTTTAAACCAGTCAGTCTGAATCAGGAATTGTGGTTACTTTAATCTATAATTAAAAGGCACATTTAAAAAAAAAAAGCCCTTGATTTGATTTGTGTGTTTTAACAAACTATGCCTTAAGGCAATAATGCCCTTGTGAAACAAAATCAACTGCAATTTATTTGAAACTGGAAGTTATTTCCAGTGTCTCCCTTGCACCCATTCCATACAAGAAGCGGAGAAGGACAGCACTGAAACATCATTTTTTTTTCCATTCATGGATATAAGTAGCAGCACCCTAGCCGGTCTTGGCCGATTTGCAAAATGCTGAACTGAATCAGGGCAAGTTAGCACATGGACAGGAGACCACTAGGAAATTTCCAGGCTGCAGACTAGACTGGAAAGAAGAAGAAAAAAGTCTGGAAAAGCAAATGGCAAACCATTTTAGTACTGCTGCCAAGGAAACTAAATAAATAAGATCATGTAATTCACCAGAAATTGAGTTCAATTTGAGGGAAAGTGTGGGTCTGCATAAAATCCTAACAGATTTAACATGTACAGAAAGAAGATATTCTGACATCTACCATCTCAGAGCACTGCAAAGACCAGACACCATCTTCTAACATAAGAGCATACCAGCAGCTATGGATAAAGGTTACCCACAGGTTAGGCAGTCTGAAGCCACGGGGCTACACATCTCAGCCTGATAGTCTGCCCCATCCTCAATAGAAGAAGGAACTGACCTTCATCCAGGGAAGAAAAAAAGGTGTATCACATCTCTCTCCCTCTCAATTACTGGCTGGGTTAGGGTTAGGGATCTGAGGAATTCCCACACAGCGACTGGGGAGATACTTGGAGAAAGCTTCTCACACACAGGATCATCAAAAATACTCTGCATTCAACAGCAAGACCCAGAAACAGTCACAAGCCATAGAGGAAGGACAGAGCTTGATGCCCTTGAGGCCTGAGGAAATTCTGCAGTTTGTTGAAGAATCTGGCTCCAGGGTTTGGAAGGCGTTTCCCCCTGCAGGTCTTTTATTTCATAGAAATACCGGCTGCCAGCACAAACATGTGGTTGTAGACCATACCAGAACATTACTTTTGTTTCACTTTCTACAGCAGAAAGCCATCAAAACACACTTATCCCATAAAACCCAGGGAGGAATATAAATGCCTACTGGTGGGGAGAACATTGTCCAAAAGAAATTTTTGGACATCCGTGATCTTGTGAACTCCAATGGATCTAAACCACAATGAGGTCATTTGTTAACTGTGGAAGAAGACAGCCTATGGTTGGCTTTCATCCAATTAGCCTCGGCTGTACTAATAACCTGGAAGAACGCTTCAAATTCATAATGCAAGCCAGTCACTTTGTGATAAAAACAGGAGAGGTTTATGTAGACTTCATTGCATATGACAGCATTAACTACAGTTTCAAAGCAACCCTGTGGGTCTTGGAAAGCTCCCCTTGCATTCATAAGCTATTAGCTGCAGAGGCTGGACTCCTAACGAGCCTTTTTCCTGTATAACTCTTCTTTCATTGGCAGACAATTACATTTTTGTAAGTATCCAATAAAATTAAGGCAACAGAGGTCATCTATTAAAATGAAGAATTAGAAAGCATAGCCACAAACTTTCTGCTGGTTGAAAGCCACTTGCAGTGAAGAATCATAAAATAATCTGACTGTGTGTACGTTGTGCCCCAGCCATGAGCTTACTTTTTTAGAAAATGATGCCCCAGAGGTGTCTCCTTGCTCTTAAAGTCAGGCCAAGATGTACTTACTACGCTATACTACTAGTATCCTGCTAGACCAGGATACTTTACAAGTACACTTTGTGAGAAAAGTAGAAATGCTGATCTCTATTTATTTCCAGCAGGAAATGAATGTAACATAATTATCCTGTTCAATTTGTAACTATAAGACACAGAAATCATGACCAACTTCATTAAAGAGGACTGGATCAATTCATGGAAGGTAGATCTACAAGGGTATGAAGACTCAGTGTTATGTCTGGGATGACAGCAGAATGTAAGTAGAAGAGGAACAAACTACTGTAGGTCACAGAGGAACAACAGTGGGAGAGAGCTCGGCCACCATTTCTTGCTAGTGAGTATCTGGTCAGCCACTGTGATAAACAAAATGCTGGACTAAGACAGACCTTGGCCAGATGCAGTACTGTAAGATTATTCTGGTATATCTAATGTAACAGCAGAGACAAAGTTTGTTGTAGCATGAGGCAGGAGGTAGTGGCCTTAGGCTACAGATGCTGGAGAGAGAGACTAGCATGACAACATTGAAGGGCAGAGTAGTATTTGCTAAATGGTCTACTGATTTGTGTTTGCACAACTAACTTGATATTCTGAGACACCGGTCCATTGGAAAGCAGTATTCTGTCCCCAGGGATTAAACCAGTTTGCACTGTAAATGTTGTCAGGGAATATTTGCGAGGAATGATGGTATATTTTTGTACTTTGCCTTAGCCACCGATGGAAAATCACAATTAAGTCAGAGATCTACAGTAAATGCCAGAAAAAAAGAATGTCTTTGTTTGGGTTCAGAAAATAAGTAGTATTGCACCCAGGTGAACCTCCTAAAAGAAAGCTTATATTTGGGGAGGCAACAGACTTGGAACAATCGTCAGAGAAATGGCTCTGAAGATATTCTAAGCTAGACTCCAAGATATGTTCTAACTTCCCAAGAAGAAGAGAATTGTAAAGATGCTGACATCTTAAGATGTTCTGGAAGGTTCATGCACAAGAAGAGAAATATGGGGTAGCGACAGCTCTCAGGAACAGAACGGGTATGGAACTAGGTGTAAATTTCCAGGTAAATACATACAGAATATAGTATAATGTTTTATGAGATCTAGTGGTTAAGGCAAGAGAGAGAGTGTGTGTGAGAAAGAGACAGTGTGTTAGTGAGACATCCACACACATATATACATATACACACACACATATACATCCTTACGCGCACACACAAACACATCCCTACGCACACACATAATACCCAACTTTATCTAGATGATTACTTAAATAGGCAACTTTTCCAATAATCCTGAGCCTAAAGGACTGCCAAGGTTGCAGGCAATGTTGGAGCATAGAACAGGAGGGTGGAGGAAATAATGAGGCATAAGGCTATTTTTAAATTTGGCTTTTCCCTTCTGTCCTTTAACAAATGACAACTCTGGATGAGTCTCGGAGAAAGGAAATGTAATTGCCTACATCAAATTATGACGATGATAAGAGTCTCAAATTCCACATTAGCTATACTATTGTTCTGATGTAACAATGATTCTCATAAGCTATTGTAATTAATAGCCAGTCCTGTAGGAATTGAAGGGAATTAATAGAGTAAAATGAAAATCCCACTGAAGGGCTTATGCTACTTTAAAAATGATCTATCAGAAATTATTTTCAAAAGAAAAAGGAAATGACATCATGGTCCATTCACACTTATGGAAAAGGCATTCAGTCAGTGGTCACCATCTTGTCTTTGGGAGAAGAGATGAACACCACAAGATCACAGTCCTATGATTAACTGCATACCTGATTGTAACTGGTGCTGATTATCTTGCAGTTCCAAGTGTCCCAAAAGAATTGTATGCTTTTACATGGTAGTATTTATAGATACATGGTAGTTTTTGTAGCAATGGGAAGTAAAATTAGAAAGACAAGATGGTTACACTTTAGAACAATACTAGAGGTCTGTTCCTATTATTTCACCTCTAATGCAACCTTCAACCTTTCTTATCCTGGGATTTAAGAAGTTGAAGTTCAATGCATTCAGAGACAGAGAATGCTAAGACTTACTTAGAATTAATACTCGATGCTAAGTTTCATGGCTTCTTGGAAAATTTTATGTATTTATTTATCTGTGTTTATTACTGCTCAACTTCAATGGACTCTAATGGGAAATGGAGATCCTTGATAAAACACTCCTTTAATCCTTAACTCTTCTCTCTTATAGCAACACAGTGCATTAAATATCCTCCTACTCAGCAAACTTACAACATCTCAGGCAAGAACTTACCCAAGACTGAACTTTATTATATTATTGTACACCTCCCCAGCACTACCAGAATATGAAGTCTGCCCTATTAGATCAAGGTCTTCCATTTTCTGAATGAAAGACCCACAGTAGTACTGCTATAGAAAGGTTAGAAACTTGAAAGAATAACAGAGTTGGAAGGGACCTTGGAGGTCTTCTAGTCCAATCTCCTGTTCAAGCAAGAAACCTTATATCATAAACAGTTGTCCAATCTCTTCTTAGAAACCTCCAGTGTTGGAGCACCCCAACATCTGGAGGCAAGTCGTTCCACTGATTAATTGTTCTAACTGTCAGGACATTTTTTCTTAGTTCTAGGTTGGTTCTCTCCTTAATTAAGTTTCCTCCATTGCTTCTTGTCCTGCCTTCAAGTGCTTTGGAGAATAGATTGACCCCCTCTTCTTTGTGACAGCCCCTTAGAAAGCACAGGAAGGATATAGTGCTATGATGATAATGGGTATTTTGCTTATTCTAATGATAATAATAATACAGTTAACATCTTCCTTCTTCTTTACAAGCAAGTCCCAGTTCCTGCTGAGTGTCAACAAAATGAGAAGCTATTTTCATCCCTCAAAAACAGACATACAGAGGAAATCCAGAGAATCATTACCCTCTTCCTTCACTACATTTTGAAAACTTCAACATGCTAATGAAAATCAGTTCTGCCTGATTTCCTTCATTATGTCTTTCTCTTTCTCTCCTAGCTGAAAGCAACAGTGTGGTTTAGAACAGATGGGTTTACACTCTGCTCAGAAACAGAAGGGAGATGGAGGGACAAAACAGAGTGATCATAACAATGGTTGGATTCACGCTAAATCTAGGATTTTGGGCCCCCTGGGCAGATTACTCCTAAACTAGAAGATACCAGCCAAGAGTTTCTTTTCCCTGTTTCTTCCTCTCTTTGCAAAATAGAAAAGTACATCAACAAAGATGAAGACCTGGTTAATGTCCACCTGCTATTCTCTGCAGCCAACCCACCTATGTGGAAAAACCTTATTGTGCCTCCGTGCTATAAGAAATAAAACTCCTGATGGTCCAAAGCCCCAGCAAGAAGCTAGGAAAAAAACAAAAACAAAGCTTGCCAATCTTTCCATCATAATGCAGTTCTCCCACAGTAGTCGGTGACTACGCTGAGTTCCTAACAACAGACAACCAGCCAACTGCTTTGAAGGGCCATCTGAAGTCTGTAGTTCATGTAAAATGCCACTCTACTTCATGATACACAATTCCAGATTTTAGAAAATATTTGCAAACTCTCAGGCTCCATACTGACCTCTTCCTGTCCCAATCCTATCCCGCTCTTTGAGCTCTGCTATGTCTCATCCTAGCTGACACAAGAACCAAATTTCCTCCTTTCCAAGCTTTTGTTCTCTATTGCATTACCCAGTGGGACATATATGATGGGACAAAGGTTTCCACTTTGCTAGAAGATACTGCGTTTTATTTCTGGTAAAGGCAGATCCAAGTGAACAAATCAGCTAAATGCTCAATGTAAAAATTCCCTTTCTATCAAATACACAAAACCATTCCAAGAAATTCTATCCTGAAAGGATCATACTAACAAAATTGGTCTTAAAGAGAAAAAATAGCCTTTGTAAGGTGTTTTGTTTTTTTTAGAGTTTAAATTTATCCAAGTCCTGTTTCAGAAATTGAAGAAATGAAAGACCTAAACTAGAGCATACAAAAAGACAAAAACTACACAGGCATAATAAATCTCAGAGAAAGGAAAATGACTGTAACTTCAGCTGACTTAAATTTGCATGGATTTCCTTGCAGCAGGAAAACACCACATTTATTCACAAGATAAATATGAAAATATTGCCTCGCAAGGGATTAGGGGGGGGGGGAGGAGAGCTGAGATAATCATTCGTGACACTGAGACCAGAAAAGCAGTGCTTTCACATTTTTGCCTAGATTCCATATAGAAAATATTCAGAAATTTGCCCAGCTTCTGGATCACAATACTAGAATGCAGCAACCTAACTGGATACAGTTATCTATGGCTAATCCTCAACCTGGTCAGTTTCCTTGGGAAAGTATAGTTAACCCAGGTCAATTTGGCTACCTATAACTTATTCATTTACTTTTTCTGGTTTTATTTATTAGATTCCAGCTCAGGAGCTCAAAGCAGGGTACATAAGGTTCACTCCTCCCATTTTTTCCCACAACTCCCACCCTAACCTGTGAAATAGGTTAGGCCAGGGGTCCCCAACCCCCGGTCCGTGGACCAGTACCAGGCTGCAGCATGCCAGCAACCAGTCCGCATAAACAAGCAAAGCCCCATCTGCGGGATGCAGGCAACACACAAAACCATGCACCCTCCAGTCCGTGGAAAAACCTCTCTCCACATAATTTATCCCTGGTGCCCAAAAGGTTGGGGACCTCTGGGTTAGCTGAGAGACAGAAGGAAGAAGACTGGCCCAAACTTAGTTATTGAACTTCCATAGTCGAGCATGAACCAGAAACTAGGTCTCCACAGTCCCAGTTCGTGACTATCCTGCACTGGCTCTCTATATCCAGTACCACACCAGGTTAAAATCTGACTCCTAGTTGTATACACAAAATATGAAAGATTAAAATTTCAAACAATCAATTCACACATATAATTCTACAAACTAAGCTGAAGTTTAATCTGGAAAAGATCTTTTGACCAGATCTCTCTCACTTTGCACATAGATTATCAAGATAAGATGAGATGAGATGAGATGAGATGAGATAACCTTTATTGTCATTTTTTTAGTGGGCACAATGGCACACATCAAAAAATGAAATTTAGTTGCCCGCTCTCAAAGTGAAACACATACATGACACACACCTAAAACATACTATACACAACATATGTGTCTAATCAAGGCTGTCTAATCAATGTGTCTAATCAAGGCTCAAACCAAATCAAGGCTCAAATCAAAGGAACAGCATAGTAAGGAGTTAAAATTCCCAGTGCCAAGGAATGAAAATGTGGATTTTTGTCCTTACAAAAACCATATTCATTTTTATCTCAAAGTAGCTGAAACAAGATTGCTGAGTAACTTCAATCTTCTAGAAATCAATTGAGTTTTGTTCAGAGCTCTATAACCATCTCTGCACTCCAAAAATTAAAGCTGCAAAGGATTCCTTACTGATTTCTTGGTGGTAGAGGATGATTGCCAAAAGAGGTCAAATAAAGATCCAGGAGTTTTACTCCAACTTCTACAGAAACAGTACTAGCTCTGTCCTGCCTACACAGTTCTCAGAATTCTTTAATCAGCCACTCTTACAAGCCTGTCCCCATCATTCATAATTCTGTTAAAAAAAGATTTCCTCGTTGGGAAAAATATTGTCATTGTTTTTTAAACATATGCTGTACACACACATGTGCAAAACAACACATTGATAATTTCACACAAGAAGAGCACAATGAGCTGTGAACACAAGGAACCAACACAGTTCTAGGCTACATTAACAAAGGGATAGAATCAAGATCATGTAAAGTGTTAATACCACTTTATAATGCCTTGGTAAGGCCACACTTGGAATACTCCATCTAGTTTTGTAAAAAAGATGTTGAGACTCTAGAAAGAGTACAGAGAAGAGCAACAAAGATGATCAGGGGACTGGAGGCTAAAACATATAAGGAACGGTTTCTGGAATTGGGTATGTCTAGTTTAATGAAGAGATGGACGAGGGGTGACATGATAGTAGTGTTCCAATATCTCATGGGCTGCCTCATAGAAGAGGGAGTCAAGCTATTCTCCAAAGTACTTGAAGGCAGGACAAGAAACAACGGATGGAAACTAACCAGAGAGAGAAGCAACCTAGAACTAAAGAGAAATTTCCTGACAGAACAATTAACCAGTGGAACAACCTGCCTCCAGAAGTTGTGAATGCTCCAACACTGGAAGTTTTTAAGAAGAGACTGGACAGCCATTTGTCTGAAATGGTATAGGGTTTCCTGCCTGAGCAAGGGGTTGGACCAGATGACCTCCAAGGTCCCTTCCAACATTATTATTATTGTTGTTGTTGTTGTTGTTAGTAGTAGTAGTAGTACTACTACTACTACTACTACTAAGGGGTGGGATAATAAATCTATATCAAACTTAGAACTTGGCACATAAAATCCGCATAGCTTTAAAAAGGAGATAGTAGATAGACAGACACAGGTAGTCCTCGACTTACGATCACAATTGAGCCCAAAATTTCTGTTGTTAAGTGAGTTTTGCCCTATTCTATGACCTTTCTTGGCACAGTTGTTAAGTGAATCACTGCAGTTGATAAGTTATTAACCCAATTGTTAGGTAAATCTGGTTTTCCCATTGACTTTGCTTGTGAGAAGCTGCTAAAAGTGGCCCACCCATATATAAATAGAATAGAAAGCTACAAGCCTCCCATTTGGGTTCAGAAGGATTTATAAGTTCTGACAATTTCTCCGAAGATTTTAAAGAACCAGATCTATCCTGGATCACATCACAGCATAACAATTCACTGTTTCCGGAAGCTAGAAGTGTAATACTAACGAATCATCCCTATAACAAATTTCCACTCACATAAACTATCTGTACTCATACCTAGCCCATCTAGCTGTATCTAAGCCAGACAAATACAGATTTATAGGAAGAACAATATTTAGCCAACCGCTGCCTTATTTAATGGTTAGGGTGAGATGAAAACATAACGCCGTTTAAAGTATTGTCTCTTCTATTGGATTTTTATACCACTGTATTGTGTCTATTTTGTCCAGTAACATTTTGTCCATTTTGTCCAGTTTATTAAAACTCTCTTACTTTTCAAACAGGGAAGATACACAAAGAGTTTTCACTGATGTTGATACACACTAAAATACACAGTGAGCAATAAAAGATGAATAAAATCTCAAATACATTTGCAAATGCATGTTCTTCAAAGAGTGCTGTTATTATGCATAAAATATAAAAAAAATGCATTTAATTAATTGGGGACCCAGCATGTCCAATGTTAATGGAAGGGAGTGGGCACTAGGGAGTCAGAATGACAGCAGGAATGTTAGTTTCTTCAGCCTTTCAATTAAAGCTTCTGGGATTTTCAGGTCCTTGGTAATTATAGATATGAAACTGTAGGACGTGAGCTATTTCAAACAAATTAAACATAAGAGGGCAGCTTTATAACTAAGAGGAGAGTCCCTGCTCCCAGTTTTCATTCAAATTTTCTTTATACTGAGAAGTGTATTCTCAGTTTGCAATAAGCATTTGGCACAGCCAATCAAGTCCCAGCTCATGTTACTGGTATTACAGTATCAGGTTACTATAAAAATGTTCTGCTTCTCTAGCAGCCGATAAAATTGATCCTGTTAAATGTTTCCATCAAAAGCTCCCTCACAGGCTTAGAGTTTCCAGTTCACGCAGTCTGGGCGCTTTCTAAGCTTCAGTCAGAAATACCTTTAATAAAACTGGAATAGAAACCACTTATTTCCCCTTTTCCTCTCAGCTGTACTTGCAAGACTCCGGCCCTGGAGTTTCTTTAAGGAAGGGCAGTAGGGCAAGAACTGAAATATACTGTAGCATAAACTGCTTCTACCAGGGTTTCCAAAGTTTATTTTTTTAAATTAACTGAATAGATAACACAAGAGCCATACCATTTGGTGAGCATTCCAGTTTCATCAATTGCTGGAAAACGTTCGCTCCAAAAAGCTGAAGTTACAGTACTTTCCGCAGATTTCAAAATAAACACAGCCATATGATCAGGCTGTCAAATAGCCAGATCTAGGTAAAGTTACCAACCACAGAGCTGTACGCATTGGCACACCCACTAAATTTCGCTACATGGCATCCACACTGTGTATTTGAAAAACCACAAAATGCCAGGTTCAAACCATGTGTGTTACACTAGTGAGATATTCATCAGACTAAGAGCAATATCTTCCAGTTTGTCCTTAGTCCACCTTCTTCTGCATGGATACTGCATCAAGCATATAAAATCCACATGCGAGATCATTTAGAAATTGGACAAACTTTCAACCACCTACACATTTCAGAACTGCCAAATACCATAAATGGGGGACTCCAGAGAGAAAGGTCAAAAAAGGCACAATCCTGGCACAGAAGCCCACTGTTTTTAGGCCTCCTTTACAAATTAACAATTGTGCTAACAACCAATTACAGTACAAAAGAAACCATTGCACTAGGAAAGATAAGTTCGAGCTTTAGAAAAATCACAAATCCTCCTTCCATTTCCACTACAGAGCCAAGGCAGCACAGCTAATTTTGTTTTGTTTTGTGCTTTCGATTCAGTTTTGACTCCTGAAGACTATCTGGACAAGTCCTGGAGACTACTTGGACAAGTCCTGCCGTTTTCTTTGCAAGATTTCAGACGTGCTTTCTATTACCTCTTTCCTAGGGCTGAGAGAAAGTGACTGGCCCAAGGTCACCCACTTGGCTTTGTGTCTCCGTGGGACTAGAACTCACAATCTCCCAGTTTCTAGTCTGGTGCCTTAATCACCAAACTGGCGAACAGCTGTTAGAGCTTCTTATTTGAATTTCACAAAATAGCACAGCACAACATAAACTTTATTAAATACCTCAAACATATCTAAATTTCCCCACAAGTACAACTGGGAGAAGTACAACTGGGTTAGACAGTCTCTGCTGCCTCCTTCTCCTATCAGCCAGATAGGATTTGGCTACACTGTGAGTAACAGCATTCTTATGGTCTGCCAGCACAAAGGAGCTAAATTAATCACTCTGCCTAGTTTTTTTGTTGTTGTTGTTGTTGATCTTATAAAAGGGCCTACATATCACAAAATGTAGATTTTCTACAAAATGTACAATTTGCAACACAAGAGGACAATGTCAGATGTCTTCTATGGCCAGGGGAGTCACTTGGGCAGACATGTTCATGGAAAGGAATCTTTTGATGTTTACCATCCCTAACTCCTGAGAGCAGGAGTTAATGTTAATGATTGGCAGTAATCCAAGACTTGTATTGCCTTGCTATCATCCCGTGTCAACAATCCTCTCCTTCAATATCTGCTTTGCTTCATCATTTCCCATTTTCTGTATTGTCTCATTAGATAAGCCATAGGCAGCCAGGTTTTCACTAGCACATTTCTTCCAGATTGAAAGTTGTTTACAGGGATATCAGCCCACTGGGACCCCTAAATGGTTCATCAGAACTAAAAGAGGAGTTAGGAAAATTGGCTTTTGTTACATCCTTCTTTTGGCACAAACATCCCTGGAATTCAGTTTGTTAGGAAACCATACACACACATATACACAGTTGGGGAAGCACTCAAATGTAAAATTTTGCGTCATGCTCAGGGTTCAACTGATGATCACATTCAGAGAACAGGAAAAAAACTCCCTTTCCCTTATTTAATCAGTCTAGTAATCCTTACTACTGACCAAATTCAGACATGATGCTAAAACATGGTTTTCTTCAGTTAAGACTTATAGAACTGATCACAATTGCTCGGGTTTGCATAATAGAATCATACATAACCGCAGAGCTCACACAACATAATAAATCAAAATCAATCACATACTATGGATAAGGATATTATGTGATCTCTGCCACTCAGATTTCCTCTGCACTCAGCCTTATTATTCTATTAAAGTATTCCTCCAAGTATGCAAACATCACTGCAAAAACAGCTTCCTCTCCTCTAGTCCATTTTCTAATGATTGGAATTCTACTATAATAACCTTCCATTCTGCATATTCATAAAGGCTTTGTCTTCTCATTACACCAATTTCCTCAGTAACCATCCACTACACATTCTTTTTTTAAAACAACAGCAAAAAGGCTTCTTGTTCTGGTGCCTTACAGATCACTAATATGATGCACATTTCTGAAATCAACTGCTCAGAAGACAGATACATGAAGAAGTAGGTCAAACTGGAATTTAAAATGTTTTCTTTATTTAGTCCCATGCAGCATTAAAACCTTCCTTTCCAGAACTGAACTCATTATATTATAGTCCGGACAGATCATAATTAGAGTTTCATGGTAACACCTTTAGATAAGAGTTCCTAACCCCCAGCCTATCCGCAGAATTATAAAGAGAATTTTAGAAGCCCTTGCTTCTGTTACTGAGTCAGCCGTTTGCAGCTGGGTTTAATACTAAACTGCATTTAATAAAAAGTGTTAGGTTCCCCTTAACAATCATACTGGCAAGAGAGAATGAAGTGTGTGTGTGTGTACAGTACAGTACACTCATCTGAAGCTCACTGCAACTCTTCCTTCTAGCACTAAACCCTATACTTGCATGCTAGTCCAATGGATGAATTCATACTACCGTTTCTGCTGATGGATGTGTCAAAAGGAACACAACCTGTTGATGAGTTAACCAGGCAAAGGCAGTAATTTCCGCATGGCTTGCGGTGCCAAGACCACTAAATCTGAGAGAAACTTTACTCTGGAAGTAGCCTTAGAAATCTTCAGATGCCTTTGCCTTGACTGCTTCAGAATTCTCCAAGAGATTAATGTCCAACAGGATGCATTCATTTGGAGAGTCTGGAATATTTCGAGGAGGAAGATGCTTGGTGGATTGCAGCAATAGAGGAGAAAGAGTCCTCTGACCCCCATCCTTTACATTTATTACCAAAATGATTTATCAGCTAAGATAAGAAAAAGCAATCGGCCATGTATCTTTATATTTTTGTCAGTATAGGAAAATAAACTGTGGCCTGCATAACTGCCCCATGTTGTATAAGAAATTCTTAAGAAACAGACAATGCAAACTTTCATCTGCATTCTTAAAATATGCTTTGTGCGAAGATTCAGGCTGCTGGATAAATCTTACAAAAGCAGATGCAGCAAATATAAACATTCTCCCCCCCCCCCCAAAGACAAAACCAAACATTTTAGAATGAGCCCTTCCTGCCTTACAGAACAGAATAGAAAACTCAGATACATAAAAATTGGCCATATTGTGCCCAGAAAGTGCAAAAATTAGCCACTAGGTCCAGCCTGGGATTCAACATAGGAATCCAGGTTGAAGTACCCCTGAAGCTTCTCGGCCTCATAAACAGCCCAAGTCAATTTTAATTGTGTCTTTTTAGTTGAGAGAGAGGGACCTTGGAGTCCTAGTGGACGATCACTTAACCATGAGCCAACAGTGTGCAGCAGCAGACAAAAAAGCTAATACAATCCTGGGTTGTATAAACAGAGGCATAGAATCAAGAACATGCGAAGTATTAGTACCACTTTATAAAACCCTAGTAAGACCACACCTGGAATACTGCAACCAATTTTGGTCACCATATCACAAAAAAGATGTTAAGAATTTGGAAAAAGTTCAGAGAAGAGCAGCTAAGATATGATCAAAGGCCTGGAGAATAAAACATATGAAGAACGGCTGCAGGACTTGGGTTTGGCTAGTCTAAAGAAAAGAAGAAATAGGGAAGACATGATAGCAGTATTCCAGTATTTGAGGGGCTGCCACAAAGAAGAGGGGGTCATGTTATTCATCAAAGCACCAGAGGGCAGGACAAGAAACAATGGTTGGAAACTGATCAAAGAGAGAAGCAACCTGGAATTAAGGAGAAACTTCCTGACAGTGAGGACAATTAACCAATGGAATAGCTTGTCCACAGAAATCGTGGGTGCTCCATCACTGGAGATTTTTAAAAAGAGGCTAGACAGTCACTTGTCTGAGATGGTATAGGTTCTCCTGCTTGAGCAGGGGGCTGGACTAGAAGACCTCCAAGGTCCCTTCCAGCTCTATTCTATTCTATTCTATTCTATTCTATTCTATTCTATTCTATTCTATTCTATTCTATTCGGTTTTATCATCTTTACCTGAAAAACCACCCAAAGTGAGTTGTATTGTGCTACGGGTGATGCCTAAATTTGTTGAATATAATAAATATGGAACATAACCAGTAAATGGGACCCACTATCACCTAGGAAATTGTATCTATTGCTGAATTGCTCTTTCTGTTCAGACAAAAAATCCTAACTTTCAAATGCACTGTGTCACTGCACAGGCACTGCATTTTTAAATGGCATGTTCTAAATATCCCTGAGACTCAATTTCTTTTAATTGCAATACTTTGCATAATCCATCTTTCCTCAATCGGTGCGATCCAGATGGTCAAGAATCCCAATTTCCAGAATTTTAGAGAAGTTTGCATAATTCATCAACCCTTCCAAGGAAGAGAAGAATGATATCAGACTTAAAACAAAAAGCATTTGTCTTCTTTGTCAACATTCTCTATTGCCAGTCCTCCAGCAGTCACCCCAAATATTTGGCTGCACAAAGATCTTACTTTGCAGCAAGGTGATCTTAGCTTAAACAAGGTACCACTTCACATTATTTTTCATTTTATTCATTCCTACACAATGGAGGAACAATAACAGCTTATTTCCTTTATGGCCCCTGACCTCAATTGGCCATTCATATTCCAGAACACCTCTTTAAGAACCTCTCAACTCTGTTGCCGATATTGTCTATCACTGGAGATGGAATTGGGGGACAGGTTTGGGGGGAAAGGAAAAAGCCCAGTGTGTGCAGGCCCAAATTCAGGGCTGCATGAGCTGCAATCTAGAGGCACAAAGGAACATTCCATTTCCCCACTCCCCACTGCAATCCTCAAACATCCCCCCAAAAGCTGCTCCAGTGGGCCCCTCCAAGTTTTATGAATAGAATCTAAGTGTGCACTAAGTACTCAGAGGAAGAGGGGAAAAGCCAGTTCTCCTATGAAAGGGGATTCTGTCAGCAGAAACAGAACACTGGATTTCACTAAGCCTTAAGAAGTATAAGTAGGTCTGAAAATATACACATCACCTGCCAGCTGTGTGTAAAGATAACCTTCTGGTATGATGTGCTGCATCACTTAGCAACACCCATAACAGCAAAAAAATCTTCAATGAATTGTAAATGCCAAAAATCTGAATGAGCAAATTTCATGACATGTTTTCAGTAGCTTTTCCAAGATTTATTGTTTGCGCTGAGAAGAGTAAGTCAGTGAGTGATCTCCCAACCCCAGAATGTTAAGGTTACAGAGCTTTAGAAACATTACTCTGCATATTCAGATGATGCCATTCCTGGATCTGCCCTAGAAATCTCAAAATCTGAAATTCTACAGACACAATCAAGCTCTGATATTAAATCATCTGCAGTTTGAACCGCACTTTTCTACTAGCACTACTAGACTAACTGTATTTGCAGTAAAACATGCATATTTCTTCAACCTGAAATGAAGAAAACAGGGATAGTAAAAGATTGTTTTTCAGCATCAGTAAAAAAGCAAGGAAGATCAACTTTTATATCCTGTTCTTGGCCATATCTCATACTCAGCTCTGGAGAGAGAGAAAAACACAGCTCAGCAGGAAAGGATGTTCTTTGTATTTATGAATCCAGCAATGCAACTACCCTATTAGGAAGCCTTATTAACCCCACTCAAAAACTGTACCGTAGAGATTCAAGACTTAATGCTAAACAAAGAGACCAGATGAGACTCAATGGGTCATTTCTTCAGAGCCACAAACTGGCTCTTGATAGGTTATGCTATTTATTTTCATGCCAAGAAGGCAGTCCTTCAGCCTTTTTAAAGAAAACCTTTAGAAGGGCTAACAAATCATAGCCAGGCCAATTAAAGTCCTGGGAATCAAGAGGAGCAAATTCATTCTCCAAATGCCAATCTCAAGCAGCATCTGCCTATAGGAAGCTCTGCTGCTGCCAAGTCTCTTGGTCCATTGTCAGTATGGAGACTGGCTGGCATCAGTACTCTCTGGTCTCAGGCAGGACTTTTTCCAGTCTAGCCTGGAGGTACTGCATACCAGCCTGTCATCTTTCTGCAAGCAAAGCAACCTGTTTTGACCCTAAGCTACAACCCCTTCCCAGTGGAGAGGGGTAACAAATTGAACGATCTGATGATTGGATTGGATTGGATTGGATTGAAGGTACAAAAAATACAGAAAGGAAATAGAAATTCAACAGGTGGGGGACATAACAGGTTGGAGCTACATTCAGTAGCCACAGAACAGAAAATCAACTGCAGACAGTAGAGGCAGAAAATCAGAGGAAAAGGAATCAATCAGTATCCTAAAAAGACAACATGAAGGCTGGCACTACTGGAGAGGATCACTCAGCCCTGCAAAGATTATGGCCATTTATGTGATGAAGAAGTTGGCAAGATATTGCCATTCACTGAAGTCTTCAGGCAACTGGATACTAATACAGGTAGTCCTCGACTTACGAGCACAATTGACCCCAACATTTCTGCTGTTAAGTGAGACATTTGTTAAGTGAGTTTTGCCCCATTTAACGATATTTCTTGCCACAGTTGTTAAGTGAATAACTGCAGTTGATAAGTTAGTAACCTGGTTGTTAAGTGAATCTGGCTTCCCCATTGACTTTGCTTGTCAGAAGGTCGCAAAAGGGGATCACATGATCCCGGGACACAGCAAAGGTCATAAATATGAACCAGTTGCCAAGCATCTGAATTTCGATCACGTGATTCTGGGGATGCTACAAAGGTTGTAACTCTCAAAAACAGTCATAAGTCACATCTTTCAGTACTGTCGTAACTTTGAACGTTCACTAAATGAACTGTTTTAAGTCGAGAATTACCTGTATGCCCAAAACCCCACAAAATAATGGGAGAAGAAATATCATTGCTGGTCTTGGGCATCCTGTTACTTAATCTTCAATCCAAGGAACAGTTCTGTGCAAAAGATTGCTCGCTCTTCGAGTTCCATTTCGGTTGCTTTCAATAAAAGATTAATTCTGCATTCTACTTCTCTGGGGACAGTCCTTTTACTGATCAGGCCTGCCATCTGAGCCTAGTCTGGAGCGTTTCCCAAACTTGATATGCTTAGCAACTAAGCACACCTTTTTAAAATTATTTTGGAAGAATTCCAAATCAATATATTTCAACAACATGCAAAGGCGGATTATTATATATGGAATGATAATTATATATGATCCTCCAGTAATATTGTGAAATAATTCTTATACAGCTGTCATCATAAGGGGGGGAAAAAGAGTTCCTTCAAATTCGACAGAGCCATAGCGCTTCCTCACTCGTTTTATCAGCCTAATCATCAGCTTAGCCCAGTCACCCTTCTCTATTACCAATTCAGCGCAATTGAATTATTCCACTTACCAAGCGCCTTTACCCGGTTGCCCGTTTTTACACCCGGCCATCCCCCAGCGTCGCAGCGACGCCCCCTGCCGTACCTTCGTCGGAGCCGGCAGGAGTAGTTCCAGCTGAGCTCGGATCAGCCGATTCTAACAACTGGCGACGAAACGGATTTAGAAACCTCAACTTCACGTATTAATGCCCCTGCTTTTACTTAGGAAGGTTTCCGTCCCCCCCCCGCCCTCCCCCGCAATCCAATTATAGCCCGAAGCGCAATGCAACATTTAAAAGCCAGGCAAACAATCAGTCGAAGCAAAGTTGTTTTTAGCCTGCAGTCCTGCGAACGCGTATGGTACCCTGAGAATAAACCTCACCAGGCGCCGCACGATTGACTTTGGAGTCCTTGTGCCCGAAATTACGTTTCTAAGCAATCCCCCCCGGTCCGCCCTTGAATTGTCTGCAGTGAATCGCCCAAAACTCTACGCCCTTCCGAAGTGAGCTTGTCGCCGTTTCTCGCTCCAGCCCTTTGCTCGCTCGCTCGCTCGCTTTTCGTTTCTCACCCCCGCTGCAAAGAGTTAACGCGGAAAGGGAGATTTTTTTTAATTATTTATTTTGGGAAGAAGTATACAATCTCAAGAAGCTTCCTTCTCCGTTGCAGTTCGTGTTTGGTCAGCTGCCCTGCATAGGAGACTGTATAAAACGAGCTTGCGAAGATTTTTTTTTTTTTTTTAAAGGCCCAGCAAAGGCATTCCCATTCGCCTGACTTACCAAGCTCCTCCATGCAGGATGCCGGGATGGGGGCTGGTGGGAGGTTTTATTTATCTATCTTCTGGCTGGCTTCTCTCCGTTGTCCAGCTAAGGACTCCCGACCTGCCATCCCCTGTCAGCGGGTCCACGCCCTCCGCAAACCTCCCCGCGGGATTTCGCACCAGCGGGGCAAACTCTAGTCGGCGGGGGCAGAGGCGGCGGGGGGGGGGGAAGAGGCGGGCGGCGTGGACGCGCCCTTGGAAGATCGAAGTGGGACTGTTTTCCGCTGCCAGCCAGCGGCCGCTTTACAAGCACCGCAAAGCGGAGCTAGGCGGCGGGGCTCGCCTTCGCCGCTACTGTGCTACCCTCTCTTAAAGGGACCGGCCCCAGTTCCAGGCGGAGGAAAAGCAGCGCGGCGGCGCTTGGTCGCTGCGGTGAAGCTCCCGAATTTGGGCGACGTTTAAAAGAAGGAGTCTCGATTCTCCTGAATGAGAACGGCTCTGGGGTGGGCGCCAAATTGCTCTAGCAGCCTCAGCAACACGCGGAGCCGAGTTTGAGTCGCTTCCCCTCTTAGCCTCCAGTCCCCCCTCCGAGCCAAATACTGCATTCTGCACCCTAAATCTCTTTCTTGGTTATTCAATTCCTGCCTCTGTTCCCAGGCTATCTGTCAGAGAGATACTGGCTGCGGGAGATTTGCAGCTTTGTAGATCTTGATGGTCTCTGTGAAAGGTGTGTGGGAATCAGGGAGGAAAACCCAACTGTACTTTTAACACTCGTGGAGCCAAGAAGATCAAGCCACTCGTGGGCTGAGGAACAGATGGAAGTAATGACATGTGGACATGGCCAAACCCAGAGCATTTATTGGTGCCATGGTTAAAGGCAAGTAGGAAAGGGGCTCTTTGCTTAAGGCCCATGAGATTTAGGATCATTCCTCCGACAGCTCTGAAAATCCCATCTGTCAGAGATGCTAAGGTTGCCGAAGACAAGTAAAGGGAGACTGTGTAGTTAAATATGTGAAGCAGTTTTTCCCAGTCACCAGTACGCTGTGGACAACTACCTGACTCCATGGGCTTCGTGCTCAGTTCTTCCAAAGTATCCAAAGATTTTATTGCTACAGACTTGGTGTGATGGCCCAGATGTGGAAAGTCGCCGAATTTTGATTTAAACAGGTCTTTGAAAACAGGGCTGAGACCTTTCTTTAGCCGTACCAATATGAAATGCTGGTGTCAGACCTGGTTCTTGCATCACTAGTGTTTTGATGAACCATGATATATTGAATAAATGATGATTATAATTTACATTAAGCTACAAACCACTCCTTCTGTATTCAGTCAACATGATGAGTCAAAACAATGTAAACTACATTATTTCAAATAATGTCTGGATCCAGAATAAATAATACTAGATTGTGTAAATAATAATGGCTGTGTTTGCCAAGCACACTAGACTAAAAGGCTTGTTTCATAAAAGCTTGTTTCACGAGTGTCTGGTGCCATTTTATTTCCCACCACATGTGGTTCTGCAGCCAAATATTGTGGCTTACCATTTTGTTCAGACCTAAAACAGTCACCAGTTGGGGTATTTGGAAGCCAGAACGTTTACCTAATGTTTCCAGAAATCTCCAAAGTAAGTCATAAAGTCATTTTTAATGCTCTTGTCTTGTAAAATAGAATCTCTCTAAAAAGAGAATTTTGCATTTAAAATTTTGTATTGAAATTCTGTACTGAAAAACAGGGCACTTTTTTTAATGCCATCCTTCTCTAAGAAGATAAAGCAGATTAAACAGTTTAAAAGGGAGATAAACTATAAGAAAAATCAGTAAGAAGGCAGTACTATTAGGTCCCCTTCTCCATCTAGCAGATAGAAACTATTCAATCCAAAACACTCTAAGGTAAAACCAAAGAAGTCAGCAAAGAGGATTCAGACTAAGGTTAAAATTCAGTTGAGGCCAAAAATAACCAAGCCCTGTTTGGAAAATATTAGCCATAACAATCTAATGAAAAACTGGGAAGGGTTTAAGGCTAGAATTTTCACACCACTACTGTGAAATAATGCTGATGTGTAGAGAGGGAAAAGCACTTTGACATATTAATATACTGTAACTATTGCTTGGCATGGATAAATTATTGGATAAATTGTATCCCTCGAACCTCTTTGCTTAAAAGTCTTAATTATTGCATAAAATATTTAAAATATTGTTGAGCTTGACTCCATTAAGGACCAACGGGGCAGCCCTTCCATGAGGAATAAATGACTAATAACCATTAAATTGCATCAGATGAATTTGATAAAGATTTCTGTGTGGCCTAAATCACTGTAATACAAAACTAGTTTCTTTTTTCTTTTTTTCATTGCTAAGCTCATGTTGGCAAAGGACAGAACAAGCAGATGTCAATACAATGGCCAGTCTCTACTCTCCCATGGCCATCTTTGGGCCAAAAAGTACCATGGAAACTTTTCAGTCAGCAAATAGTTAGCCAATAGAAATGTTCAGTGAAAGAAATGTTCAGCCAAACACATAAAGCACAATGGTGGGGAAAGTAGTTTTAAGATAGGGTTGGCTTTGCACAATGTTTCTCTGATGAATTAACCTTCACCTGAGGGAGGGGGCATGGTCCCAGGGATCAATGAGAGTCCTGGAAGGAGGCAGAGTTCTAAATTTCTCTCCTATTTTGCATCTATTCTATACAAAATCAGATGCTTTAGTAATTGGAATTGAAGATAAACTAAGTCTAAGCTTATAGACCTTCATTTCCTATTTGTATTCCATTTAGTGTTCCCAACTCAGGCTGCAAATATTTCTGCAGGAGCATTCCCCCAAAGTTTTACTCAATATTAACCAGGAGAAGAAAAACAAGAATTACAATCCAAATCTCTACACATGCAGAGTGCTCCCATTTTCACCAAAACTAGTGCTGACAAGGAGAGAACAATGTTATTTAGCTCCCTTCCAGATAACTAACTACAGATGCTTAAGAAAACAATAGCAAACCTGGTTTAAAAGTATTTGCAATTAAATTTAAGTGTTCCCAGAACCTCTGGACCTTCCCAGTGCTTAGAACGAAGTACTTGTAGATGCACTTGAAGGACGAGACATGAGAAAAATATGAGCATCCCATCAGCCCTTGCCATATGACCGATGGTGAGAGATAATGGAAGTGACAGTTCATCAACATTTGAAGGGCCCTTCATTACCCACTCCTGAAAAGTATGTAAGATTAATTAATAGAAATAAAACTTTTTGTCATTATGCTATGTATGTAAACATAACCTAGTCTCTAATTATGCGTCCTATGCCTAAAGTCCATAAATTCTGAGCTTCAAAAATGTTTCAATAATTCCTTTGCAAATCTAATTTTATGATTCAGAAAGAGAATTATTCAGAAGCTGCTCTGAGACTGAAATGAACTTACAAATATCTTGGTGGAGAGTCATGTCTCTAATTATAAGAAGATGAGTTTAAAAATATGTAACAAGAGAGCGTTTTCTAAAAGTGAGATTATGCCATAAAAGGAAGTTGTTTTCTGCATTGTGTTCTGCCTCTGTATCAGCCTTGGCTAATCTAAATCATTTCTTAGATCAGTTGTCAAAACAAAGGAATCTGAGAATTGTTAAACTAAGGACAAAGGTACCGATTGTGTATAGAGTTTCTGTGCCAGGCTGCTTGTTCCCTCTGACAAAGAGGTTAAACAAGCACATATAGATTGGGAATGGACAATAAGCAGTGCCCAGCTTTGTTGTTAGAAATTGTAAATATCTCTTGCATCTGACCCAATATAGTTACATCTTAATCTACACTGAGAGATAAAACAGGGGAGACAATGAGTTTGCTAAACTCAAAGAAACTTGACTTCAGAATTATTCCCAACCCAATTTCATATTAGCCATTTGGCTTCTGATCTTGTTTCACATTAATTCTAGGGTGATAGGGGGCTCCCCTAAGTCTCTTCTTAGGGACCCCTTTAGCCTCCAAAGACCAAATCACTGTCCTCCCCCCCCCCTCACTATATGGATAATATGAGAGAGAAGGATGAAAGTTATTGGGACACAAAACTAAAAAAACGGCTGGGCTGGCAAAAAAAGATGTGCATATATACATAATCATTATAAATAATAATATTTAAGGAGGCTGGTGCCAGAGGTTAAAATTCAGTTGAGGCCCAAAACAACCAAGCCCTGTTTGGAAAATATTAGCCTTAACAATCTAATGAAAAACTGGGAAGGGTTTAAGGTTAGAATTTTCACACCACTACTGTGAAATAATGCTGATGTGTAGAGAGGGAAAAGCACTTTGACATATTAATATACTGTAACTATTGCTTGGCATGGATAAATTATTGGATAAATTTTATCCCTCAAATTTCTTTGCTTAAAGTCTTAATTATTTCATAAAATATTTAAAATATTGTTGAGCTTGGCTCCATTATTTCTGAGGAAATTATCCCCAGATTATTAGAAATTCCACCTAATGCCTAGGCTTTAACACATATGAACATTTGGTTCCTTCACATTATAATTAACACGTTTTCAGAGGACTTTTTATCTCATGTCAGAATACTATAAAATTATGATTTACCAGAGTCACCCAGGGAATTTCGTGGTTCAGTTTAAATCTGAATCCCATTTAAACCCCAAACTACTATCATAGTAGTGGGGAAAACTATGGTCAGTCTCACTAAATGAGAAATATTTCTAGAGTGATTAGCTTGCCCTTAAGTCTTGATCAACAGTTTTGATAGTTTGTTGCTCTCTACTTAAAACCAATAGGAATTTTATTTAAAAAATCACTGGATGTTCCATATTCCAAGTTCCAAGTCTAGCACCACATGACATTATTGAATAAAAATACCAATATAGCAGAATGTACCTTATTATTGAAATCTGGATGAAGCAAGGAATTCCACTTCCAATTCTGGCTGAGGATAGCTTCCTCTTTCTCAATCAGTTTTCATTCATTTCCAACATATCTGTTTTCATTTAGCAAGTTATTCCTGAATCTCCTTATTTTAGGAGCTGGCAGTTGAACTGAAGTAAAAAAGAAGATTGGAAAGAACCATCCAGGATAACAGCAGGGGAAATGTTAGCATGCTTGTATTTGTTCTTCAGCTTGGCTACTAGGAAGGCTGAAAACATCAAATGAGGCAAAGGCTGTCTTCTGCACACACATCCTTACCAAAATCAAGGAGTAGTCTCATTATGGTGACCAGCAGATCATTTTTCAAATGTTCTCTTTCCTGGATGTGAGACTGTAAAATGAAATACAGGAAATAACTATCCATTTGTTGTCTTTTAATAACATCCTGATTCAGCTGCTTGAGGTGGCAGCTTCACTCTGCCTAATGATAGGGCCAGCGCTCTGTGGACACGGCAAAGTAGGAAGCTTTTAAGACAAATCCCTTTTAAACAGCCCAGTTGAGAACTGGAAAAAGATTGTGTTGTTTTTTTTCTTGTTAGTCAAAACTTCTATAATACATATTGGAAAAAGAGAGCAAGAGAAAAAGCACATCTGAGGCTATACATCTCACACTGATTTGCAATTTAGAGCCTATTTTGTTTTGGCTTTGAAATCACATACATCATAAAGATACTAGTAGTTATCATCCCAAGATCCAGAAAAATGACTAAATAAGTTTGTGGCAGTTAATTTCCTAAAGAATGCTTGGCTTGACTTACAAGGATTCCTCTGTATTTAAGAATCTTGGACATATGACAAATGTCCAGAGGAATAGACCACTTTGCTTTCACAACAAAGAATGCTGAAGGCAGAACTACTGGTTACCCAATACTAGACATGGAGAAATTTTACTGAAAACAGGTAGAGAAGAAAGATGTGAAACCTCTCCACCCAATTACCTTTTCTCTCTTTCAACTAACTTACCCAACAACTCTGTTTCCTGCTTTTCTCACCAACAGACTCCAAATCTGAAGGAAGCTGCAGCAGGAAAAAGTAGCAGGACTGTGCATACTTCAGTAATTAAGGTCTCATCCATGCATAGTATCTTAGTGTCTCTCAGCTATTCATTAAAGCAGCCTGACTTCCTGAGGAAAAAATAGACGCTGTTGCTGCTGCTTTAAAGAACCAGTCATTAAAGTGAATTATGACATTTAAAGTAACTGCACGTTTTTCTCAGGCTCATGTGGAATCGTAAAAAAGATGGGCTGCTTTAATGAATGGCAGAGAAATTCTGTGTTCATGGGAAATCCAAAGCAATGCTTCTGGATCATTTTCAGAGTGTGCATAATTAAAAAGGGAGGTTGTTTTCAGAAGGAGGGGTGCTTTGCATGAAAAATTGTAAATCCTGAAAACATTAAGTACGCCTAATACCAAGCCAATCTTTCTTGCAAATAACTATACCATTGCTAAATTTAGGTTAATCTCAAGGTAGGTATCTAAGAAACATATGTTTTAATCAATTGAGTATTAAAACGATGTGCACTCTGCCCTAATCATGATTGGTGCAATGAGATTGTAATGTCTGTACATCCCTAGTCCAGGCCATCACCAATTATTTTTAATACCCATTGTCTATATTCATAGAGTTTGCTAAGCTCTTGTTTGCTTTATTATAATTTGCTGAATAAATTTACTGGATTCCAACAACTTGCTTTGCCATAAACTAAACCATCGATTGTATAGGCTAAATGAAATTCAAAAAAGATCATTATGCTTCTCTCTAACTTTATTGTTGAGTAGCCAACAATACAGAACACAAAACAGAACGTTAATAAAACTGTAAGTTAAAATAAAGAATACAAAAACATTAAATAAAAATAATAAAATAATGTGAATCATAACTCTGGGTCACCCCTACAATTCACCCCAATCAGACGCACAACATTATGCTTAGTTCACTATGTGAGCCTTCAACTTCAATAGACCATAACCTACTACTTGATAAGATAGACAGCATCACCACCAGATGGATTCGTAGCTGGCTGACCGGCCATACTCAGCGTGTGGTCCTCAATGGAATTGCATCTACATGGAGGGAAGTGTGTAGTGGGGTGCCCCAGGCCTGTTCTGGGCCCAGTGCTCTTCAACATCTTCATCAATGATTTGGATGAGGGGATAGATGGGGAACTCATCAAATTTGCAGACGACACCAAGCTGGCAGGAATAGCCAACACTCCAGAAGATAGGCTTAAGATACAGAAGGATCTTCAGAGACTTGAACATTGGGAGCTATCTAACAAAATGAAATTCAATGGTGAAAAAAGTAAAATTCTACATTTAGGCAAGAAAAACCAAATGCACAGGTACAGTATATAGGTGGTACCTTGCTCAATAGTAGTAACTGTGAGGGATCTCTGAGTCCTAGTGGACAATCACTTAAATATGAGCCAGCAGTGTGCTGTAGCTGCCAGAAGAGCCAACACAGTGCTAGACTGCATTAACAGAGGGAGAGAATAAAGATCACGTAAAGTGTTAATACCATTTTATAACGGGCTTGATAAGGCCACATTTGGAATACTGCATCCAGTTTTGGTCACCACGATGTAAAAAAGATGTTGAGACTCTAGAAAGAGTACAGAGAAGAGCAACAAATATGATCACAGGAGGCTAAAACATATAAAGAATGGCTGCTGGAACTGGGTATGTCTAGTTTAATGAAAAGAAGGACTAGGGGTGACATGATAGGAGTGTTCCAATATCTCAGGGGTTGTCACAAAAAAGAGGGAGTCAAGCTATTCTCCAAAGCACCTGAAGGCAGGACAAGAAGCAATGGATGGAAACTAATCAAAGAGAGAAGCAACCTAGAACCAAGGAGAAATTTCCTGACAATTAGAACAATTAATCAGTGGAACAACCTGCCTCCAGAAGCTGTGAATGCTCCAACACTGGAAGTTTTTAAGAAGAGACTGGACAGCCATTTGTCTGAAGGTATAGGGTTTCCTGCCTGAGCAGGGGATTGGACTAGAAGACCTCAAAGGTCCCTTCCAACATTATTATTATTATTATTATTATTATTATTATTATTATTATTATTATTATTATTATTATTATTATTATTATTATTATTATTATTATTATTATTATTATTATTATTATTATTATTGAGACTAAAGTCTCTATTAGTAGAGAAATAGGGAGCAGAAGAAGAAGTCAAGAGAAATGGGAAACGAGTGCTGCAGTCATCATGTCCCATTGAATCAGAGAATCTTAATCTTGGGCTCAATTATCTGGAACCTTGACTGAAATAAATGGAAATGGTCTGAGAGTACACAGCTTGTGTCAAAAATAATTGGAACAAGTCCTGCATTTGTCAAGATAATTCTAGTGCACTGCCATCTGGCACTGTTCACGCTTTTAAAGTGGAGTGTGCAATTTTTCTCTCGGCCCAAGAGCCACCCTTGTCCTTTGAACATCGTGCAAGGGGCAACGTTCCAAAATGAATAGGTCATATCCAGATTAACAACTATTTGATTTGATTTGATTTACTTTAATTACATTAAATATAGTTCATACATTTAGTAATACCAAAGGGGAGAAATCATTTAATAATTCATTCCTTCTATCACTTTGTTACTTTCAAGTCCATGAGGACTGAAGGCTGTGCACTTCTACCTTTAGAGAATTCCAGACAATATGACCAAACACACGTAGCACTTTCCCCTTTGAAACTCCAGAGAAGTACCTGGCCATGTCACAATTTCCACTTCTTCCCAACCCCAGCACCATCTAGCTATTTTAAGACACTACCTGTTATCAGTTAATATATCAGGTGTATTCTCTATTTTTGTTTAGTTTTCTTTCTATGCTCATTAAGCTATCTGATAATCACTCATGCTCTTAATATACAGTAGTGGCCAAAATTGTGGAAACCTTTTGGGAAAAGTGTACAGTAGAAATGCCACCTTTGGTTAAGTTTCCACCAATTTTTCTTCTAATTTCTTTATAACTGTAGCCTTGTTCATTTAATAATACTATTTTACATCGCTTTCTGGGCAACCAGTCAAGTCTTTGCACCATTACTTTAATTTTATTACGTTTTACAAGCTCACTAAATGAAAGAACACAAAAAAACCCAACCAACTTGATAGGGATCACATAACACACTGACAAATGTCTTCCTTTCAGCTTCAATACATGACATCAATAACTGAATCCTACTGTGATCTGATTGGTTCATTGCCAAAACACGATGACACCTGATTGGCTCTCTAAACACTCATGCTCATTGGCTACAATCAGATGAAGGAAAGCTACCTGATATCAACCTAAGCAAGTTGTGCTTCCTTTTTCTGGTTATTTGGCTATAACTTTTCATAGAATACAGTACAGATAATTGAACAAACTTTGTTGCATTACATTCTTGATTAAATTATCTTTCCATTGATATATAATTTTATGGTACTACTCCAAAAAAAAATGGTGTTATTAGCCATCAAACCTCAAAAATACACTTTTCCCAAAAAGTTTCCACAATTTTGGCCACTAAAGGACATGAGGATTGCATAGATTTTATATAATGGTAATTCATTTTGGGGTATTCCAGATCCTTTCTATCGCATATCTTTCTAGACTAACATTTTTACCAAGTACACACAGGTGAAATTCCTATTTCACAGGACACAATATATTTCTCTGCTAATCTTATCTCAAGTTTCATGTCCTCCCTGCAGAGAGATAAAATTTGGATGTCCATGTATGTTTTGACAATCTGCAGGACATAATAAGTCAATAAAACCTACTCTTATTTCTGACACCTTGTCTTTATCTCATGTTATTTCTACTCAGCCTCAATGTTGTAAAACCATCTGGTAAAGTTTTTTTTTCTTTGTGCAAATGGTCCAGAAATCTCCAGCCCAAATAATTTCTTAAGATATTTTATACTGCCGAGAGATAGATCTCAGTACTGACCTGTACAAGTCAGCAAATCTTATTTTCTTCTCTTTAGAGTCTTGTACATTGCAGTTCATCACAAATATAAGTCAAGCCTGTCATGGAACGGCTGAAAAGCTTTTCTGATAGTTGGGGTGTTTTGATGAAGAAATAAATGTATATACAATATCTATCGGTTCCTAATTGTTTCTCTATATCATTTACTGTAAATGCAATTTATCTGTTGCATAGGAATGCATGAATAGAGTAGATTGGGTCACATGGACCTCTTTCCCTTGGTTTTTAATATATTTAGACATAGACCTGAACAAAACTGGGTAGCTATTAGATTTAGATTTCTACATGTGATCAGGAATGTTGCTTGTTGATAGATTATGTGATTCCCCTTTCTTTGATTCCTGTGGGACTTCAAAATATACACCCAAGTGTTGCCATTTTTGATACTTACTGTATTGTCCTCATGATCTCTTACAGAGCTTCCAAGCTTCCACAAGGCCACCTTCAATGTGATTTCTGAAATCTGTTCTTACCTGCTGTGGCTGGATCTGAGCTGTTTTATATCCATTCCCTGTATTGTTCCGCTTCTAATCTGGACCTGATGCCACAAAACCTGCATTTCTAGTCCACACTTTGCCAGTCTATATTTGCTTGCTGGGTTTGGTCCAATAGTCTCTCAATTTACTTTGTCATAGCCACTCCTACTACTGCCAGGAGTATATAGTCAGTTTGGAGATTCACGTTGAAGACAATTGAATTCCAAATCCAACTGACTAATCTGAAATACTGAATTGAATCAAATGTTCCAAATTGGATTATTTGAACAACTATGCATGCATAGAAAATTTCTCCCCCCAACTCAGAAGTCCCAATCTGTTGATATAGCTGAATTGAATCTACAACTTACATTGAATCCTGGCTGATTTGCATACACCTCTGAGCCCTCTTCTGCAGTATATTGCAATTTTTCCATTCATTGTTTGTGAAGCTGCAATTCCCAACCCACACAGCTATTTTTTAACTCTGTGTTTTATTACCACATCTTCACTATCCCATCCATACTGGCATGACAGGATGTGCCTATGTTTAGAGATACTTATCCTACCTATTTCACCCTCTGTTCCTTCCTCTCTTCTCTTGGCACCAACGTAATCAAGCTCCCGCACTCACTTCTTTTATGTCACTGCCTACACAACTTTGCTTTTTCATATCTGAGCTGCAAACTTTCAAAACTACAACTTACCACTGTTTCTGATAAGTTCATAAGTAGGTATCATTTTTTTTTAAAAAAAAATGTTGTTTTTCCACTGGGATTCTGAAAGAATGAATGCTCATCCATAGCTCATTATAAATCACAAGCACTGTGGTTAGCAGCTAACAAACCACAAGCAGAACTCAAGTTGCATCATGAAAGATTTAACTCTTTCACTTCCTCTGCATTTCCTTAATCGACTACCTCAAAAAAAGGTCGAGAAATGCTCCTGGAGCAGATTATAGGAGTGCTTAAGGGGAGGAGTATCTGCATAGAAAAAGAGAGAAAACACTTCTCTCTTGGCACTGAAACGAAATTAACCTGCCATGCAAGCAGTCCCTTTGATTACATAACCTTTTTTCCACATAAAAATTCTAGATTTCCCATTCCTACTTTTGTATTAGCAAAATGTCGTATTCCTCAACTCTGACCTGAAAGTTAAGTGTGAAACACGGTTGATTTTAAAATATGATGGTATCCTATCTTAAATTCTGGTGCTTGAAATTAATTTCATAAAAGAGGGTGTGTGCTAGGTTGAGAAATGCCTGTAGAAAAATAACTACCTGCCCAGGGAGGTTGCTAGAGAAGGCTTAGCAGAAAAGGTTTGCTAAGGAGCTGCTGCCAGCAGGGGCCACCAGCTGAATTGTGCTTAATACTTATTTATTTGTAATATTCATATGAGTGCCCAATCTGAACAATATAACTCTGGCTGGAGTACAATCAACCACTAAAAATAAATATCAAAAACAAAATAACAATATTGATTTGGTTTTTAGTTGTTATTTTTACTTATAAGCTGCTTGGAAATGGAGCAGCATATAAAATTCAGTAACTCAACTTCTCAGATGCTTACAACCACAACAACTGCAAAAGGGAAAATCATTGCTGGTTTTAAACTCCCTCTCCTAAACTCCATGAATGAATCATTTTGAAACACCCGTGTGCTTCTTGAGATTTATACTGTACTTCTCAATGTTTTTCTGCCTAAAACTACCTCCATTTAGAGACAAAATGCAAAAAAAGGGAAAGAAAACATGGGCTACCAATTAAAAGATAATGGCATCATCTGAATACTCTATAAAACTGCAATGATGTGCTGGACCTTCTGTATGTTAAAAAATCAGCACTGACATCATCTGCATGATAACACCAGCTCTGCAAGAATTTGGCCTCTACATATACTGATGTCAAATGGTAGGCTGTTAGCAAAGCATCCACCAGATAGTGTGGATCCTGATTTAGTTCTACCAATATTCTGTTGATCATTTCCTATCATGCATTGCCAGCTCTGGCTGTCCTTGACGATCTGCTTTAATGATATGTTTGATACTGGCCTGCTAAGCTACATTTCTTTGGCAGTATAATTTTGGCCAGGCTGTGTATATCTATTACTCCAAGATGACCAAGAATCGCAGCTACAAATCATTTTCTCCTAGTGGGCTATATTTTTTACTTTGAAAAGTAACCCAAACAATCAGGATCTGAGACATTCCCCAAATGGATTTCTAGGAAGAAAATATCATGATGATCTCCTTGACTCAGACTTTTTAAAATTTATATGCATGGTGGGAAAAGGCAGTAAAAAAACCCCTATCCCTTGTGCCAGCTTTCCCAAAGCTGTTCTCTTCCCGATGAGTTAAACCAACTTTCCAGCCAGCATTGCAATTGTGGCAATTAATCTCCAATACATTAGAAGGACCCTAACTTTGGAAAGACTGTTTTATGGATTCTCTATGTAATTCTTTCACTCCGTGCTGGAACACTTGATTTTATGTTTCTGGTGCTGTTTTATTGTATTTTGTTTCGTCTTTTTGAAGTTTTCAAACTTTTAATGTCTACATAGTGTAATCTGGGTAAAGAGTTTATCATAAATGATCAGTATTCAAAATACTTGAAATAAGCATCATGTCTCTGAAAACTCTTGTCACTAATTCATATATCCACCATTTCTGAGAAATAGAACACTTCATTTATTGATTACATCCATAGATCTAGTATTATGATTTTGCACGAACTTTGTATACATCCTTACATATGTATGACTAGAAATTTAGGAAGAATTTAATATACTCTCACCATGGAAACAAGGATTATGGCTATATGGCCTCTGTGACTCCTGACAGATCCAGGTATAAATATTTGATGTGCTATTTGAAGCCTTGATTCTGATTTTAGGAGCTCTGGTGGCACAGTAGTTAGAATGCAGTATTTCAGGCTAACTCTGCCCACAGCCTAGAGTTCGATCCTGACAAGGCTCGAGGTTGACTCAGCCTTCTATCCTTCTGAGGTCAGTAAAATGAGGACCTAGATTGTTGGGGGGCAATATGTTGACATTGTAAATCACTCAGAAAGCAGAAAGTGCTGTAAAGCACTATGGAGCAGTATATAAGGCTAAGTGCTATTGCTATTTAAACTGAATATTTCAAAGAGAGAATTATTTGAATTTGAAGAATTCCTCATTGCCCTTCTTCAGATGGAGAAATGGCTGCTGGAGGCCACTTTGGTTGAGCATCTTAGTTTTGATAAGGTAAAAATCAAGTCTTTTTTTCACTCCAATTTGACTTTATGTGGCCTTATGGAGCCATCTAAGTAGAACTCAGCAGTAAATGGGTTCATACACCACGCTAAGTCAAAACGTGATTCCCTGTTTGTTACTTTACATATTTTGTCACCCAGCCATTGTGGTATGGCTTGGACACAGCCAATTTGTTGTTTATTCAATCAACCAAGTTTAAGTTAATCATGACTATGGATTTTGCTTTACTGGCCTTGATTTTCACTTTGGAACGACTGTGGGAAGAAAATTACTATTTAAGAAAACATCAAGAGAAATGTGAAATGTTATCCATCCTCCAACTGACAGCAGTTGCTTATTTATAGCTAAAAACTAAAGGATGTCCTCACATGGCTATTGAAAATCAAAACAGTATGCAGAGTTTTGCTTTGTTTTGCTTTTGTGCTTTTTGCAGTTAAAAATCTCCTGTGTTCCCTAAACACTTGTTATTGTAACCAAAGCCACATTTCACATTGCTAGAACTGGAGGTTATGTAAATTCCAAGGATTTTAAAGGATAGGGCCTGCACACTCTGTATTTGGCCACAGACAAGTTGACAACTCCTTGAGATGGGAAAGCTGCTTGAATAAATTAAAAACAGATACACATAATGATGCAAAACTCAGCCTGTGCAGAACCAAATGCTTCTGGGAAGTTCAGATAAGAGTATTGAATATATAGGAGCCAATTTGTTTAAGGCATCAGGCTAGAAACCGCGAGACTATGAGTTCTAGTCCTCCCTTAGGTATGAAAGCTGGCTGAGTGACATTGAACCAGTCGCTCCTCAGAGATTTGTTGTTATGGGGCAAGTAGGAAAAGGAAGGAGTATTAGGTATGTTTGCCACCTTGAGTTATTTATAAAAGTAATAAAGGTGGGATAAAAATTAAACAAACAAACAAACAAATATAGTCATCTCATTGCTTTTGTTTCTGTAAAGGAGATTCAGGGGAAAACATCATTCCAGGTGTTTCAACAAGATATTCAAAAGCTCTCATGTCATTTAAGAGATCAACTTACTGCCAGTCCTGTGAAGTAGTGTAGGAAGCATGTCCAGATGAACTAATTCTATTTTATTGTAAGGTTACATTGCAAGTCTGAAAGTACAGTACAGTTCTCTCCCATTGCCTTTATAGCCCAAGAAATTAGGGAGGGTCTCTTCTGCAATTTTTGCCACATTCACATACCTGCTGTGGGCAAAGCTGCCTCTTATCCAACCATTCCCCTAGCTGCAGCTCTTCCCCTGGTCTCCCAAGGACATTCTCACATACCATTACACTTACTGATTTAATTTGAATCTTGCGCTAAGTAATTTCCCAATACTTCAAACTCTCCCAATGCTACAGAGTGACACCAGATATTGGATCACAGACCTTTTGGAAGTAAAGCATGTATTCTACAGTAAGTTATTATCTTGTTGCTATTGTGCTTCAAAATGTCAGCCATCAGATCTATTCTGAAGGCTAAAGAGTTTTCTTTGTATGAATATTAGAGCAGAGGAAGGCAATGTTATTTCTTCCAGATGCTTTAGACTTCAACTCCCATGAACCCCAACTAGTATAGGCTATTGCAGGGCTATTAGGAACATTAATTTAAAACATAGTTATAGCTAGGACTTTGTCTGGCAGTGTTCTTAGAGATTCTTTTTGGCTTGTACAACCTGAACTAATGAATAAGCTTCATGAAAAGCTGAGATTAACCATTTTCTTGATCATTCTTTGTCTTCCCTTCATTGAAAGCAGCAGTCTTTTTTTTCAACTCACTGTTGGTGAGTCTAAGTCCAGCTGGACACATCAGCCTCCTCTGAACAGAACCAAACTGAGGAAACTAACAACCAAGAACCTATGGAAATAAGATGCAGTACCATCAAGGAAAAACAGCTTCAAGTTTTAATGTTTTTATTTCAGATACAAACAGGACCTAAAACCGGAAGCAAATCCAATATTTCCAAAATCCAATAACATCTGCAGGAATGGGATGAGGTGAGGTGTCAGACTGATGTCAGCAGTAGAGTGGCACCTTAACTGTAAACCTGTCCCTTTTCTAAGTACATCACAGATTTGAGATTGTTAGACCTTAAAGGTAGGCCAGACTAGGAAATTAAAATCATGCTTGATAATATTACTTTTATTATGGGATATAGTAACAGGACAAACTGGAGAGCCATTTGGTATTGTGATTAAGACATAAAGGGACAAATCGGCAGACCATGAGTACTGGTTCTACCTTGGGCATGAAGCCAGCTGCTGGTCCCAACTCAGATATCTTTACTCTGGCCATTTTTTGGGTTATGGCTTTTCCTTCTATTCTTCAAGGTTATTCCTTCTTCCCATTACATTGATTTTGTTTTTATCATTCTGAGAACAAGAAATGAGTTTTTGTGAACATCCCTAGGGCTAAGCCAATCCATGAAAAATTGTGGGAGAACTTCTCTCTGGAAAAAATCACATATACCACTGTTGAGCCCAGAAATTTGGTGTGGATTTCCAAAAGGCACTTTGTTCTGCTTTGCTTCAGTTGCAAGAGCTTCTGCTGTTTTGATATTTAAGGATAATACATCCGATTTTAATGAAATCAGATGGTCACTGACGACTTGGAGCAAATTTTGAACTGTCCCCTTCAACCAAAATATTCACAGTGCAGTGCCCCATACTAACTTTGTTTCTGAAGTTCACTACATCTTTAAGATGACTTGGTTGAGAGGAAGATAGCCTACCCTAATTCATTGGCTGTAAATTAATCACAGAAAACAATTCCTCATTTTTGGTTACAGAAGACACTACCATCTGCACATGAAACATAAAATCTCACAATACCTCTTCAGCATATGAAGAATACTGACTCAAGATTAGGAGGGGATAAATCTAATCTGAGTTGGCTGCTACCTTAGATGATAGCTAAATCAGTGTTAATGATCACCTAAAATATACAAATGTCTTTAAATGGTTTTACATCACAGTAACTGCGGCTTATTTCAAATTAGCTTGTTAAACAAGGCAAGGACTGATTTACACAACTTAAAAATATATAGCGGTTATAATCCACTACAGATAGATTTATATATCTTTCTAAACCAAAACCAATCCCTTCACTGAACCGTTGGATCTGATGGTGGTATGATCTCTGTGTCAAAAGACAGGTTATGTCTGTTTTCCTATTTGTGAGAAGGGAAACAACTTAACGGATGGTGTAAATAGACAAGACAGGAAGCATTGTAGAGCTCTTTTCACTACCTGCTTCTCCTTTGCCATTTTGTATTGTTAGAAATGTCTTCTGTCTGGGAGCCCCACCAATGAATGGAGGGAAGAAGAACAAGTTAATTGGAAAAGGAAAGGAAGGGTTTCTTTTCCAACAAATGCCATACGTTAAATTCACACAATATAATACACAGTGTGGTTTATTTGGCTTTGGCTTAGCATATTGTAAGCACTGACCCATAGTTAATGGTCTGTGGTGCAAACTCAGCTGATTACAGTTTCAATAAACGATGGTTATCTGAACCATTGAATAATAGCAATAGCACTTAGACTTATATACTATCCCATAAGTGCTTTGCAGCACTCTCTGGGTGGCTTACAATGTTAGCATATTGCCCTCAACAATCTGGCTCCTCATTTTACTGATCTCGGAAGGATGGAAGGCTGAGTCAACCTTGGGCCACGTCAGAATCGAACTCCAGGCTATGGGCAGAGTTAGCCTGCAATACTGTATTCTAACCACTGTGCCACCAGGGTACCCCAGAATAATGCCATTTGTACTTAGACAATTTGGGCATATGAGGCTAGAATTGCCCCTGCCTTTCTGTTGTCTTAGAGGTGATAGAGACCGACAGGCAAAGATTATTTGCTAATCCATAATGCAGATATTTAAATTTTGCCCATAAGCTGATACATCATATGGGCTTTTCTTTAGGCTTAGCTTATCCAGCTAAATTTCTTGTTGCTCATGAAAAAAAAAAAAACTTCAAGCACGTATTTTGAACTTTAGTTGTAGAAATGAAACTGTCTCTGATTCCTCTGATTCCTCACCAACATTAGCCTGTTAGGCACTCTTAGGGCATAAAGACAATGATAAAAAAAAAAACCAGAAGTATTTTTGTTCCTTCCAACCAAAAGATGGGGAAGAGGAGGGAAATCAAAGATAAATGTATGCCTATTGCAGTTTGTTATAAAAACACAGTTTGTTATAAAATTAAAATAATAAAAGGTGGTAAAGTAGTAAAGGAAGCACTGAAGCTCTAAATATAATAACACCTGATTCACATAGTCCTGGAAAATTTTCACTGGCTAGGATGTATGTCAACTGCTTGTAAGTCATCCTGGGACACAGTTGAAAGAGAAGGGAAAATGATCTTGAGCAGAAACAAATGTCAGCTTTAAAGTTAATGAACAGAAATATGTTGGCTTGTAGACAGGATTATTGCTCTGAAGAAGTCAAATATGGAAAGTACAAAAGTAAGCATAATATTCTTTCTTTGATGCTGGTCTATAACAAACCTCCTCCCCATCCCTCCAGACTCATGTTTACATCACCCTTTCTTTCCCCCCATGCAATCCAACATTGCTCTCTTTTTGATCTTTTTTCTCATTTGGGAGATCTCCTTCAATCCTTTCTCTTTTTTTTTCCAGTAAAAGGCTTTGGAGAGTAGTAGGACTCTGTAAGACATACGTACTTCTGATCAAATCCCATTAGTTAAGAAAGGACCAAAACTATATTGAGCCCTTAGTCTGTTAATTTCAACTATGGAACTGAAAAGATCAGTAGATCTTTAAAGCTCATGTTACTTTTTCTCATGGCAAATTTATCCTTGTGGCAATTTTATCATGCCAGTTCTGCATTGTGAGCTTCATGACTAGGTTCACACAGCACACATAACCATGGCTGGTTAAAAATGGCTAAACTAATAAATAGGTTTGCAAAATATCTTGGTTCATAAACCATGGCTGGATAAACAGCAATTAGTAGCCACAGAGGATTTTTGTGTCTCCCAATAAATGTTGGAATAGTTACTCTCCCAATCATGGTCCTTCTGACAAATTCTAACATGCCTCTCAGATTATTTTCTCCTTTAGAAGGTATAAGAAGACATTAAGAAATATTGATCTAATTCTAACTAATAAGGAAAACTTTGCAGAGAACATAGTAGAAATAATAGAGAAAATAATCATGTAATGCTTCTGTAGAGATGTTCAGAATAAAAGAACAAAAAAGAATTGGTCTAGTAGCTGTTCAATGAAGATGACAAAAAATAGCCAATAAAATTCTTTAAGAAAAAGGTATTCCACTGGCCAGTAAAATAAGACTGAAGGAGAAAGAGAGGATTTGATAGTGTTCTTCAGGTATTTGATAATCTGTTGTTCTAGAATGCAGGATATGGAAAAGTGCTTTTAAATTATAAGAAGGTGAATATTTTAAGAAAGCAAACTTCTTAACAGAAACAGCAGTTGAGAGTAGAACCAGGTACCCAGAAAGATGTTTGGTTCCCTTTTATTACTGTATTTATGTTCAAGTGGAAGATAGAAAGCTGCCACGGATGTTTCATTTGGGCATCTGCAGTATAGAACTGGATACCCTACATGACTCTTCCTGATTCTGGGATTCTACTGCAATTGTCTTTCAATTCTTAAGGATTTTAACAAACAAACAAAAATGATAGAAGAAATGGAAGGTTGTGATATACATTCAAAAATTTAAAATTGTAAAAAAAAAAAGCAGGTGAGTCTTCTGTGGAAATGTTCACTGTCTTGGTGTACCAAGTACATGGAACCAAAACATTGTACATCAATACTTGCTGTTTTGCTCAACCTTCTGAACTATACATTTGACAACAACATATCTGCCTAGGGTATACTACAACACAGTCCCTGCAGCCAGTTTTTAGTTCATGGTATTGAGCAAACAGAATTTGATTTCAATTCCAATTCCAATATATTGCAAATTCAAAAAGTAGAGTAAACAGAATAATCATGTTTCAGTTAATTATGAACAAATATTCCTTGTGCCTGTTCATACCCATGCGGTACTTACACAGTATTTCTTCTTCCTATTTATATGGCCACCCGTTTGTGCAAAGAAACTCTGGGCAATGAACAAAAGACAGACAAAACTTCCATTAAAACCAAAAAAAGAAACCCAATAAAAATCTCAATTACCACTAATCACATACAGCAATGCCAGATGTTTTCCATAAGATTCAGCATGGGGATGATCATTATCAGAGACTTTAAAAGAAGAGATAATGCACATACACAGAAGATGTATTTTGTTTGTTAAGGACTGAATGATGCTTAAGTTGAAACTCTTTCTTCAAAGTAATATCTTTCTTGGAATAGTTGACAGGGAGGATTACAGGTAGCCCTGGACTTACAACCACAATTGGGTCCAGAACTTCCATCGCTAAGTGATCAGAACATTAAGTAAATTGGGCAAGATTTTACAACCATGTTTGCCATGTTCATTACAAGAATCATTAAATGTGCTTAAGTGAATCCAACTTCCCCTATTGACTTTGCTTGTTGGAAGCCTCCTAGGAAGGTACCAAATGGCAATCACATGACCCTGGGATGCTGCAACCATCATAAATGCAGGCCAGTTGTTAAGCACTTGAACTTTGATCCTCTAACTGCAGAGATGCTGGGGCGGTCATAAGTGCAAGGATTGGCCATAAGTCACTTTGTTCGGTACCATCATAACTTTAAACAGTCATTAAGTATTGCGTGCATATTTCTCCAAAATCATGCAACCTTTCATAATTGGAAAAAAGGGTGCTAAATTAAAGTGATCCTTCTACAATGAGTTGGGAAATACCTTTTGTGGGTTTTCCTTTCTCAAAAGGTAATTTGAGACAGAGGTGCATAGCATCAACATTATGCTTGCCTTGCAACTTCAGGTTTTGCTTGACATTGGCTTGACCACTGTGATTATAACGTCTTCCCTTCTGGTCTTCTGCTTCATTCAGTGTTCCCAGAACACTAATAAAATTGTATGCAGTTTGCTCACCAGCAAGTGGTTTTTTTCCCCCATGGGCTGCAACTATGGCTTCATTGCTTTCATCTTTTCCTCTCCTTTCAATTATGCCTTTCTGGCTATGATGCCTGTCTTGTTTGTGTCTTATTGAAGGTAATTTGTTCTACATTTGCAAATGATATATCATTTAAAACATTAGCATTTGTATGTGAAAAAAGTGTTTGTTTATTTAGGAAATATATACTCAGCCCTTCCAATATATATGCCCAGTACAAGGCAGCTTGCAGTGATTAAATACAAAACAATTCCATAAAAGACAAAAGACAGCAGCAATAAAATGGAAACAGACTCGGCAAATTAAAACATTTTGAAATGAAGGTCTACCACATAAAAATCATCTGCCTAACAAAAGAAATGCTTGCCAGAATAGGGAATTTTCAGGAAGGCTGAAGAAAAATAGGAAGAGAAAGGGCAGAAAATATTAAACTTAGTCTGAAGCCTGAAGTTGATTTTTGTAGAATGGTTTTTGACCAGAATGAAGGCAACTGACTTCAAGAAACAGGAAGGCCACTGAGATAGCTTTGTAACTGTATACTGATCTTTGGTTGAGAAAACTCCAGTGGAAGGTTTTGACTATTCTGGGTGACAGTCAAAAAACTACATTCAGCCTAGTATCCTGTCTGGGAGATTTTTAGTTTCTATTTCATTCATAGATAAAAATTTACATGCCTTGCTCTAGTTTAATTTAAAGAATTATAGCACATACTAAATGATGATTGGCTGAGTTCACAGAACACATGCCATAAACAGTGATTTTTTAAAATATTGTGGCTGAGTTGGCTTATCTATTTATTCATCTTTCCATCTATTCAACAATATTCATAGCAGGCCCTAATCCAAATGGACTCTAGGTACGGCAAATCAAGAAATTAAAAAAATCAGATCCAAATAATAAAAATCATTTATAAAAAAATCTTACCACATCATAGGCACTGTCCAGTTAAACTAACTTAAAGGTTAAATGCCCACTGGATCAACACAGCTTTGGCTTGTTTGTAAAATGTCAGTATTCGTAGCTCAGGAGAGAAGGCATTTGTAACTGAAAGGTTCCTGTAGCTGGAATCAACCCCATTAGTAATGGCTTAGCACGTTAAGTGAACAAATTCAAAACTGTACAGTCCACATTATTAATCCATGGTTTTCTTAATCAAATTTTCCATTTGCCCAATTGCCTCAGTTTGCACCATACAATAAACAATTAATTGTATTAGTTAGATGCATGAAACTCATTGAGCCACAAACTTGTCAGCCACATTTTAGTATGATGGGCTGTGCAAAACTAATGAAAGAGTACTGATTTCTGCCCAGCAGGCTAGACTGGAAGCAATTAAACTGACATATAAGACTCCAGAAATAAGAAGTTTTATTGTAAGAGAAGCAAAGAAGCCATTACAAAAGAATTCCAGTGACTGTGTGCAACAAAATTGAGACCCACTGTACATAAAGGCTTCATTCATGCCCCTTCCTTGCTTCACTGACAAGATAGCCTGCTAACCATTTCTTAAGGATGTACTAATGGACTTCCATCTTAGTGCCAGACTGCTGCTAAGGGAAGCTGAAGCCAGATCCAAGGGATCCAGCAAAAAGCGGTGCTTTCCATTAGCATGGAAAGCTATTTTCTATGCAAACATTCCATTCATCTGGAAAAGGAACCTGATGAGGCGCAACATGCAAGATTCCAATTGGTCAGCTACAAAATCAGCACTTTCATCAAGCACAGGGGGTTTTGTACCTCTACTTTCCCTACTGGTGAGATCACCACTCACCCGTAACCAATGTTTTCTTCAAACCATGTGAAAAATCTTATATTAGCTGGCTGAATGATGCTATAAATTAACAGGGTAGAAATATTCAATAGCTTAAAGTGTAAAGGCAAAACTTATCAAAAATATTTGATGTTATATAATAGTATAGATTATAAGAGAATAGTTGTGTGTGTATCCCTTCCTATCTAGCCTGTGCTTAAAGCACCAAATCACACTGAGGAGTTTTAAAGGAAGCTAAACAAACTATAAAACTTTAGTGACATTTTATAATAGTGGTATACTTTAGGAGATAAAAAGTTATATATATATATATATATATATATATATATATATATATATATATATATATATATATATATATATATATATATATATATATATATATATATATATATATATATATATATAACTTTTTATCTCCTAATATATATTTGATATGTATTATTCTTGCTATATTTGATGTGCTAGAAGTGGAATTTAAGAAACCAAACCAGCATGATACAATTATTATTATGCATTTTCCTGTATCAACTCTTCAGTTCCACTCAGAAACAAATGGGCAAACAAGCAGTTGCAAAATAAGTATAACTTGATGCCTTGCACAAACATTCACTAACGTCACTGTTGTTACATTCTGCTCCAAGTATCAACAACTCCTTAAAAATATTTCAGTGAAATTAGACCATCATGCCTTTGTTACCGGTGTTTATGTTCCCTTTTTGTCATAATGGAAAATTTATCCATGGATATAGTAGTACATGGAAGCATTTCACATGGCTGTAACTGTTTCATATGATTAAAATATGTTGATTGCAATAATATATCAACCCAGAGGAATTCCATACCTTTTCAACTTGTGGTCACATAGTCATCTCTATAAGCCTAATCTAAGAGTACATTTTGTCTTTGTTGTAGTCTCTACAAAAGAGTTTAACTATCATTTATTATATAGTCTTCCCCAACTTGATGCCCTCCAGATGTATTAGATTTCAAATCCTATCATTCTTTCATTGCATCTGGAGTAGATCAGATTGGGAAAAGCTGGATTGGTGTGTACAAGTATGTGTGGACAACAGGCTGAGGAGTATCTGCTACAGAATGGCACAGATTATTCATTCCCAGGCCTACCATAATGCTCCCATCTCTGTTTAATTTTTCACTGGATAGCTGTTTATTGGTACCACTGTGCTACATCTGGGGAGGCTGCCTGTTACTGATGTATGCTGACTCATACTGAGCCATCGTCACAACCTCCTGAAAAATGTGCAGGGACAGCAAGCAGTACCATCCTGATGCTGTCTATTCTCTTTCCCTCTTTTTAATTTTAATGTTGCCTGATTTTAATCACTCACAAGCATATATGTCAAAGAATTGCTAATATCTTATCAGTAAATGTGGTGGGGGGGTGTTTCCCCAAATTGGAAAATCAATTAAGCTTAATTGCAGAAAGCTGCTGACCACAATTAACAAGAGAAGAATGTTAATGGTGCAGCAAGGGAAGAATCCTTGAAAGTTAGCTAGATTGATTCCTGACAATGGCTTGGACAGATCCATATAGCTTCTTTGGCAGGAAGGGTTTCCTAGTAGGGAAGTATTTTGTAAATCTTTGTGAAGGTCAGTATACACTGGAGACATTTAACACTCTAAATGTTTTTATTCATATATTCCCAAATGCAAAATTTCTCCAACTGTCTGCCTACTCGAGATTTCTCCTTTCAGAGGAGATCTGTTATAGTCACAATCACCCTGTGAGAACTTTGCAGGAACAGAATACCTCACGCAGAGGGAAGTTTCCATCTGTCCACAAAGGCCTTCTAAAATATAAGCTCTTCCCACATCTGAAAAAGGAGAAAGGCCCTGTAGTTTATCACAGATAAGAGCTTTTTTTTTTTTGCTCTTACGAGACTTTAAAGCACCGTCCCTGGTATCAATTAATTCTTTTCTCTCTGTCCTTCCCTAAATTATTAAAAGCTGTGGAACAGTAAGATTTACTTTTCTTCAGTTCTAGTTATATAAGAACTGTTTTGTTAAACACCTTTTGGTATTCTTTGATTTACTTTAGCCTTGCTATCCTTATTGTGGAACAAAAGATCAATTATTAGTATGTTTCTCTTTAATTTAATGATAATCTGACTTTCCAACAGCCTCTTACATTTTGTCTAAACCTGAAAAGACTAGATTTCTCTCTCTCCCTCCCTCCCACCCTCTCTTTGTGTGTGTAGACCAGGAGTAGGCAACCTTGGCTCTTTTATGACTCGTGGACTTCAAGTTGAAATCCACGAGTCATAAACGAGCCAAGGTTGCCTACCCCTGGTGTAGACCAATATTTTCTATCCAGCCCTTTTTTTCTTTTGGCTTGGGGGGCATGTAGGGTCTTCCTAAATTCTTTTTCGGATAATAAGTACAATACATGCATTTCGAAGGATAGATATTTCTCTTCCTCTGAATCTCCTTTCCATCTCTTAAGGGCAAGTTGCAAGTGTAGTAAATCAGGGCTTTTCAACCTTTTCACCGATTGTACCACTTTTAGGATATGGCAATATTCGAGTACCACCTAGCAAGGTGTCAAAAACTTGATGACCAAAAAAAAAACCCTGTTCAAAGTTGCAATTGCACTGAAATGACTTATGACCATTTTCACACTTATGACCATTACAGCATGCCCAGGGTCATGTGATTTATATTTGGATGCTTGGCAATTGATTCATATTTATGATGGTCACAGTGTCCCAGGGTCATGTGATCCCCTTTTGCAACCTTTTGACAAGTAAAGTCAATGGCAGGGCTGCTGATGGCCAAGTGCTAAGGCGGGACTTCCCTCCCTCCCTCTTTCTCATGCCCACCTCCTTCTGAAGGAAGAATTTGACCCCCCCCCCCTATTTTTTCTCTTCCATATATTCATCAAACAAGGAAAAGCCTCCAGAAACAGAAAAGACAACCTGCTGAGTGAACTAGCTTAAAAAGGCACATTCCCCTTTAAGAATTAGCTACTGGCTAGAAAGGAAAGGAAAGAAGAAGAAAAAATGTAGTAAGTATTGGCTGCCGGCTAAGGCAGCCTGCCCAAATGGCTCCATTCATAAGTAAAGGAATCTACAGACAAAATCCATTCAGGAGAAAAATACTTCAAAATCCCTTGCAGCAAAACTTACAGCTAACAATAGCAGAGCAATAGAAGCTAACACGAGACATCAGACATCAGCCAAATAGAAATTGCCAAACACTCCTTGAGAACACAAAGCCCACATTGCACAAATCCCAGAACTTCAAAGTCACAAAAGCACATAAGAATCCTTCCACTCTCCATCTCCCTCTGTGCCTCACCTCCAGCCATTGCTACCTTTTTTCATTCCTCTTGGAGGGCGACCCCTCCCCCACTTCATTTCTTGCCTGTTTGCTGCTGCCAGCACAGGTGGCTGCCACAGCAGTTGCAAATCAGCTCATGGCCGGCCTGCTTGATTTGATCTCCTCCCCCCCACACTCCTCCTTCGGTGCAGCTAGAGCTGACTCGGCCTCCTCCCAAGGCTGCTTCTTTTTCTCTCTCTCCCTCTCCTGCCCAAACTGCCTCCTTTTATAGTCTCTGTCTCCGCCCCCTCCTCCTCCTTTCTCATGGGGGAGGGTGAGCCAGAAGTGAGCCTGGGGCCTTTGTCTCGCCCCACCCACTCTGCAGCTCCAGAGGACTCTTTCACTGTAAGTCCTTGCCTGTGCTGGCTCATTCCCTCCCCCACTACACTTGGCTAGGCAGGGCTGCGTACCACCTGCCACTTGTTAATGTACCACAAGTGGTACGCGTACCACAGGTCGAAAAGCCCTGTAGTAAATCACCTAATAAGTGTTGTGAGCTGAGCCACAATGATAAATAGTTGCAGTGAAAATCAATCAGAATAGAGCTGGAAGGGACCTTGGAGGTCTTCTAGTCCAACCCCCTGCTCAAGGAGGAGACCCTATACCATTTCAGACAAGTGACTGTCCAGTCTCTTCTTAAAAACCTCCAGTGATGAAACATCTACAACTTCTGATGGCAAGCTTTTCCACTGGTTAATTGTCTTCACTGTGAGGAAGTTTCTCCTTAATTCTAGGTTGCTTCTCTCCCTGATTAGTATATATCCATTGTTTATTGTCCTGCCCTCTGGTGCTTTGGAAAATAAGTTGACTCCCTCCTCTTTGTAGCAACCTCTCAAATACTGGGCTACTGCTATCATGTCACCCCTAGTCCTTCTTTTCTCTAGACTAGCCAAACCCAAATCCTGCAACCGTTCGTCATATGTTTTAGCCTCCTGGACTTTAATCATCTTAGTTGCTCTTTTTTGAACTTTTTCCAAAGTTTCAACATCTTTTTTGTAATGTGGTGACCAAAACTGGATGCAGTATTCCAGGTGTGACCTTACTAAGGCTTTATAAAATGGCAGTAATATTTCACATGATTTTGATTCCATGCCTCTATTTATACATCCACAGATTATATTAGTTTTTTGGCTGCCGCCGCACACTGCTGGCCATTAGTTAAGTGATCATCCACTAGGACTCAAAGATCCCTCTCACAGTTACTATTTTTGAGCCAAGTTTTGCTTAATCTGTACTTGTACTTTGGTTTTTCCTGCCTAAGTGTAAAACCTTTTCTCCACATTAAATTTCATTTTGTTGAATAGGACCCATTGTTCAAGTCTGTCAAGATCTTTTAGGATCCTGAGCTTGTCTTCTGGGGTGTTGGCAATTCCTGCCAGCTTAGTATCATCTGCAAATTTGATGAGTTCCCCTTCTATTCCCTCATCTAAGTCATTTATGAAGATATTGAAGAGTACCAGGCCTAAGACGGAACCTTGTGATATCCCACTGCTTACTTCCCTCCATGTAGATGTAGTACAATTAAGGACAACCTGTTGAGTACAGTTTGTTTACAAGTTACAAATCCATCTGGTAGTGATGCTGTCTATCTCACATTTTTCTAGCTTACCAAGAAGTAAGTTGTGGTCTACTTTGTTAAATGCCTTGCTGAAGTCTAAGTATACTATGTCCATAGCGTTTTGCTGGTCTACTAATTTAGTCACTTTGTCAAATAGTGAAATAAGATTGGTATGGTATGATCTGTTTTTAACAAACCCATGCTGGCTTTTAGTTATAACTTTATTTGTTTCTAGATGTTCTCACATCTGTTTATTTATTATCTTTTTCCAGTATCTTCCCAGGTATTGATGTTAGGCCGATTGGTCTGCAATTTCCTGGGTCTGGTTTTTTTTTCTTCTGTTTTTGAAGATGGGAACCACATCTGCCCTTTTCCACTCCTCAGATAATTCCCCAGTGTTCTAGGATTTTTTTAAAGATATGGTACAATGATTCTGAGATAACATCTGCCAGCTCCTTCAGAACTCTGGGATGTAATCCATAAGGTCCCTGTGCTTTATATCTGTCAAGATCAGATAGGTATTCTCTAACCATTTTCTACACTAGAGTCTTGCAGCATCTTGAAGACTATCACATTTATTATGGTGTAAACTTTCACTGTACTATACTTTTTCCATCAAATGAATGTAACATGTAACAAGAGTGGCTTATTCATATACAGCACTTACATATGGGTTGTTTTAAACAAAGGTTTATTGAAGAAGCTATACTAGCCTGGTTTGCATGTAATCCTAAACCACAAACCTGATTCACAACCAAGGTTCACAAATTGCATTAATGCAAAACCAAACCCCACTTTGTGTGAAGTATACTATGTAAGCAACATACATACATGCATTTAGGGGAGGGAATAGTAAATCAGTACACTCATAGTACTTAACTACACCGAAGTCCAAGGTTGAATTATCATGCACATTGGTACATAAAGGATAGATTACTCTGGGGCACTCTTCAGGCAACCCTTGAAAGTGATCCAGAAACTGCAGCTAATCCAGCATGCTATAACATAGGTGGCAAAAGGCACGTCTCAAGTATGCCATATCAGCCCCATGTTGCAACAGTTCAACTGGATGCTCTTTATTTGCCAAACCAAATTCAAGATACTCACTTTGGTTATAAGAATGGCTACTCCTTTATAGTGACCAGTCAGGTCTTGAACAATGCTTTTCAATAGGTCCCATCATGTATATTGACAGTGCATGCTGTTTTTTCTTTTGTTGGGTCTCTATTATGGAGCAAACTACAACCAGATTTCAGTCTTAACTCCTCTTTATTAATGTTTAGGAATGGAGAGAAAATTCTTTTTATCAAGGTTCTGTAGAGAGCTCGTGTGTGTCTGTGTGTGTTGTTGTGTTTTTAATGTTGATATTTGTCTAGCTATTCACAGCCATTTGGGAAAGGGCAACTGAAAAAAATGAAAATAAAATTACTAGAAAAATGAAATGTAAAAAGTACAAAAGGCAACAATTGCCTATTGATTATGATCATCTACAATTGTAGTAATTCAAACTAGATATTATTCCATCAATAAACTGATCTACAGATTTATAGTTTATCATATATTCACATAGATTCATGTATTAAGCCATAATGTGATTTAATTTGTTTTAACTTAGTGTAATATGTTTCACTCAGTCATTTATGTTTTGCACATCATAGTTTATAGTTTAGTATTTTGTCTGAGCCTAGCATAATGAGGAACAACCCATATAAACCCCATATAAAATGTTAGCCTTTAAAGACTCTTCAGTATTTATATTTTACAAGGTACTTATAGTGAAGAAAAAAATGTAATTAATTCATATTCATTAAGTTTCTAGAAAAAGGATGGACATCTATCAGGAATGTCAAGGGCCCTTATGTTAAGGAAGAGAGTTGGGAAAATGAATAGTTGGGAAGAAGTAGTGATTTTAGACATACAAGGAAAGTATAAGAAAAATCTATAAAGTATTCTTGCTGATTAAAAATAGAAACTTTGGGAATATTTTGTTCTGATCTTACTACATCATCTGTCCACATTATCAGCAGGAATCCTTTATAGATTTTTCTTATATTTCTTAAACTTAAGAAGTTATAGTAATACAATATTTGAGAAATATGTTTCCTACTCATCTCTTCTTATTCTTTGTTCCAGAATATGGTATGCTCTGATTTCTCAACAGTCAGAACATGTAGCTGCCCTAAAATGACTTTCTGTACTTTTGGAATTCTCTGGACACTTCTGGAGGAAATCTGTTAATCATGGTCAACAGCGCAGCAGAATTGTGACACATCTGGAAGTTGTCTATATCAGGCTAAACAAATCCAATGGGATTTCACTCACTACTTAAATACTAAATAGGGTAATTAGAAAGACTTATGATGCTCCTACATTTCCATTATGGATCTATTCCTATTGAGGAAAACACATTAACCCCAAATTGCAAGAGTTACAGATTGGTACTCCATAAATAATTCAGCTAAATTGGTGTGTAGATACAATCCCACCAAGCACAAATTTACTCATATCTTATTAAATAATTACACTGATTCTATAGAATCTAATGTAGGGGTGTCAAACTGCCGGCCCACGGGCTGGATGCGTCACGCCAAAACCGTGCCCACCCCATTGCCGGCAATGGGAAAAAAGTCACGATACATCGCAATACGTCGTGACACATCATGTAATGTCGTGAGTTTGACACCCGTGATCTAGTGAAATAAAGTTATTTGAAAACTCCAAAATTAACCTAATGTTTAAGAATAAATTATCTTGCAAACAAATCAGCCCGGTGCTGTCAGTAAAGAAGATAACCCAAATATTCTTTCCACTTTAAGACATCAGCTTTGAAATAAGTCTTCATGCTTGTGTCAAGGGGAACTCCTGATCCAAGAAGAGACTAGTAAAGTATTTCATACATTAAGTCTAGGCAACTCAATGTCAGCAATTTTTATTGCACTCGTCCAAAAATATTCCAAATGCAGCATATATCATCTTTTCTTTGCAAATTAGAAAAATGACTCAAAATCCAAATTTGCAAAATGTCTCACTCTCCAACATAAAGGCTGAAGTCACATGTTGTACTCACTGGTTTGCTTCAAGTAACATTGAGTGGATTAGCCAGTTTTAGCTTATTTGACATGGTGTTTTGCATTTTGTGAAATGTTTGAACTCAGCTATAAGAAGTATAGATGAAATTTACTGTTTCTTTTCCACTACTAGAATTTTTCCATCATTGGAAGCAAGCCTGATTAGACTCCTGTTGCAGTTTACGTGATAGCGTTGCTTACCACAGTGATTGGATTGCCGTCTTCATGATTTTTTTTAAAACTTCCTCATATAAGCAACAGACCTGAAATTCCCAGGAGGCCCCACATCAAAAGTCCCTAACAGTTGACCCTGCTTCCCTTCTAAAATCTGTCAAAATGGTAAAAAGCATAACCTGTTGAAGCATAACCACTGGAGGTATGTAGTTTGGGCAAAGTGCCTTAGAATGCGTGGGAACATGAACCTATCTTGCAACTCATTAAGGCAGCTGCAATTGCTTCCAAGATTGCATGACTGCAGCAAACATCTCCCTAAAGCAGGGGTAGGCAACCTTGGCTCTTTTATAACTCGTAGACTTCAACTCCCAGAATTCCTGAGCCAGCTAAGCTGGCTCAGGAATTCTCGGAGTTGAAGTCCACGAGTCATAAAAGAGCCAAGGTTGCCTACCCTTGCCCTAAAGTAACAATGTGATTCTGAATCTAGATGCAACTGTGTAGCAGGTCACAGAGTGGTGCTGTATTCACATTCCCACATTCGACAGCATTTTTTCCCAATCAAATTCAAAGCTTTGCACAACTCCAATGATCACTCTCAACTATCATTTATTTGCAGTGGTTACCTTAAGATTTCCCTGCTATTTCCATTCATAAGCTAGGTAGTTCTGGTGTCAATTCTTTCTTAATCTACAAAAGAGTGTTCAGAAAGTACTTATGTGTTATTACTTCTCATTATTACATTATGTTGCTTTTCCTCTAGGAGCACAACAGCTCCAAGGTGTAAATAGGGCCAGTCATTATATCTTAGCACAAAATCATCCAGCAAGATGAACAGAGATTTGAACCTCAGTATCAGTTCAATATTTTAGCCAGTTCAGTATAATTGATAATATGCCACAGTTGCAATGAAAAATATCTGGGAAAAATAGGTTCTGTGCCTAATGGCCCTTTGTACCACATGTTTTCCATATTGCATCACATTTCTGCATCTAATATATGCAATAGTTGTTATGTAGTTTGTCAGCAGATGTTCCATAGTTTGTGGTCTCAGCCATGTTAAATCATAATGCAACTAACACATCGTGTGTTTTCTGCTGGAGTGAAGCAAATCCATTTGAATAAGTCTCAGCCACAAACAGTAGAGAAGTGGCTTATAGCATTCTCCATTTAGTACCATTTTATTGGATTTTTTAAATATATTGTTGTGACTTTAAGATACTGTTCAAAAGGTTACCAGAGAATGTGTTTATTCCTACAAATCATGAGTTACAATATCAGATTCCTTAAGTTATAAAACTGGAGTAGATGCCCCCTGAGGCAACCAATGCCCCTTATGTCTAACAAACGGATGGCTAATGGTTATGATTTTTGTTCAGTAGTGCTTGAATGGAACTGGGAGATGATTTTCGTTTCCAAAAGCAAAGGGACAGGAGTTAGAGGAGAACATTGACCTTACTTTCGCTGGAAAAATACCAGTATTGAGTTTTCTTAGAAATCTGATGCAAACAAGAGATCTGTTGGGATGTGAATTTTATTAACGCATAGTCTTATGCTCAGTCTAAATATGCATGTAAATATTACAGAAATATAAGTCTCTAGTAAATTTCTTCCACAGATGCTGAAGATATTGAGAACTTTGAAATATTTCAGGCAAGTGAGAGACATGCCTGAAGCACTAAGGCTGACTTCACATTTATAGCCAGTCATCATATGGCTTGTTTCTGGTTTCTGCAACCCAACCATTGTGGTTTATTGAATACGCTACAGTTAAGAAAACTATAGCTACGCATCATGTATAAACCCAAAGGCCAGCATATACTGAAAATCTCTAGTACCTTTTTGCTCAAAATGCTCCATTTTGCCAATGGGGGCCTATTTTTCATTTTATAACGAGTCAAATGACCTTCACAAAGCAGCAGCTAAAACAATCTTTTAGCATGCTGTCAATTCCTTTTAATGCATTCATCTTAAAAATTGATCAATAGTTGTGTCTGAGAGCAATGTTGCAAGATGAGAATCTAACAAAACTGTTAGAGAATAAATATTCTGCTGAAAAAAGAGCCTGCATTATTATAAAATACCAATCTAAACTGGTATTGGATAAGTGAGACCTGGTTTTAGATAACACAAAGCTAAGGGATATAAACGTCTTTGGGAAAAAATATCCCTATGTCTCTACTTTTATCTATTATATCTACTATCCAGTATGATATCAGGTACAATCTAGCATTCATTTAACTTTTTCCTGCTCAACCACACCAGTGATGCAATGATACTAGTTATCCTGGTGGTACTGAGACTGAGACCAAAAATAGAATAAATATCAGCTAGCTCTGCAACTTTTTATTATGTAAAATACACTTGACAGCAAACAATACTCTGGGCCAATTTGGAAAGATTTTTCTTTGAGGTCCTGCCAGCCTGACTCAATTTGTCCATTATAAGCAGTTCTTCTAGGAAAACTTGCCGTACACTTACTGGAAATAAACTCCACTCAGAAAGAGCACTGAATAGTTGCTGTGCTATTCTTCAGCAAATCCAGATATTGGGTGTTAGGCAAAAGTTTTAGACTATAGCATAAAAAGTTATCACAAGGACACAAACAGTCATTTTTTTCCTTTTAAAAAAGAGCTGGGGGCATATTAGCCTTTGAGCTAAAACATTCATACATCATGCTATTCAACAAAAGCACCATTCCAAGCATCACCTAATATCGGTGTAGAAAAGGATTCCAGCAATCATTTCTTTTGCAGCAAAGTGGTTCTAATGACACAGCATTGTCCCACTCTCCCCTATTCAGCAGCACATCCTCCACAACAAATAATAAATAAAAGCTGAAGCAATTCTGAAAGTGCTTCTTTGAAATTTGCTGGCCTGTGAAGCAAGAGGGCATAGAAAGAGCACTGATGGAATGTTCTAAAGGCTCACTTCAATCAGCATTTATGTCATGCAGTATCCAGTAGTGCACTGGGACACTTGCAAGCATGTCACTTTGTGACTGTCAAACCATATATACTACTCTCTCTAGTAGCCACTGAATGCTGGGTGCCCATGAATTTTTCTAATAGTCTTTAGCTTGATTCCTGGTGACGATATGATACATCCGTAGCATTTTCTTCTCACAACAGAGGAGTGAACAGCCATTTACTACCTTCTGGGGGGAAAAAAATCTTTCCTGGGCTTTCTAGATTATCTCTCATCCAAGTACTAACTAGATGTAATCCTGCTCAGTTTTTCTAAGATCAGTCAGGGTTGGTACCTACCATGAAAGTTCCCCTTAAAAATTCTCTAAGTGGGAGCCATCACCGCATATGAGGACAGCAAAATTTTGGCTTCGTGATGGGGATGCATAAACAATTCCATTCCTTTGTCCCTATTTCTTCATTCCTTCCCAGTTCAACCTACCTCCTGGAGCCTTAGGGTTATACTCCTGTAATCTCCCTGATAGCACAACCTACATCTAGGGATTTCAAAAACTATAATCTTAGCATACCTGGAGGGCTGAGTATTGAGCAATTTTTTAAAAATGTACTAATGATTTTTAACAAAAGCAGACAGCGAAACAACCAAGATATACAGATGACATGAGAGGGAGGAAAGACAAGGCAGGAATTGAAGATCAGTAGCTTTCCATGTAAAAACCAAAGGAAGGATCCATTAGAGCTGCCTAATCAAGAGACCAACTCTTCCACACAATTATATTATTCCCTTATGTGATTCTGCTTCTACACAATGAAGCTCAAGTCAGAGCGTATTGATCAAATCCTTTTTCTTTTACCCTCTAGGAATGAAATCAGAATACACTGCTTGCCCTGTTATTTCACTTTGTATCTCATTGGTCACATGAACTACACTAATTTAATGGAAAGAGCTATGGATGAATTAAGTGGCCATGTGGTATGACGGAGCTGTGGCAAACAGTAGGCTTCTATTTTCCTTCTTAACCCATCTTAATGGCACTCTTCTGTTGTGCAATCAAGCCATCTGGATTCTTAATCTTTGACCAACAATTCATTTTGGTTGACCTAATGATAAGGTCTCTTGCCTATTATAACCCGCTCCATAAAAGATAGATTCAGTTCCTGTGATTTTTCATTTCAGTCATGGTTTAAAGCCACTATGAAAATTCAATGAGATGAAAGTAATGGCTTGGTGATACCCTACACTTTCTTTTCTTTCCTTCATCTCTAGCAATAGAAAATGTTACTTCACTAGCTTGAAGTTGCAAATCCTGAATCTCTTGGTTAGGAAGCCTAAGTATCTACCTGTCAGAGAACCAGTAAGGTAACTCTCCCCACCCTTGTCCACCCACCACTGAAGTCTGATGCAGCACAATAAGAAATTTTCAAATACAGCTAAGCCACCAAGGAAACTGCCTTTGACTTCATGAGGCACTTGAAAGGCCTCTCTCTCTCTCTCTCTCTCTCTCTCTCTCTCTCTCTCTCTCACACACACACACACACACACACACATAAGTTAGCCTATAGAAATACTCAGGCTCCAACTATGTTACCACTGACACACAACTGAGGATGGGTGCAAGCTCGAATTAAATGGTTAATGAATTAGGAATGGACTGAATGCAGACAAGCCTGCTTTAAGTTTTTCCCTATATCGTAGGATCCCCGACTAGTCAAAGAGGAACAGTCACGTCTGTTCTTTATCTTTACCTGGTGACTGCATTCCCACAACTCATCCTGGGTACTGAATCATCATCTTAATCAAAAGATGAACTGAGCCGAACCTAAGGCATCCGACACTGGAACATACAAGATCTTTACCTGTCCCCGCAAAGCACATTGTGGAACCAGGCCATTGGCTTTCCTCCCTCTCTTTTAAACCCATCCCACCCACCCACCTAAAAGTAACCCGAGAGCCGCCTTGTTCTGCGTGCAACGCTCCAAATGTAAAGCCTGGTTTCATGGTCTTGCGCTGATTTAAAGACGGAAAGCTCACTTACTCTCCTGCTTTTCTTCCTCTGCAGCCGGGACCCGGCAAAGCCAGCTTCTGCGGGCGCCACTCTCCTGGTCCCCGGCGCTCCACCGCTTCCTCTGCAATCCGGAATCCATGCGGAGCCCGACCGCTCGCTGTTTCCCTCCCACCGCCGCCTCCGGAGGGGAATGCCGCAGCTTTCCCTTTCCAAGCAGCCTCCCTCAGCCAGAGCCTGTGACGTCAAGAGGCTGCCATAAGCATGTTTATTTATGGCTCAAAGGGCCTGGATCACTTTCCTCCGAAGGGCTTTGCTTGCCCCCGCACGGAGAGGCGGGGCTTTCACGCTTGCAGGTGGAAAGCCTTCCCAGAGCCTCCCGAGCGGGGCGTGCAACGGTCTCAGACTTGGGCAAGTCTGGATGCCCCAAATTTCGAGAAAAAACCGCTGCTGCTGCTGTTTTGCTCCTCGCAGACTTCTGGCCGGTTCAAGGACGTGCCCAGGAGCGTTAAGAGCGTCCTTCACTTGCAGTGGGTGCCACCTGCAGTAAGCCACTCCTCGTGATTTTGGCGAAAAAGGGCATGGGCAGCACAATGCGACTCACGATGCCGAAATGCCCAAGCAGGCGTTCAGACATCTGAAGAATTAAATATAAATGACCGGATGCCTTTGATGGAAACTGGCCCATTGGGTATCCACATCCGTCCAGGAATTCAATATGCACTTCATTATTTATGTCTTGGGTGTCCACTGTTTGCCTTTTGGAAAGTCTTGACTCCCATCCAGTTTCATTATTGCTGTAAAAGTGATTCCTATAGCCATTTCTCCATGGCCAAGCATGATCAGCTCTCCTTGTTTCAGCCTCAAATAGTGCCATAATTAATTCTGCTGACTTTCATCATTCCTGTCCTGTTTCTGTTGCAACTCCTTGCCTAATTATGTTGACCTGATACGTGGGGGTGCAGTTTGTTAAAAGCAGGCTGAATGGTCTTCACTAGATGAATTCTCATCCTTCTTCAGTAGGTCATCAACCAACAGGTAGAGACATGCACCCATCATAGTAGTGCTGCAGAATGGGATGAATGTACCGCACAATCTTACAATGAACTTTGACTCCTTTGGTGTGTCTTGCCTGCTTTCCTTATGCCCTACTTGGGTTTCTTCTTCTAAATGAAAAAAAAACTCATTGAATTTCTATTTTTAGCAGCCAAATTATTGCTAAAACAAGAAAAGGTTCCCTGAAGATGGGCTCCAGCACGAGTCTGAAAGCTTGGAAGACTAAGCCTCTGGTCCCGATGAACCCACCCAGATTGGATCCTGCAACTTTATCCTGGGGCACCTATATTTGCCTTCATTCATAAAACATCCACTGTATATATCATCTCATAGAAAGGTGGCATGATAACCTCTGGTCTATAGCACTGCTTGAGAAAGTTTCTGATAACATCTATTTGCCAGTGCAAAGTAGCACATCATTTTTCTACAAGGATTGATTGGATTTTGTTTTTTTACGTTAAGAGATAAGCATCCTGGTAATAGTCTGTGCTAAAAATTATTGGCAAATTAAAATGTACCAGCATCATGTAAATTTTAACATTTTGATAATAAAAATATCAAATTTTGAAGGAGGCAAACCACCCCATTTTTGAATTCCTTCTTCACACTGGCATTAGAAGTTATTTCACCTCTACCAAGTGCCTAGACAGAACATGTATTCCTCAGCAATTGTCAGGCCCAACATAATGGGAAATTGTATTAAGCTTTCCTCTTTCTGATTTCTTCCTCTCATTGTGCCGAACATAGTTTACTGAACTTGCTTTGATTGCACAACATGCTGAGATATAAACCACAGTTTACCTGTCATAATGTCTGAGCTTCTATATGTTCAGCAACATTAAGCAACCACATGTTAGTTTAGTGTGCTGTATGAATCCAGATTCACAGCCTGTTGCTATTCAGTCAGAGGTGCTGCTGTAACAGCAGAAGGGCAGGTTAAAGCAATCCTCTCCAGTGGTAGGTAGAAGCTACGGTAGAACTTCATTAGAGTACCTCTGTACCTACCCTATGAAATATTGAACCAAGCCAGCATTTCTTCAAGTGGTGTGTGTGTGTGTGTGCGCAATTCCCAAGGGACTTAAAAGACAATGGATGGAAGGTTCCTGAAGTGCTTTCTACAGAAGTTATTTCCTGCAACCTTATTAGTTTGATGCAAACATATGTCAAATGCAAGGCAATATTTTAAAAAAGAAGAGGTGGTCATAAATGTTATCTCAATCTGGCTATGCTAGGAGATAAAGTACCAAAGGAAACTTACAACCTATCAAGTTGCAACATGTTGGAAGTTTAAGAGAAGTTGATTAAGGCAAGGAATCTCTCTCTCCCCCTCCCTCTCTCTCCCTCTCCCTCTCTGAAATTTTTACAAAACTTATTTTACCAAGTTAAGATTCTGTTAGTGTTTTTAGTGGTGTCTGCAGGGGCAAGTACAAAAAGTAAAAAAGATGGTTGCCACTAGAGAATCAAATCTCTACCTCTTTGTGTGTAACATCAACACACCTACAAAAATGATGACACCTCAATTGCACAGTCATTACTGATTTCTTGACTTTTATGATCCTCCTGTAAATATTCCTGTTTTGACACAAAATAACAATTATTAAAAGATATATATTGATTTTTCAACCAACTCTAACCCCAATTCAATGATTAATAATTTATTTATGGGCACAACATTATTTTAGTGAGTCACAGTATGGAATTATACTGTGCTGCAGACTAGATGCAAGCAGGCAAGAGGCAGCTGATCCGACAGAAGGAATATGGTCATGGCAAATGTCTCAGAAGGGACTCTCCCTACTTTCTTGGACTGTAAAGGCAGCAGGTGGTGGTAGTAAAATATTGTACTTTCAGACTTGCAAAATTCCATTAATGTATCCCTACAATAAAGTAGAGCTAGGACTTCTGGATGTGCTTCTTGCCTGGACTCTCTCACAAGGCTGTCTTCAATCTTACAAGTTAGAAAGTATAATTATCCCCCTCACATTCTCTCTCTTTATTAGGGCAGGTCTCTTCTGAGATATTTGCAATGCCTACATTTCTTCTCTGGGTTCAGCTAACTTTTGTCTGACTTGTGTAGTCTATAGCTCTTCTACCTCTCTCCTAAGGTCATTTTCACTTACCATCACATAGTTCCACAACACTTGAGAAACCCTACAATATTTTGATTTGGTTTGGGCTTACTTTACTGTTGGTATCCAGCTACTGAGGTTGACAAATCAATTTTCTGACTCTCAGTTCCATTTATTTAAAACCAAAATATTTACAGGACTGGCTCTTTCTACATATTTTGCTTTTCAAAAGAGACCTTTCTCCCAGTCTACAAATGAATGGTATACAAAATAGTGCCTTCTTGGTGGTGGCATTCAGACAGTGGCTGCCTATGCCCCTTATATACCTAATTTATTTTGTCTCTTTGATTTCAGATACAAGCAAAAACTTGTATTTATATTTTCACAAAGAAATTGAAATAATATGTATAATTGATGCAATTTTTTGCTATTATTTTTGGGCTCTTGTAATTAATGTTGAGTGAAATATTTACAATGCTTATGGCAATTGTTAGCCACCTTGTGCATTTCTACTACTACTTCTACTAGCAGAACATTAAAACACAAATGTTTAATAAAATAAATTTGCAAAATCCTGCTATGATATATAAATATAAATATATTCAAAGTTGGGTTGCCTGTTAAAAACTCTTCATTCCTTCTATCATAATAAGTCTCCAATTATTAATAAGTCAAAGTCGAAGATCATGGTTTTCATAAAATACGTCATCAAAACGTTTACAGAAAATCACAGTCATAAATAGCTATTCGATATAGAATCAATAGAGCAAGTCAACACTTTTCCTTATTTGGAATTGACTTCTCTGAGACTGGATTTTGGCTTTCTCAATATCAATATCCACTCACATATGAATTTATTGCTGAAATTAATAAATATATTTTATCTAGGTTTCTTAGACCCATTTATTAAGGTATGCAAAGTTAAAGTTATCCTTATGCTCTTATATGGAACAGCTAAAGTTTGGAGCTTAAAACACATATCATTACTAGAGCAAATGCAATCAAAGCATCTGAGAAGTATTTGAAGTATGGATAGAAGAATCTCAGCTGCTGCAGTTAGAGACAAATTGAGAATTTATAGACTTAGCCTAAAATCAGGGCATAAAGTTATTGGTGCCAAATCAATGCTATAAAAGCTGACAGTCCTCCATATTGGGTCTGATAGAACATACTAAAATCTCAACTACAGACCTCTTAGATTGTATAACTCACAAACTATATCAAGAGCTGTGGTCTCCCTGTTTCTTGCCCATCTGTTTCTGGAAAACATTTTTTAAAATGTGCACAAATAATTTTGTACGTAGAAGGTCATAGAGATATTGCTACTTTCAATAAGGTTGCCACATTGAAATTGATGAGCCATTGGTCATCATCCAAATTGCAAAATATTTAAAATATTTAAAATATATCCAAGGATCTTGAGCAGGTGGACACAATAGTTAAATATGGAAAGTTTTAACCAAATTCCTTATGACAAACCTACTACTAGAGATAGAGGGCACTGCACATACATTATTTGAATGTCAGCGATATAAGAAAGAGAGATCAATATTTTGGATCGTATATTAGACGAATGGTCTATGGGATCCTTACATTAAAACAAAATATTCCACATGTGATCAGCACCCAAATAGTACATATAACACAGCTCCTTATCTGAACAAAGCATTGCAACTGGATCTGATTGGCGTAAATTTGATTTCATTTCCTTTTAGTTCTGCCTTTTTACTCTGTTTTGTAACACAGTCTTTTTTATTATTATTCTGATTAGCCTAATGGCTAATCAATAAATTATTCTTATTAGGATTAATTTCTCTCTGTAGAACTTTTGTTTCGGCTCTGCTAACTTGCCAACACTGGGAGCAAAGAGGTTAAAACTATACAGAATTATTATTAAAACAGGCGTGCTCCACATCAAAAGCCAACAAACCGGTAGTGAGAAGTGAGAAAAAATGGAAGATTTAAACCCAGGAGATGTTCTGTATAGTAGATTATGATTGCTATATTATGTTGTAGCTGATCATCTTTATTATTAGGGCTTCTTTGTTTGTTTGTAGTAAAAGCAACTTATATGTCTAAGCTTTGTTCTTGCTTTTTCCACTACTATCAGTGCTACCACTACTACTAATATTGCCACTACTACTCCTGAGTGCTGGCTGAACTTCTAGAGAGAGATTTATTGCTATAACTTGGATAAAGCTCTGGCCAGTTGGCTGATTCATATGAAATTGTTAAACATCAGAACAATTTTTGCATATCTTGGACCAATGCCTCACATGAGGTTTGAACCAATTACATGCTTTTATTTTATATCTAACAACACTGATGAACATGGAAACCACAAAATTTGCATTATCATCCTTGTTCATCTTGACAAATGTTATCAGACCATACTTAATTCTCAGAAAGTATCTAGCATATAAACTAGTCATCAAACAACAAGGGGGTCAAAAATAGCGATGTACAAATCTGTCAGTTTGCTTTCTTCTTTTTTAAATATAAATAAACTTTCTATTACATTTATAAAGAACTTCATGATTTTTTCTAGTAAGCAAAAAATAAACCTGTCAACCAAGCCCATCTATACCAGCCAACTTCAATATTTACAGCACTGTGAAGATCGAGTTATATTTACCTTACCATGGGGCTGTGAAAAGCGAAGACAGTGAACCAGAATTCAGCACCCAGATGTTTAAGAATTCAGTATTCAAAGCTGTCTGGACAAATTTATTTTATTACTTCCTAGTCTGATTATTTGTTCCATTCATAAGACTCTATAAATCTATACATTTAAATTTTTATACATTTCTAAGGAATTTATCATTTTGCTCAGCTCTTATGTAAAAAAACAACCCCAAAATTGCACTTATTCCCATTTCTGACATTGGCCTCTTGCTAGGCTTGGAACCTGGAAGGGCTATAGAGAACCATCACTGAAAGTTACTTCATGGTCTGAAGACCACTACTTCCGGGCCTGAACGGACAATCACAAGGGAACCTGATGGTTGGATTCACACCAAAGATTGGAGCATCACTGGTTTTAGCCTTAACTTTTTTTAGATATTTTTTTATCCCACCTTTATTTTTATGAATAACTCAAGGTGGTGAACATACCTAGTACTCTTTCATCTTCCTATTTTCCCCACAACAACCCTGTGAGATGAGTTGAGCTGAGAGAGACTGGCTGGCCCCAAATCACCCAGCTGGCTTTTACACCAAAGGCGGGAATAGAGGTAGTCCTTGATTATGACCACAATTTCAGTCGTAAGTTATTAGGCTTGTAAGCAAATGCTGCCTCTGCAAAGAAGTTGAAGAAACAGCGGATCACCTAGTTAGCTGCTGCAAGAAAATCATGCAGACTGACTACAAATAACAACATGACAAAGTAGCAACAATGGTGCCTTGGGAGATTTGCAAGAAATATCATTTGCCTGCAAGCAAGAACTGGTGAGGCCATAAAATAGATAAAGTAACAGAAAATGAAAAAGCTAACATGCTTCAGGACTTTAGAATTCAAACAGATAAGCACCTGCCCCTTATACCCCAGATTTAACAACTGTTGATAAGACAAAAAAAAAAGTCTAAATAGTGGACACTGCAATACCTGGAGACAGCAAAAGAGAAGAGAAGGGACAGGAGAAAATCACAAATACAAAGACCTGCAAATAGAAGTAAAAGACTGTGGCAACAAAAGAGCAAAGATAGCACCAAAAGTAATAGGTGCCATCCCAAAACAACTGGAGCACCACTTGAACATCATTGGCATTCACAAAATCACTGTTAATTGCAAAAGAGCAGCTTACATCTTGAGATAATACCTTTAACACCACCAAACAATATCTGCCTATTCTAAGTCCTTGGGAAGGACTCAATAAGGGGAGAAAAATGCTATATCAAATCTAAACATGCCATTTTTCCTTGCCCACAAAGGAACTTAGGAAAATAACTTGAGCCAGCCTTGAAAATGAGCCACATCAAAATGGCGCTCCTTCACTTTTTCCTCCTGCTTTCTGCTCCTCAGCAGGAAACAAACTGTTTCATAACTGTATGGTTAAAACTCCCACCGGTTTTGGGGGAAAGATTGTTATCAAAATATTACCTTGATATTAATATATATTTTAAAATTCCAATGTTAATTCCTATGAGATATATTAATTAATAAACTAATGGAAACATTTTTATGGCAGATGAAAACTCTTTGAATATCCTTGACCAAATTGAGGTTGCCTCCTAATGATGGCTTCAACGCATTCAATTATATAATTTGGGCTTTTATTTTAATATCTATGACCTTTTGGAATGAGATACTTTATGTTCTTATTTTGGGGTCCATTTGTAGAGGAAGGGTATAACACTTGAAATCTTGGCATGTTTTAGGGTCCAGGTATATTATATAAGGCTGTAATTGGCTGGATTCGTACATTGCATTAAGTCACACAGTTGTTGGCTTGGTTTTGACTTTACATGTTGCAGTTACTGTATTTAAGGTTAAACATACCATGGCTTAGCACAGTGTGTGAATCTAGTCATTCAGTTCATTTTTTAAATATATATTTTTCCTATTTATACACAAGCTATTATCAATACGTAATTGTATGTCAATGCATGCAGTTGGTAGTTTACAACTCAAAAATGCAGATAAACATAAGAGACAATTGCTTAAAGTGCATATATTAACATTTGCATTACAATGCGTTATTAGAAATGTCAAATTTTGTGCATGTTTAAATATTGCAAATTTACATAGAAACAAAAGGCAGTTAGTTAGAAAAATGAAAAGTGCAATAAAATTAGAACTGACAAATATTTTCATTTGTAGATACTATCAGAAAATGTACATACTGATGGGAATTTATCAGCTTTTTCATCTCATAATGTGCTCTAAGCTTTATTGTACCCTCTACAGCCTTTTCAGATCATTAAATACCATTTACTACATTTAGAATTATTATAAGAAAGTTTTCGTGCCAGAACATACAAGAAGCCTTTGTAGTATCATAATTCTTTTGTGAAGGAAGAATTGTTAACAACCCCCTAAATTATTTCCCTGGTAATTTTTTTCTGGTTTAAATGTGTTTATTTCTTTGCAGCTTTATAGCTCATGCTTGCATTTGCTGCCCATTAGGATCCAGAGAACACAACAGTTTATTTGATTCCTTTTTGAACTGTGGATATTTCTAAGTTTTGACTCCAAACAATATCAACAAGAGAGGGCAAAGGGGAATATGGCAAAGCGCCCAGGAAAAAGCAAGCTGAGTAGACTTGGGAATTGGACACAAAGACAATAAGCCTTCAAGCCAGTCTTCATTAAACAGTTTTATATGCATTGGAGATGAATTATGGTTTAATATATGCCACATGGAGACTTATGAATGTTAACAGTATTATGAAAAACATAAATTTATGCAATGTCTACATTCAGATTAGCATGTGCAATCTTGCTCCTTTTCCAAAAAACAGAAAAGGACAGCTACAATGGCTAATAAGTGGAACACTGTGATTATGAAGAACAAGTAATGTATATTTTTTTAGAGCACATTTATATATGGAATTGTGAAAGAGAAATTCTATTTTCTGTTAGGTCTATAGAACTTGTAGTCATCCATGAAACTGAATGCCAGATTTCTCAGTTTCTTAGCACTGCTTCACAGCTAATGCTTGCTGTGATATATTGTAACAAACTACTGCACTAGCTTTTGTAGTCCTGTTTGAAATAATGAATACACTCACAATGCATTGATCAATTGGTGACTATTGGTTATAGTAGCAATGTAATATAATTATATAAAAGCACAACACAGTGATGTTAATTGTAGAAAAAGAACAGTAAGGAGAGCTGAACATCTCATTTGTTGGATTTTCTAAAATTAGCAAATTTATTCATGAAACAGATTTAAAAAAAAAAAAAAACTTGCCCTAATATTCTCATAGCCCTTAATTTGCACATTTGAGACTAGTAATCATCCACATGTTTTGTTGATATAGAATAACCATTCCTTTTATGGACCAAGAAATATGTTATATACATTAGTAAAAACATATTTATTTCTAAATTATGAGGAACCAGTTTTTAGAATAAATTTTAAATTAAATTTTGGAATGACAAAGGGCAAATTGCTGTCAACAAAACTACACAAACACATCCAGAATCAATTTTGACTTGGAAAATTCTTTTTTAAAAAAAATCCTCCAAAGAATATATCCGTATGCCTAAGTGATTCTGCTATCTGTTTGGCATTTTCCATACATATTTTGAACTTTGGTAAAAGAAAGGAAGGTAGATTCTAGTTTGAAATTAAGGACTAATGGTCATTAATACAGAAACATGGGTTAATAGCTTCCTGATAAGAGAGAATATTTTTGATAAAAATGTTTTTAATAAAGAGAGCCTAGGATTCAATGTTTTTTTTAATATCCTATCAAGTTGTACAACACCATCATGGCAGGATTATCAGATTAAAACTCTTGTAGATTAAAACAAGGTGCATTACATTATGTGATTATGAGCTAACAGAGGATTTCCTTCTAGGGCCAGATAAAGGATTCTCCTTCAGAAAATATTTGGGAGAGGCACTAAAAAATATCAAAGTACAGGTATGTTACTGCAAACTACCAAGATCTTAAAACAATGAAGCAATTTTCCAATTTGGCTTTGAGCATCCTTGTAGTCAATTGGGTTAATTCAAAATTTAATACCATTCTAGGATACAAAAATTACCACACTTGCAAATTCACAAATTATCTCTGGATTTAGATTCACAGATAACCATAATCTGCTTTATTTCTTTGAGCCACAACATAGTGTAGCATGTGAATTTATGTCACCTAATTGCCTGAGGTAGAATAAATATGTGCTGAATGAAACAAAAAAATATTGATTACCCAATTAATCTCATTCTTTTTATGTCATAGTTCACCAAATAATTCATCGATATATATGCTGAGGCATAGACATGACTTATTTTTAGTTTTATTTACTATGCAAATCCAGTCACTATTTATTTGTTATTGAATCATGGTTCATATCTTATTACCATATTGTGTTGGGCTATGATAAACTGGAGTTAAATTATCTTAAAACCATTTAAGATTATATTAAAACAAACCCTCTTTCCATACCTTCTTCACAGAAGTACTCAGAGAAGCAAATAAAAACTGCATCAAATAAACGAACAAATAAATATATAAAATACCTGGGCGGATAATCAAAGAGCTGCCAGATCTAGACTACAAAGACACTTGAACACTTGAAGAAGCAGTTAGAAGTAAGAATTTTTGCAGTTCAGATCTGAGATACTGAAAAAGAATCACAAAAGATCCTTTTCTGCCGTGACTCCTGCACTCTGGAACATCTCGCTCTCCCCCCCCCCCCATCAGATTTGTTCCCACCCTTTTGGCCTTCTGAAAGGCTGGAAGACATGGCTATGCCAACTAGCCTGGGGCCCTAATGGGGGTATGGCACATTGAAAGTGGTTAATAGAGTAGAGAACACCCCACCTCCTCCCTGTGCACACTTTGCTCTCTTGTCTCTCTCTCCATCCTGCTTAGTTTTATTTTAATTAGTTTTCATGTTTTATATTGTATTTTATACAATGTCTGTAAGCTATCTAGAGTTGCCTTTGACAAGATGGGCGGCATACAAGTTTGATACATAAGTGTAATATGGATCTGAAAAGAAAGCATATTCTTACCGTGAGGATTTTTATCATATACCTCTTTTTTTTTTTTTCCTTTTGCATCCTCAAATCAGTGTCAACTCCAATCGCCTCGGCCAGTTTTCTTGGCAAGGTTTTGGGGAAATAGTTTGCCATTGCCTTCTTCCCAGAGCTGAGAGAAAGTGACTGGTCCAGCTGGCTTTGGGCCTAATGTAGGCCTAGAATTCACACACTCCCACTAACTCTTGATGACTGAACCACTGCCCAAAGCTGGCTCTACCTACAGTACTACATTAAAATACAACATATAAGCATATAGCACTTCCGCTGTATGAAATAAATGTAATATTATAACATTTAATTACTAATATTAAAACTGTTATTTAAACAGACAAAACAGTTTTTCTAACTGTTAGATAAGCTGTTAAGCTGCATGCTTAAATGTAGGTTTTGTTCTGATACAAATTATGAAGACAATCAAAGTTACTACTGTCCTAGGAAATTTGGAATTTGAGCAGCTCAACTTTTACATAAAAACATGAGTTTCATGTTAAAAAAAACAAGTAAGTCTGGCATTCTTGAACAACATTTTTTTAATGTTCCACAAAACCACTAAACACAAGAGATGGGTATGGTAATTGCACACGATAAACTGGTTCTTTGAGTCAGTGAAAAAAAATTGAAAAGAAATCAACATGCTCCTCACAATTTTTTTTTTTTAAAAAAAACTTTTAAGTAGGAAAAAGATAATGAATGAAATGACACAATAAAGAATACTAGAGGCAGGTCTGGTATTGTGTGAACCCAAGCAATTTTGATTTATTCCATAAATCTATCAGGAAGCTATTTTCAATAATCTTGAAAATAGATAAGGTTTCCACGTATGCAGTTGGAATGAATAGTTCCTTAAGTCAGCACTAAACATCCATATTTCTTTTAATCCCTATGTAATAAGGATATTATTTGAAACTCAGACTCCTTTCAGAGGCCACGTTTGAGCTTGGGGCTCAGACTAGATCGTCTTTCGACCACCTTTCTGATCCCAAATCCTCCAATTACCTAGGATTTATCATGATTAAATAGGAGCTTACTTTCAACTAGCCATCGCTAACACAGCAGCCATCGTTTTTGTTTTGTTTTTAAATTGACGTCCGCCCTCCATTTCAGGACATGCTGTTTGTGACTAAAAGAAAAAAAAATGCTAACGACCAGCATCTACCGCCTCCTCCCTACGAAGAGCGAAACGTTTCTTTAAGTAACGAAAAACACGCACGCGTCCTTTTCTCAAGCAAACGCGACTCTCTCTCTCCTACTTAGTATTCAAACCGATTAACTGAGGAAGCTCAGCTTCCCACGTGCGCGGGGGCGTTTCCCCAACCGGCCGCTGTATCGCAAGGCACGACGGGTAGTGTTCGTTGGTTACCGTTGCTAGGGCCGGCCTTGCCCCTGGCTCGCTTGTTTCGTGACCGCTGAGAACTTGATTCACGGAGATGGTGAAGCAGACGATCCAGATTTACGCCCGGGTGAAACCTTTGGGCAAAAGGCAGACTCCCGGGGTAGGTGAAGCACAGAACCCATCAGGCCGGGCCGGACACGGTATTGGGGAGGGCAGAAGCTCCGAAATATTGTCCCAAAGGTGCTTTAAAAGCCATGACCAGGATGATTTGAGAATCTCCATAGGACACTGCGAAATACTGAACAGAGAGACTGCGTGAGGACCAGAACAGGGATCATTAAGCTTGGCAAGTTTAAGATGTGTGGACTTCATCTGCCAGAATTTTCCAGCCAACATGAGGGCCAGCATGACCTAAGATGAAATCTATACATCAAAATTTCCAAGGTTGAGAAATACAGTATTTGAGTAGAGTGCACCTTGCCTGAAGGTGATGGATGAGATGAGGGGGGAAGAGGGAGGGAAAGCTTTTTGTGGAGGATGGAGTGGAGAAGGTAAGCAGGACCTCACACAGGACTTAAGTAGCTCTTCCCCAAGAAGACGAGGACCTGGCTGTTTGGAAAATGCATGGCTAAATTTGAAGCTGGGCTGCAGGCTCAGACGCCCATGTTAATTTAATAATGTGCCTATTATTATTTTTAATTCTGCTTTCTACTCTGGTGAGCTTTCAGGGAGGCTAACAACTTGAACAATCTCTACAAATAATAATAATTTAAAAAAAACGGCTAAAACTGACAAATAGAGTAAGTGCTACAGTCATTTCCCAACTGAAAGCAAAGTGAAAGAGGTATTTATTTAGAAATTGTCTAAATGTTGAGAGGCCAAACACGATTAACTGTTTTCGTCTTGGTATTCTAAAACCCGAATCTCTTAATTATTAGGAACAAAATTAGCTTTTTATTGCTGCCGGGAGAAGATTGCTAAATGCAATTAGATGTTGCTGCTTCTTTTTTTTTAAATCGGTAAAAGAGTTAATAAAGGGTTATAAAGCATTTCATTAAAAAAGACCCTAATAAGTCAATAGAATTATAACAAAGCATGTTTGGAGCTTTCATTACTCAGTCTTTCAGTTTATTTGTGAAGTGATAGGAAATAACATCTCCATATTTATAATTATTCCATCTTTTCCACCAGTTTTATTATTGTTTACTATCTGAAAAGGGGAGAAATGCAGGACTAAGTGCATAACAAGTACTGAAGGTCATCAAATTAGAAATACTTTAAAGAGTCGTAAGATTCTGTACTCATTTTGCTACAGTAAACCTATGGTTGGGATTCTGAACTGTGATGAAATGGAATTATTTTGGTTGCCATAATTTTGACAGGTAGGCAGCTTTGTTATTTAACTTCAGCATTACATTCAAAATTGCTTGCCCTACTTAAACTAAATTGAGTCTAAATAAATTAAAACTTGGAATCTTATTCATAGTTACTCAAAAGTATATACTACTTAAATGAAGTGGTTACTTCTAACAAATGTTAAATTAGCTATTTTACTGTAAATTATATGGAATAGTATGCATGTTTTTCATATAGGATTTAACTCATTCCCATATTTTAGGCATTATTTTACCTAGAGTTAGATCTCTTGTACATGTGTTATGAGAATTGCTTGCGTCTATCTATCTATCTATCTATCTATCTATCTATCTATCTATCTATCTATCTATCTATCTATCTATCTATCTATCTATCTATCTATCTATCTATCTATCTATCTATCTATCTATCTATCTATCTATCTATCTGTTCCTATTAAAAATTATCATACCTAAATATAAGACTAAGTCATGGAATGTTTACATTAATTAATAGAAATATTTTCAAAAGATGTACATGTATTTTGTAGATATATTCAATTGATGAAATTGAGACATCAGCATTTGGTCTGGAGATTATTGTACCACGTGATTTGTCGGATGGATTTGTCAATAACAAACGAGAAAACTACAATTTTAAGTAAGTAACTTTCATATTTTGGTTGTTTGCACATTATTATAAAAAGATTTCATAATTTTATCATATAGTTCCAAGTTTTTGTTTTATTTATTAAATTTATTTGCTGACCATCTCATTTTGAAATGACTTACTGTTTTTATTTATGAATTTTTAAAATATTGTTTTACATTTCTAAAACTTTCAGAATGTTATGTAGTTTAAATTTCATTCTAAGTACAAACGGGATAAAACCATTTTACATAAAAAGTGAACATTACATGTTTATGTTGTTTATAACAGGAAAATCAATTAAAGCACATTTCTACTTCTGAATGAATAAAATAAAGCAAAATCAGTACAAGTAGTCCTTGAGTTATGGCTGGACTCCAAAAATGGGACTCATGATCTAGATTTGAAGTTCCAATGTCCACCCCATCCACCCTCCCCCATGGTCACATTTTCAGCACTTGGCAATGGTTTGCATGTACAGCTGTTTGCAGCCCCCCCCCCCAGTCACTTGACCGCAATTTACATTGTTTTTACTTATGGTTTCTGGCAAAAACCACGCCATAGCAAACAATAGGTTTTCTTAACAACTGTGTCTGTGGTGTTCGCTTAATAACCAACTGAAAAAAGGCCATAAAATTAGGCATGGTCACATGCTAATGTGCTTTATATCACTTACAACTGAAGTTATGGACTCAGTTTCAGTTGTAAGTCAAGGATTACCTGTAAACAAAGTCTGCTCACTAATGTAGTCTAGTTTTCTGTCAAAAATGGACTGTTCTGTCAATTTTGATACCGATCACAGGAGATACTTCTCCCGTGATCAACTGAAAACAATTTTTCTCTTTCATCAATCTATTGTAGTCCTTCAGATATTTGTCAATGGCTAACATCCTACTTGACTTTCCTGAAGACTATTTTCTTCAGATGTTCGATTCCTTCAATTTTTTCTTACAGGACATGCTTCTGATTATGTTGCCATCCTATAAATATGTTCCAAATAGGGCTACATACCCAACAACAAACTTTGAACATCTTTCTTAATAGGTACTATGAAGTTCCTTTATAAGGTTTCTGTTACAGCATGTTAAAAAAATTTCTTAAAGTAACTACATTCAAATTGTTCTTGTTTTTTCTTCCAATTCAGTGTCAGTATTATCACTTTGATATGATGATGAAGCGTCATTATAATGCTTATAGCTTTGACAAAAAAGAAAAGATTGTGAAAAGCTATTTTTTAATGTCCAATCCAGTGTGCCTTTATTGGAAAATAAACCTGATGGATTTGGATATGAAATGTGTTTATTTATAGCCGACTTTGTACATCTAACAGTGGTATGGAAATTACTGTTGGAACATATTTTTTCTTTATTCTGCTGCTCTTCTTCCCAGAATTCTCTTGGAGAGGGTGTGAGGTTCTTTGCTGTCCAAGGATAGCATAGCAGCATAGCAAATCTATACAAAATATTTTATTGCAACACTCACCTTCCCCAACAACAGGCTATTTATTCTCTAGGTCAACTTCACCCTTTTAGGTTTTGCAAGGTGTTGTTGCCAAATAAGTATGTCTTTAATAGGCCTTTAATACTTACTCTCTTAATATACTCATTTCAAACTAAAGTCTCAAATTCTTTACAAAGTAACATACAGTTTTTGCCTTTTTCCAAACATTCAGCACTGGTTGGTATAAGGTGCTGTTTCAGTGTGGTTGTTCTTCTAGTTGCTACTGGGCTCCCAGCAAAACTCAGGCAGGAGTCCCACCAGGATAAGTCTTTTTGCCTTCTTATAATAGCTGCCAATCTCTGCTTCCCAGCATTCACCTTTCCTGCTACACGCACCGCTCTCGCACCCTGCCTTAACATTTGCTTTTGTAAGCTCAAAAGACTGGGTAGGGCGAGGCTGCCTCTGGACGTCAGTCAGTGTGTATGTGAAAATACCAGGGTGTGGCACAGTTAGCCAGGCAGCTGGAAGACCAGCTTGAATGCCTATGAGTACAGTTATAAGGGAATGGGGAATGAATGAATGCCTGAGGAGAGGGGGAAGCTTTCTGCATGGGTACAGCTACTTTTGAAAAGAGCAGACAACCCCAATTTCACTCCCTCACAGAGGAGTAGGTAAAAACATTCAGAAAAAAATTGGGGATAAGGGAGGTGAGTAAAAAAAAGAAGAGCACGTTGCACTGAAAAAGCAGAAGTCTGTTTTCTTAATATTAAATGCTGATTTTAAAGTATGAGGTATCAATATTAGTAGCTTAAAAGTGAACTTCTAACCAGCTAGTGCAGGGGTCCCCAACCCCTGGTCCATGGACCGATACCGGGCTGTGGCATGCCCGCAACCGGGCCGCACAAACAAGCAAAGCCCCATCCGTGGGATGCAGGCAGCACACAAAACCACGCACTCTCCGGTCCGTGGAAAAACCTTTCTCTACGGAACCGGTCCCTGGTGCCCAAAAGGTTGGGGACCTCTGAGCTAGTGCATAACTTTTTATATGTATGTATGTATTTATTATTTAGTTATTTATTTAACATATCTGTAAAAATATGGATGAACTATAATTCCTTAATAGGTAATTGAGATGAAAAGCAAACAGAAGTACATTACTTTTTTCACACACACACAACATGTGTATTATAATAATACTAAACAGAGATAAAAAAACAATCAACTCAATATTTGGAATCATAACCCAGCTTTCTTGGCTCAAAGAAAACAATAAAAAAAAAGTTTTCACCAGTTTTTTGAAGACTAACAGGACCCATAGCATACCAAGAGGGGGTGAGATTCAATTTCAGAGGAGGAGTTCCTTGACTTAAAATACATAATTGCATGGCCATGAATATGGCAGTTTCTAATTGAAGGAATATGGAGACAACCTGCACATGGGTGTTCTGCCCAAAGTGATACTTGTATATTCAGATTCCTTCCCCTTAATATCCTCTTCCCCCCCTTCCCTCCCCCCCCCCGGCATTCCACTACTACTGTCACTGAAAATTGAATTATTTTCATCTGGTTCTATGGCAGAAAAGAAGAGATATATGGCTCATTCTTTCCTCCAGGAAAAGAAAATTAATTTTGATTTTATTTTCATTTGTTTTACATGGAAGAAAAAAGAGTCTGTGAACATCTTATTGGTGGCCCAAATTTTAATATAAGCATTATCATCTATTCCTTTTTCCCTCTTCTCTCTCACCTTCCCAACTAATTAAAAAGTTCTTTTCTCAGCACTTTTAGTGAAGTGGAGTAGGTTCTACAGGTGCCTAGTGATTAAATAAAATCAGTCTTTAATGTAGCACAGGACTCTTTTGTCCACTGTAATGACCAACAGAATACTTTTAAGTCATTTGCACTAGAACAAAATAGGTTCTTTTAATGGTGGGAGAGCAGAGAGAGAGTTAAAACATGTATTTAGAAGAAGTGTTTATAGAGATACTAAAACATCAATCATGGAAATAAGGCACGAGACTTTTAACGTATTTGACTTGCTGTTAAACTTTTGATAGTTGCTTTTCTCTTCCAGAGAAGAAAACTGAAAATAGCTTGCACTGTTTATACATTCTGTTTTATTTTAGTGTTTCTTAAACATGCTCATGTGTGGGCCTTTAGAAATGTTGATCCCCATGACAGTAGTAAAGTACAGTTTGCTTTTTCTAAGCAGTAACATTTTATCACAATATTTTATTGTACACATTTTGTAAGCAGTAGTGTTTAAAGTCCTTTGTGGATTCAGTAGCACAATAACATAGTGAGGAAAAAGCTACAGGAGAAAATTGTCCAGGATTATGTAAATCCAATGATGTAAACACTGTTTTACTTTTAAACTAAAAAAAAAGAAATGAATCGAGTATTTTTTTAAGATTTTGCATGACCAATTATTTATAATTTTCAGATTTCAGAAAGTATTTGATCAGGAATCAAAACAAGATGAAATTTTTGAAGCTATTGCCAAGCCAGTTACAGAATGGTAAGTTTGATTCTTTTTAATGATCCATTCATCTTTTTAATCAATAAAACCAGTTTATGATAATGAACATTGTTTAAAAAAAAAAAGATGGTAGACTTCATTGAATAGTTTCTCTTGTTCCTTCTTTGGTAAATATTTGATAGCAAAGGGCAGATGAGATTCAAAATGATATGCATTTTGTTAAAAATAACAATAAATAGCCTGATAGAGTCTAAATTGAATAGAGCAAGATTCACAGGTGAAACAAACTACAATATAGTGTAAATAGTATGTACATGAGAGCCAGTTTGGTGTAGTAGAGACTATGCACAAAGCTGGCTGGGAGATTTTGGGCCAGTCACTCTCTCAGCCCTAGGAAGAAGCAATGTTAAACTTCTGCAAATATTGCTAAGAAATCTACATGTATTTGTCCAGACAGTTATCAAGAGTCAAGGCTGACTTGAAAAAAAGTGTGTGTGCTTTAATCAGTTCTGTTTTATTCAAGTATGGGTTAGTGTTGTAAATTCGGTATTCAAAAAGGTTTTTAAAAATATTAGGTTTATATATTGGAAATGTGAAAAAACGTTAATTCACTTTTGCAAGTTACATTTACAATTAAAGGGAAATGTGTCTTCACACAGTGTGCAATTAATGGAAAGTAAGTATATCGATCCATTATACTTCTCATTTTTGGACAATATTCCCTTGAGTACAGATTTTGAGATCAAAAAAGAAAGATATGTTTAACTTATAGAGTTCGTAGCTAGTTATTATCAGATATAAGACTATGTACAAGATGGACTTTGGTCTGATGATATAAATAATTTCTTATATTTTATAATGTCTTCTTTTTTTGTACTTTGATAAGCCTTTATAGGTTTATACCACATGCCCTGGGCATTGTTTGATCCAGGATGGAATAACTGGCACATCTTGCAGACCTTAGAACTTTTCTGTAAGGTCTTGATCTTTTTTCTTTCACTTTTCCTACAGCATATTTTCTCAAATTTTTAGTCTTTGGATTTGTAGTTTTGATTACAGCTGTCATCTCTTTCCATCTTGCTATTCGTATAGTATGCACAGGTAGACCTCAACTTACAACAGTTCACTTAGTGACTGTTCAAAGTTACAGCGGCACTAAAAAAAATAATCAGGTGTTCTAGTACATTCATTAGCTTTAATATGTTCTTCTTCTGACACAATCTAACTGCATATAGCAGGATACAGCTAGGACTTGTTATAGTCAATGAAAGATTAAACTTCTTGTACTCTTGTTCTCTCCATTATCCATCTTATAAGGACAACAGTTTAAGGTTCACCATATTTTTATTTTGCTGTGTGGCTAACTAGATGTCTCTATGCTGCTTATGGGCAGGAGATAGAGACATACCTCTCACCTGCCATTGTTCACCTACAACTCATTTGGAGGCATGTTGTTCTCAAATCTGTAGTAATACTGAGTCTTCAAATCCATTAATCTAACATTTAAACTGCTTACATTAGTTTATGGCTTGCTACCTGGTAGTTGCTCTTGAGAGCATCTTGAGGAAACCTAAAAAGGCAGTATAAAGTACAAAGAGGCACATTAATTATAAGCTTTTTTAATGATGTAAGGATTGTCTATATATGCTCATTCACCTCTTTCCTTACTCAAATATTTGAGATAATTTTATCATACAAAGATAGAGCTTTTTTAGTCCAGAACATTCTTGTTTGATTTGGGTACACTGCAAATGTGTGGACTTTGAGACTCAGAATGCTCAGCAATGGTTATTTTGCTACAGAATTCTGAGAATTTAAATTCATAAAACCAGAAGATGCCCAGATTAAGGAAAGCAATCTAAACACATTTTTCCTCTTAGTCTAGAAAGTAAAAAATTGACAGTATGAATAAACTGAATACAAGTTTGTATGTAATTCAAAAACTATTGTGATGAATTTATATTTAGTATAATCTTAATTATACAAATTGCATTTCAGATAACACTAATCCCATTAGGATAGAACTAAAATGAATTTTATCATTTTGGCTAACATTGCTAACATTTCAAAGACCATGGCCTTCTCTGAAGAGCTCTGAATGCCTAGAGACAGAAATCCCATTTCATTCTGTGACATTTGGATACTTTCTGTTCTTATGACATATATTTTGTCAAATGAAGCAAATAGAAATCACTGGAATATGCTTCTGATAGTGTTTTTTACAGCACAATCATTTGCAAATGTACTTTGATAAACATTTCTGCCTAATCTTTTTATCCTGTGCAAGTTACATGTTTCTTGAAGCATAAGCAATTTATATTGTAGTAAGAAGTCAGGCTAGTTGTGGATATGGAGAGCACTTTCTTCTGTTTTCCTATGGATTGAGTAAAGTATATTCAGAACAAAGTTGTTTTGAGCTCAGTAAGAATCATATAAATGGATAGCTCAAATATCATTTGAAACCATTTTAATTTTTCAGTGAAATTCTTTATTTTGTACAGTATTCATATTGAGGGGTCCATGGTGCTCTCTGAGCTTGGTTGTTTCCTTGCAAACATTTCATTACCCAAGCTAGGTCTAGCACTGATGATGTTACCTAGTTTGGGTAATGAAACGTCGGCAAGAAAACAACCAAGCTCAGAGACCCCTCATATCAACCCTGAGCTGCAAATATTCTCCTTTATTAGTGTTCATATTTGAGAACGTAAGGATCCTCTTTTATCTGATTCTTCCAAATATGACTTTTCACTCTCTTTGGAGATGCAATAAACATGAGTTTGATAGTTCAGAAAGAACACATACTTTGTAAGAACAATGTTGTAACAGTTAGTCCATACTTTTGAAGTTATATTACTTGTTTCCAAACTTCTGTTCTGTTTTTATTTATAAAATTGCAGGATGTGTTCCCTTGTTAGTAATTTCAGTTTTATTGCAACATATCTTGTTATCTCAATAATGCTTTGTAAGTGCTATTTTAAAATAACATTGTGTACAAATGTAATTTCAAAATATGTTATTTACAATGCCTTCATATTGTAGTAGTGTTTGCTGATAATACATTTTGGCTGTTTTTATTTATATTCAAGTATGCCAAAATTCCTTGTTAAAATTAGTTGTTGCTATTTTGGTATTGTGTAGTTCCTCATGAGGATTTTTAAGATTACAAAAACAAATTCATTATTAATTTGGCAGCTCATCAACTGAACATATTCCTGAAAAGAAAAAAGTATCAATAAATTTTCTGATCTATTTCTTTTTTCTATTTTCTATTTTTCTATTTCTATTTCCAGGAAAATGACAAAGCAGAAATGTCAGTGAAGTTTCTCAGTAGCATTCCAAAGCTATTTGTTGTATGATCACATGGAAAGTAAATTACAACAAAATAAATCCAGAGCAATAGCAGAACAATAAAAGAAGGAACATATATGACATTAATTATAGATTTACATTGCTGGCATAATGTGTTCATTTTTCCCCCTTTTTGTATTTCTTTGAACTTTTTTCTCTGTTGTTGTAATATATAGTTTGTTTTAGTGTTTAAAGCTGCAATCTTACTCTGGTTGGGAGATAAATCCCACTGAACTTACTGTTTTTGTTTAGAATTTCTGAGTCAGTAATTTCTCACTAGTATTGGGCTTTTAATTTACTGCCTATTTTACTAGCCACGCTTAAAAGGGTTCACTAGGTATCAAAAATAGCAATAGCAATAACACTTAGACATATACCACTTCTCAGTGCTTTACAGCCCTCTCTCAGCAGTTTATAGAGTCAGCATATTGCCCCCAACAATCTGGGTCCTCATTTTACCGACATCAGAAGGATGGAAGGCTGAGTCAACCTTAAGCCAGTGAGAATCGAACTGCCGGCAGCTGGCAGTCAGCAGAAGTAGCCTGCAATACTGCATTCTAACCACTGCTCCACTATTGCTCTATTCTTTCTCCTGAGACATTATAGACTTTGTCCAGTGTTACAGTTCTATGTTGTTTTTCAATGTGCTTTTGAAAGAATGGATCACCAGTTTCTATTTTAGTATTAGCAAATTATTAGTAAATTAGTAAATTGTTACATTCTCCAAACTCAGATCCAAGGATCAGAAGTCGGTTTTATCACATGAACTTGACCAATCACAACTCACTGAGATTTCATATACATATTTTTATAACTTTGAAACAAATTTTAAACATTTTGTTCAGTGAGGAAAATGTAGTTGCATGTGATTTTTTCCACTTTTGTAGTGTTATTTAATTGTGGAATCAAGTTATATGTATTGTTGGCACTCATTGGAATTACCCAATAACCAATACTAAAATAAAAACTTGTATAAAAGTATGATTTTATATTTTGATGTATAAACTTGGTGCAGCAAATTATGGATGGCAAAGGCATAATCCTACTGTATTTATATTTCTGGGGGTTTTCTGGGGGTATTACTAATTTAATTGCTGTTTAGTGGACTAATATTGCTATTTCTTTGAAAGTCCTAAGAATATTTTTCTTAAAATGGAGACAAGTTAAGCCATCTGTATATCTATCGAAATAGAACTGAAGCAGAGCACGATGTATCAGTTTTTGCCAATCCAATGATTTATTTATTGCAGACACTACAGCACGTTCAAAGAAGCCAAACAATTATATACCTGGATATTACCAGATGGAGTACATAGAAATCAAATTGAATATAGTGTTGGTACAAGGAAGTAGAATAGCTCAGTTGTAATAGCAAGGGGATGTCTGTGGGACAGCTTATAAAAAGCTTACAAACTCCTTATGTTCACATTCCAAGTCAAGATTGTCAAAGTGAGAGTCAGACTCAAAGTGGGAGAACAGAAGTAACCAGTTTCCATGATACGATTTTGAACATATAACCACAATTTTCAAAGAGGACATTGGGAATTGTTTTGAAGTTCTGAGCTTTGTCAAATAGAGAACCATAGGAACTGTGGAATGAAAATTTTAAAATTATTAAGGAAGAATATGGAAAAAGATTGCCAAAGAACAAGAAACAGAAAAAAGTAGATATCAGAGCAAATGATGAAAGTTGCCTAGAAGAGATCTCAGAAAGACTTTTAGAGAGTTGTTAGAAAAAACAAGAAGCAGTATCTTCATGACATCTGTAAAAACATTGAAAATGGAAATAGAAAATCTTCCAAAAGATCTCCAAGCTCAGGAGGTTCCAACCTTGAATTGGTATGCTAAACTTAAGGATGGTAATAAACAGATAATAATAGATTCACAATAGATCAAACAAAGATGAAATGAGTATTGTGTAATTTTCTACAGTATAGAACACAGGTGTCAAACTTGCCAAGTCACGTGACATATGACGTATCGTGATATTTTTTTGCATTGCCGGAGCTGGCGTGAGTGCGGCCTCCGCATGATGCAACTGGCTTGTGGGCCGGCAGTTTGACAGCCCTGATATAGAATGTTAACATCCATGTTACCTTAGAAGATAGAATAGAACAGAACAGAATAGAGCTAGAAGGGACCTTGGAGGCCTTCTAGTCCAGCCCCCTGCTCAAGCAGGAGAACCTATACCATCTCAGACAAGTGACTGTCTAGCCTCTTTTTAAAAATCTCCAGTGATGGAGCACTCACGATTTCTGTGGGCAAGCTATTCCACTGGTTAATTGTCCTCACTGTCAGGAAGTTTCTCCCTAATTCCAGGTTGCGTCTCTCTTTGATTAGTTTCCAACCATTGTTTCTTGTCCTTCCCGCTGGTGCTTTGGTGAATAATATGACCCCCTCTTCTTTGTGGCAGCCCCTCAAATACTGGAATACTGCTATCATGTCTCCCCTATTTCTTCTTTTCTTTAGACTAGCCAAACCCAAGTCCTGCAGCCGTTCTTCGTATGTTTTAGTCTCCAGGTCTTTGATCGTCTTAATTGCTCTTCTCTGATTTTTTTCCAAACTCTCAACATCTTTTTTGTGATATGGTGACCAAAATTAGCTGCAGTATTCCAGCTGTGGTCTTACTAGGGTTTTATAAAGCAGTACTAATACCTTGCATGATCTTGATTCTATGCCTCAGTTTATACAACCCAGAATTGTATTAGCTTTTTTGGCTGCTGCTGTACACTGCTGGCTCATGGTTAAGTGATTGTCCACTAGGACTCCAAAGTCCTTCTCACAGTTACTGTTTTTAAGCCAAGTCTCGCCCAATCTGTACTTGTACCTTTGATTTTTCCTACCTAAATGTAAAACTTTGCTTTTCTCCACATTGAAACTCATTTTGTTGGATAGGGCCCATTGTTCAAGTTTGTCAAGATCTTTTTGGATCCTTAGTTAGTCTTCTGGGATGTTGGCTACTCCTGCCAGTTTGGTGTCATCTGCAAATTTGATGAGTTCCCCTTCAATTCCGTCATCTAAGTCATTGATGGAGATATTGAAGAGTACTGGGCCTAAGACGGAACCTTGTGGTACTCTACTGCTTACTTCTTTCCATGTGAATGTAGTGCCGTTGAGGACTACTCATTGAGTACGGTTTGCCAGCTAGCTACAGATCCATCTGGTGGTGATGTTGTCTATTCCACCTTTTTCCAGCTTACCAAGGAGTAGGTTGTGGTCTACTTTATCAAATGCCTTACTGAAGTCTAAGTATACTACGTCCACAGGATTTCACTGGTCTATTAGTTTAGTCACTTTGTCGAAGAATGAAATAAGATTGGTTTGGCATGATCTGTTTTTAACAAACCCATGCTGGTTATAACTTTGTTTGCTTCTAGTTATTCGCAGATCTGTTTTTTTTGTTATCTTTTCTAGGATCTTCTCAGGTATTGATGTTAGACTGATTGGTCTGTAGTTTCCTGGGTCCGTTTTTTTCCTTTCTTAAAGATGGGAACCACATCAGCCCTTTTCCAATCAGGTACTTCCCCGGTGCTGCAGGATTTTTGAAAGATGTGGTACAATGGTTCTGAGATAACATCTGCCAGCTCCTTCAGAATTCTGGGATGTAGTCTGTGGGGTCCTGATGATTTATATTCGTCAAGGTTGGATAGGTGTTCTCTTACCATTTTCTTGTTTATTTTAATTTTTTGTTTCTAATTTGTCTTTTGCAGTGATTTTTTTGGGGGGTATGTTGGGCTATAGTTTCTTTTTGTGTGAAGACTAATGGAAAGTATGAGTTAAGCAGCTCTGCTTTCTCCCTGTTGCCTGTTATTTCCTTGCCATCTTCTCTCTTTAGTAGACCTACAGTTTCCTTGACTTTTTTCTTGTTGTTAATATGTTGGAAGAATTTTTTTTTAGTATCCAAGATATATGTTGCAAGTCTTTGTTGTTCTGAGCCTTTGCTTTCCTGACTTCATCTTTGCATGTTCTGGCTGTCTGCTGATAATTGGCCTTAGTTATGTGCCCCTCTTTCCATTTTTTGTATTTGTCCTTTTTGTCTTTCAGTTTGTCAGAGAGATCTTTATGCAGCCATACTGGTTTCTTCTTGAATTTCTTGTTTTTCTTTTTCAGTGGTGTTGTGCTGGTCTGGGCTTTTATGATCACATTTTCAGAGTTTCCCATGTTTCTTCGGTTGTTTTGCCCTTTAGGATTTTCATCCATGGGATCTTTCCTAGGTTCTCTCTGAGTTTCTTAAAGTCAGCTCTTTTGAAGTTCAAGACACTGGTTGGATTGTTTCCTGTTGCTAGTGTTTGCGTTATATTAAATTCCAGTATGATGTGGTCACTTTCGCCCAAGGTTCTGGCAACTTCAACTCCCTTTATCACTTCTTCTCTATTAGTTACTATTAGTACCTATTTACAAAAATTGGAAAGAAACTGGAAGTACCTTTTCAAACTAACACATGTTATTTGTTATTATACTTCTGATTTTTGACTAGAATTCCTATTTATGAAAATTTCTAATACTAAAAGATTAAGTTATATTAGCCCTCTGGTCATTATATGGCAAGCAATAGACTCATAATTGTTAATTATTATAATCTAACTATGTCAACAAAACTGGAGACTGTGGAAACTATTGTACAATATCCAAAATCTCATATACTAGCAAAATAATGCTTAGGATAATCCTACACAAATTAGAATTCTACATGGAAAGAAAGATGCTAGATGTTCAAGCTCACTTTAGAAAAGGCCAAGGAATATGAGCCATTATTGTTGATACATATTGGCCAATTGAAAAGGCCAACGAATGCAAAAAATAAATCCATATGTACTTCATTGATTATAGAATGACCTTAAATTGTGTTGATCATGTCAAACTGTAGAATAGAGGAGTGTGTTTAGGAAAATGGGAATCTTAGAACATCGCATTGTCCTCGTGAAAAATCTGTACACAGAATAGGAAACCACAATCTGTAGTAAACATGCTGAAACAGACTGGTTCCAGAGTGGGAAAGGAGTAAAACAAAGATGTGTACTCTCTTGTATATTTAATGTACATGCTGAATATATATTAAGGGAGCTGGATTAAGGTGAAGAAGAACATGGTTTTAAGATTGGAGAAAGTAACATTGATAGCCTGTACTATGCTGGTGACGCTATTTTAATAGCTGAAAATGCAAAGGATTTGGAAGGTCTGGAAATGAAATGCAGGGAACACAATAAAAGAAGTGGGACTGAGATTAAATATAAAGAAGATCAAACTAATAACAACAGGTAAAGCAACCAGAACTGACAATAAAGATATTGAAGTGGTGGAGAGCCTGTGCCTTTTAGGATTAATTGTCAACAGTAAAGAAAAGTCAGGAAAAATGCCAAAGTTTAGTGTGGATAGAGCCTCCGTGAAGTCCTTAAAACCCAGTTGAGTCACAAATGTCCAGGCTCAAATTATCCTATTTCAGACACATCATGTGAAGACTTCAGAGGGATAGAATCAAGATCATGTGAAATGTTAATACCACTTTACAATGTCTTGATAAGGTCACACTTGGAATACTGCATCCAGTTTTGGTCACTGGCCACGATGTAAAAAAGATGCTGAGACTCTAGAAAGAGTACAGAGAAGAGCAACAAAGATGATTAGGGGACTGGAGGCTAAAACATATAAGGAAGGGTTGCTGGAATTGGGTATGTCTAGTTTAATGAAGAGAAGGACGAGGGGGGACACGATAGCAGTGTTCCAATATCTCAGGGGCTGCCACAAAGAAGATGGAGTCAAGCTTTTCTCCAAAGCACCTGAAGGTAGGACAAGAAACAACGGATGGAAACTGACCAAAGAAAGAAGCAACCTAGAACTAAGGAGAAATTTCCTGACAGTTAGAACAATTAACCAGTGGAACAACCTGCCTCCAGAAGCTGTGAATGCTCCAACACTGCAAGTTTTTAAGAAGAGACTGGACAGCTATTTGTCTGAAATGGTATAGGGTTTCCTGCCTGAGCAGGGGGGTTGGACTAGATGACCTCCAAGGTCCCTTCCTCCTCCTCCTCCATCATCATCATCATCATCATCATCATCATCATCATTATTATTATTATTATTATTATTATTATTATTATTATTATTATTATTATTATTATTATTATTATTATTATTATTATTATTATTATTATTATTTCTTGAGAATTCTATAAAGGTAGGAAAGGAGGAATAGAAGACAACCAGCTGCAAGGTACATGGACTTGATTATAGTGTTAATGGGTATATCATTGGGAGCCCTAAAAAGGCAAGTTGGGCACAGACCATTCTGGAGAAGATGTTTAGATGTGGTCACTAAGTTCACACTGACTTATGGCACATTGTCAAACATATCTATTGAGTGTCAGCAGGTGGCAGCACTTGGCTGATCTAGGCTTGAAAATTACAATGGTTTTCTTAGGATTTAAATGGGAGGTACACTACACTAGGCAAAATTGGAAAAAACAAAAACAAAAATCATAATAAAGGCAATAGCAAACCACTTATGAATGTCAAGCAAACTATATGAAGATTCAAAGATTTAATATCTGTTGGAGCATATATTTGGATATTCAGATAATGCATGAACTTTTTGCTTTTATTATGCATGCTTGTGTAGGAGAAAATGTGTCATACTTTGTTGCCTTCTCCCACAAAGAACAGTTATTTCCCATTATTCTTTGTTCATTGTCCCAGCCATTCAGCTGTGGTGAAGCATATCACATTTTCCATCCTCTTGAGCTTGTTTTGTGGCTCTATTAAGTGCAGCTGTAGCATGTTGATTCTGGATACATAGGTGCTTTTTGCTAGTGTAATAGGTTGCTGGGTGATTTAACTGGCAGACAAAGAGGTTTCCAACACTGGCTGCCTGAAAAAAGGTTCTTGATATATACATGCTACCTGAATAGTGAAAAATGGTAACAAACGTCAAATTTCCAATTTTAGATCTTTTAATGCTTCTGTTGTTTTCTACTGCATTTTTTTCTGAAATAAGACATAATTTCAGGTTATGTTTACAAGAATATAAAACAATACATTTGTAACCTGACAGATTACTTTGCCTCATATATTCTAAATAGAATTATGGTTGCACATTTATTATAGCACATTTCAACTGCTGGAATAATTGTTTGTAACCTTAGCTTCTTTTCTTTGGAAATAGCACCTTAAAGTGAAAAGACTGGGCATAGGTATAAATATATAGCCATAGATTAGTTCTTAGTGTCTTATTACATTGGTTTCTTAACCATATCTTGCTCTATAATTATATTTATCAGAGAGTCACATTGAGGAAAAAGACTGGTTTGCCAGCCCTCCATCTCACACAATGGTATGCAAACAAAGCCTGCTATTATATATCTCTAGTCCATCCATAACTCTGCAACTGGAATTTCCCATATTTTAGATTTGGCTGTGAATATGGCCTGATGATTTTGTCTCAAAATATATTAGGACTGGGATAATCCTGAAGTAATGGTTCAGATCTCATGTGAGACTAGCAATTCTCTGCTATTCATTACAGCAAACCATCCTTTTTTCAGGCTTTCTTCTGAGCCAAAAAATATACAGTTTGCACCCTTTTTCAGGCTTGCGCATGGAGTCCAAAATGTTTATTTGAAATAATTTTCAAACCATGCATGGCTTCAGTGCATATATTGTCTTGGGCTAAAGGATTGAATCTCGTGTTAATAACAATTTTTATGAAATGTGGAAGAAAAAGAAATTAAAGAGTATTATAAAGCTTGTGTTTCTGAATTAAAACAAAATGTATCCTTGCTTTGGGAACTACTAAGAAACTGCCTGCATTTTGTTACTTCTAGACTATGGCTCAGTGGTTGAGGAACAGATATACAGATATACTGGAAGGAATATACTGGAATATTCCTTCCAGATATACTGGAAGGAATCGTCATTCTTGATCTTTTTATATCACTTGGTTGACATGGTGAACTGTGGTGAAATTTTATAACAGATAAACATGCATCACATCCTTATTCTTATTAGTATAGGTGTTTTAATATAGAAGTCTGTAGAATCTATTTACAGCATAGTGGAGGAAGAAAATAAGGCCCTTTTTGAATGCTACTTTTCATGATTATAGGGTTTTTATTTAGCAAGTTTTGAGTTTGTTTTCTTTTCTCCTTTTACGTTTTGGCAAAGTAAAGTGTCAGAACTATAGTGATTAAAATAGTTATGAACCTGCAGATACAAATCTGCACCAAAAACTTGTTTTTATCAAATTTTTATTGTAAGGTATCTTTTTAAAACATTTAAGCACAAATGGGACAAATTGCAGTTACCCCTTCCATTAAAGTTGTATAATGTGACAGGACAGATTTATAAAATATTTGGAAGATATTATTTTTATTCCCTTTGTCATTTTACTTTCTTTACTTTTTCCTCCATCACTTTCAAATGTTTCACACACTTACCATTGTTTAAAGGAAAACAGAAAGCATTGCACCTCTTTTTCCATGCTATTTGTTATATATATCTGCATGAATACTTAGTATTTGCATGGGCATAAAAGAAAAGTGATATTGTAACATTTCTTCTAACTAAGGGAATGTTTATCTACAATTAAAACCAAATAAAATAGAGCCAGTGGCATAATGGAAAGATGTTGGAGAAGGAAAATGAAAGTCTATTTTCAGCTACAGAAGCTCACTGGATTATTTTGGGGGAAGTCATTGTTTCTCAGCCAAACTTCCTTTATAGACTTATTTGTATAAAAATAGGAGAGAACACCAAGTGTTCCACTCTGAGCTCTTGAATGAAAGGTAGGATAGAAATCAAATAAAGGCAATCAATATTTAAGTATAGTTCTTTTCCATATATTTATACTTTACTTGGAAACTTAAATTTGATAATAAATTTTACTTTTGTCATAAACATTACTATTTGAAAGTATCATGCCAAAATGATTGTATGTAGAGCAGGGTTTTTCAACCTTTTCACAGATTGTACCACTTTTAGGACATAACAATATTTGAGTACCACCAGTGCTTAGCAAGGTGTCAAAAACCTGATGACTAAAAAAGGGGGGGGGTTGGGTTTTACTGATTAGATTCATTTGTTGTTATAGAAATGGCTATTTTATAATATTATGGAAAAGTAAAAAGTTGAGGTTTAATGTTAATGCTTCCTTCTACTGCAACAGAGGAAGTCTGTTCTTTTTCCCTTCTCCCCCTCACTTTTTCACCTTTTTCCTCGCCACTGTATCCTACTATTTTTGTATTTTATTCTATAATCTAATAAAATATTACAAACTGTAGAAAAAAGAAAAAAAGTACCAATTTTAATTTCTTCAGTGGCTGTTCCTTTGCTGAATCACTTTCCCTTTGCACTGACAAATGTATGATGAATTTATCCATGTTTATTAATATGCACCACTACCAGCTAGTTCAGGGGTCTTCAAACTTGGCACTTTTAAGACTTGTAGACTTCAACTCCCAGAATTCCTCAGCCCTCATGGCTGGTTGAGGAATTCTGGGAGTTGAAGTCCACAGGTCTTAAATTTGCTAAATTGTAGACTCCTGAGCTAGCTGGTTTGCACTTCTGAGCTCTTCCACCGTGTAGTAAGAATGCACCCCCCAATCCCTTCCCTGTACCCTTAAAGACACAGGAATCAAGTGCAAAGCAAGAAAATAAAGAAACACAAACTCCGTGTTTTTTTTTCTCTTTAAGCTGCCTCAGGCGTGTCACGTGTCACAATGTTGCAATTCTAGACTGAAAGGCTCCGGCAATTGCGAAAAGCTTTAGCTTTAAATTAAGCCTGTTTACCTTCAAAGAAAACTTTCTAAAAGCCACAGACAGACTCAATTAAAGGGGGTAAAACTAATTACATTTGTTTAAAGGGATTAAACTTTCCTGTTGTCTTTTTTCCCCTTCCCCCACCCAAAGCACGTTCTTTTATAGCCTCTCTTCCCCCCCCCTTTTTCTTCAGTTTACCTCCAGCTCCGAGCTGCTTCTGGAAGCGCCAATCAGCTGGAGCCAATCAGCTGGAGCTCTGCCGGCTCCTGGGGCTTCTGCGGAGCCCAGACAGTCCTGCAGCTGCAGCTGCCTCTCCCTCAGGCTTGGCTCGCTTCGGCTCATTCCCCTCCCCTGCTACACTTGGCTAGCAATCGCGTACCACCTGCCATGTGGCAAAGTACCACAAGTGGTACGCGTACCACCGGTTGAAAAGCCCTGATGTAGAGGATTGTAGAGATAATATTGATGGAGGAAGGAACTGTTAGCAGAATTGTTAAAAGATAATAAAAAAGAAAGTAAATGATAGTTCACACCTAAGAAAGGAGGGATCATGAGAAAGAGATTCAAAATAAGCCCACCTTGATTCTGGACCGGGGGTAGAGGGAAATTCTGGCAGGTCTTCAAAATTCTTTTATACCTAACAACAACATTGTTCCAGCAGTTCTTGTAATCTCTTGATCTGGCCTACCTTGATAGATTGATATTATCTATCTATTATATATTAGGTAAGATGCTGGATATTCAAGTCTCTGTTACTGTACAACATCTTTATCTATTAAGTTGTACTTACTATGAATTTGGTGTGAATACAGCACCAACTTCATTTTTCACAATTCTTTAACTTTTTCTGAAATTTAATAGGTTTCTTGCCTTGGAACAGGTTTACGAGATAAACCATTTTCACAAAGTTCCCCTGTCAAAAATAGAGGTAATGATAAAGTTAATAATTTCCCCCTAGCTAAATATTTGAAGATTGTTCTTATACCAAAAATTTTGTGTTCATTTTTTTCCCTCCAGCTATAAAGGCCGATGGTTTTAGAGTTGGAATCAGTCATTTTGAGGAAAGGCAGAGCCATTATATAAACATGAAACAGATGTTTACAACTCCCAAGGCTGGGAAGGGAATAGCTAAAATCTGTTGACTCAGAGGGAAAGGAGACAAAGGTCAGGATTTAAACTCTGGGCCTGACATGAAAAATATTGATTCCTATGTACAGTAGTTGTTCGTTTTAGCAGTAAAGCATCTTATTTAGCCACGTTGAATCTGTGAAAATTTTGCTTTTACTCAAGGTAGAATTCAGTTTCTAGATAGCTGGTTTTTATTGTTGTGCCTAAAGTGAAATCTGATACCAGCTGAGTACACTCAAAATGGGTGGACTAGCTCCCAAAATTTCTCAGCCAGCATATTTTTTTACTGAAATTTCTGGGAATACATTTGAAGGGCACTTGGGTTAGAGAGGACTATACACTGTATCTCACATTCTACTGTATAATTATCTACTATAAAGTTTAGGGAGATTTCACATGTGTTTTGGAATGCGTAAAACATAATTGCTTGCTTTTTGACAAATCTCTCCTGGATCTATAAAATCTGAAACTCGGCAAGTCAATTTGCTCTTATTTCATTAACCCCAAGGACATTTTTTTTTCGTAAACTTCTAATCCCACCAAGAGATGAAAAAAAAACCCCGTCTTCTCTTAAAATTAAAAATTTAAAAAATAAAAATTTAAATGCACTTTGAATAATAATGCAATAATGCATACTGTCTCCCCCCCAATCCCCCCCCCTTTGTTTCTGGTTGTCAGTGATTCTCAATGAAGGTTTTGAGAACTCATTAACCAATGAGTTAATGCTTCAAATCTGTCCTTTCTAAAATGTGGTGGGTTTTTTTTCACTTGTCGAGTCAAGAGACAAATGTTCTGCACAACTCTTGAATAATCATAGTTTGTAAATAATACCTACCTCTCCCTCTGATTTCCATCATGGAATCTTTAGGATCCAATAGTTCTGAATAAGTAATGCGAAAAGTTTTAAGATGACATAGGATTAATAAACTCTAACCAGAAAAAAACAAGCTTGATAAAAGTGGAAAGCATGCATCCTGCTTTTGAGAAGGTTTTTACTCCCTCCCCCCCCCCACAATCCAAAATAGCAGGACTCCACTTTGGTAATAATCCTAACTTGTCACTGTAAATCAGGGATGGCAGTTAATTTTTCCAAGGGGCCACATGGGAAACTGGGACTTTTGTGGAGGGCCGAATCATTAGGGATGTGAAGGTGCATAGGCATGCACATGCGCACATAACGTACACTGGAAAAAATAGCAGTTGCCTTCAAAATAAAAGCAATGCAGTTGTATTGTGTCCATGGTATATGCTTACTTACATTTGATTTCTAATTTTTGATTGACCTCTTGTGAGCCAGAAAGAGACAGCCAAGGAGCCAGAAGTGGCCTAGGGGCCATGAAATGCCCAGGTCTGCTGTAGATGGTTAATGGTGGTAACAGAAGTGGTTTTTACTAATTTTATCTAGTTTACAAATTGTCCTTTCCTAGAGCAGATGAATGTAGTCTCATCACTTCCAGATTAAACTTACTATAATAGCTTTATGATTTAACTATGAACCTCTGGAATGTTACTTAATCCAGTACAGTATATGGTTGTTAGGCTCCACTGTACTGTAGTGTGGTTTCATTTGTTCATGATATATAAACAATTGTTTTTCTTCCTGAGCAGCTTTTCTCTACAGCCCAGCACTTCCCCAAAAGGAGCTAATCACATGTTAACAAGCACAGCTCTGTGACAAGTAACTAGAGTTGATTAGTAACTCCCCATTCCGTTTTCTTGAAATTGACAAGACTGTTAGCAGTTACAAGCAGAAGGCTTTTGCCTCTAGCTGACTGTAGCTCATTCTTGCAGTTGATGCTGGAAAATCTATATCTATATCTATATAAGTCTGTCTATGCCTAATTCTTTTTTCACCAGTTTTTCACTGTAATTTTTGTTACTGATGCCAGGAAAGTTAAACAGTGTGTCCCCCTTTCCCCCTCTACCATTTGTTCTTCTTCTAATTGTTCATGTCCACCTTTGCCTGTTCAGATATCTGGTAACTCTTTAAGTAGCTCAGGTTCATCTTCAGACTTATTTAATAAATCATGCTAACTGATATAGCCCACTAGATTCATCAACTGATGTGGGAAACATAATTTTTCCTGACTTATTGTTCAGAGTTTATGACTAAAGAAATGAAATTACTTGAAGTAAAAAAAAAATATCCTTGTTTGATTAACAAAATGCAATAGTCCAAAAGGTCATGTTCTGATTAAGCCAAAGATAACCAGCAACTATTTCATTCAATATTGTTTGACAATATGCAATAGCTTTCTTCCAAACTAAGGTACAATCTTTGCCTAGTAATCAGGCAGAAAACAAATGTCCATGAAAATTCTGGTATTTTTGTTATGAGTGGTTCTGACTTTCTTTGGCATCTCGTATGTTTTTCTTTGACATTTTGCTATTGTAGATTACACTGAGCCATCTGGCAAATGCTTAGGCTTCCAAATAAATGAATTGGAGGCCTTTGCCTTTTTCATGGCACCAGACAACAGTTGATTTGTATAAGGCCCCATTCTCCTAGGAAAGAAGATTTTGTTTTTTAAAGACTGACCTATTTAAAACTCTTCTCATATGAAGTACAAACATAAATATTACTTTTTCCACTTATACATAACATATGCTAGCTCTGAGCTGAGTAAATCTGGTACAATGTCTGTATAAAATTTGGACAAAGTTCTGAACAGAATAATTGTTCCTTGATTATATTGTCAAACCTATGTTCTTCACTGACAGATGATTGAAAAAATATATACTAGGTAACTTTTCCTAGCTACAGTACTGCTTGCACAGAAATCTATCATTTTCATATAAAGGCCTGGGAATTTTATAAATGCCATGTTAAAGTGGCCAGTTTTGAGTTTTAGAACCTTTGGTCTCACAGGGCTATATTTTCTAACACACCCTATTGTTCCATCTAATGGAAATTGTAATTCAGGAATACACCAGGAATCAGAGGTGACTGTGGCAGGGCATATTTTGGAAATAATTTAGAAAGGGTGCTTTATGGTACATGCATCTAATCATGGATGTAGATTATGTTTGCAAGTTTTTGACTGGCGTGTTCTTTGCCAAGTTTGATTGTTGCACCATCTGCAGAGGCTGCATGATCCTGGAAAAGATTAAGTTGCTTTAAGAAGGTGCCAGCAGATGCCACATTTCTGTGACCCCTGCATATACTCCAAAGCACATTTTTCAGAACTGAATCTGAAGTACTATGCAACTCTAATATATTTACTGAGTATGATGAACAAATTTACTCAGCATGCCTGGTATTTAATTGTAAACTGTTTTTGGAATGTTTGCTTGGCTAAAGAAAATATAATATCACTTTTCATTTAGCAACAAAAATTTACTGATTATTTCTTTAAAAAAGAGAGCCAGTTTGATGTAGTGGTTAAGGACTAGACAAGATATTGGGAGAACACATGACTGCTGGGTGACCTTTGGCCAGTTCTGTCTCTCCGCCCAAATCACCTCACAGAGATTTGGGGGGAAATAGAAGGAGGAAGAATTATGTATGCTGCCTTGATTTGTACAAATATACATGGAATAAAAATCAAAGAAATTATTAACAACAGATTGAAAATGTACACATTTACACATATGCACATTTTGTCTCCATCTTCAGTGCTCTGTCTGGCTATAATGGAACTATATTTGCCTATGGACAAACAGGCAGTGGGAAGACTTTTACTATCACTGGGGGAGCAGAACGTTACAGTGATCGGGGGATAATTCCACGGACCCTTTCTTACATATTTCAGAGGTTGCAAAAGGTTATTGCTTCTGTTCTTTTCATTTAAGAATAACTTATTTACAGAAATATACAATTATGCAAATAAATTTTGATTTCATGTTGCTTTCTGTAGCCTCAAGAAGACTAAGGTTCTATATATTTAACAGGAAATCAAAGGACTAAAAATTGTCAAGTTGCAACTAAGTTATTTTAATAGAAAAGAATATCTGCAGCTGTGGAGTGCTTTGCTTGTATATATTTCTACATTACCTGACTAGATAACAAGAACAGTACTAGCACTCACTAGGGCCAATGATGTTATTTAGTTGGGTAATGAAATGTTTATAAACAAACAACCCAGGCTCAGAGAGCACCAAGGACTCCAAAGTGTTGTTTTATGCAGCAATGGTATTGTATCACAGAAAGCTGGCTTAAAGTTTTAAGTCAGCCTGGCATCATTCAGTTTGTATGGCCACCTGCTCAAAAGTTTGTATTAAAATAGGTTAATACTAATTTATGTGACATTTCTTTAAAACTGTAGTATAGTTATTGCCTGAGTTACAACAGCTTAGAAGACCTGAGTCTCCCTTGATATGAAGGAGCAGGTGTGTTTGGATCTCTCCTAGAGTAGTCTTGCAAGACAGAAAACACACCCAGATGAACTAATTTTATTTTATTGTAAGGGTACATAAACAAAATCTTGCAAGTCTGAAAGTACATTTCTCCCACATCATTTTTACAGCCCAAGAAGTATGCCATGCCCACATTCCTTCTGTAGGCTAAGCTGCTTCTTATCTGAGTGTTCCTTTGGCTGTGGCTCTTCCCTCTGTGCCCCAAGGTCATTCCCACATAGAGACTCTGGCCAGGTGAGCATTTGGCCAGCAATCTTACTTGGAATTCAAGGACTTCCCAACAATAACTCATATCCTCATTACTACTCATACAAACTACTGTAAGGCATTCTACACAGGCTGCCTTTGAAGATCACTCAGGAACTGCTGTTGGAACTATGTGGCAGCCTACTTACTGGCAGGTATGAGTCACCAAGGACATATAATACTGGTGCTGTAGGCCCTGCAATTCCAGATGCAATACAAAATGCTGTTTTTGGCATGCATAAATATATATGACTTGGCACCAATTATTTACAGGACTGCTTCCCTAACAGAACTGATCTATATACAGTATTATACTTGTTTCTGGTAAAGCTGTTGGTTGTTCCCATTTCAGTGAGGGGATCTGAGGCCACAAGGAATTGCTTTCTGTTATTGCACTGTTTATAGGGTTAGAGCCTCTCCTTAGAAATTAGATTGGCCCTACTTTATTAGCTTTCTAAAGTACAATAAAAATGGAGGTTTTCAGGAGAGCATTTGGGAGTTAATTGATTCATCATCTTTTATTATAATTATTGATACTTTTTTTTACTTTTGAGACATTTTTTTTTACTTTTGAGACTAATTGGTTATTGATGATGGCTCAGTTCATTTTATTTTAACATAGTATCATTAGGATGGATTGTATTTTAGTGTTTTATCTTGCTGGAATTCCTCAGCATGGGTGTTTATTGATGATACAGTATATACTGGAGATATCTAACTAGATAGAGAAGACAAATTCTAATATCAAGCCTATACAGTACTAAAGTAAAAATATAAATGTAGGTAAAATCCAGTTTTTATACAATTATTGAATTTTTTCGTTTTAATTCAGGATAGCAGTAAAGTATATACCACACATATTTCTTACTTAGAAATTTACAATGAGTGTGGTTATGATCTGCTCGATCCACGGCATGAAGCCTCCAAACTTGAAGACTTACCGTGAGTAATGCAATCTTTGTAAAAATCAGCACATCTCTTTTCCTTTTCTCCTAGTTCCAGTTCTCTTTAGGTGTCCTGCATATTTCTCTGTGTGTATTTGCCTGTCTGCATATCAACAGAAATTAAAATTTAAAATTTCTATCAAAGTTTCTGTGACATTACAGTAGCAAACATTACTGCTGATTTTATGTCTATTTTTTCTTTCAACTGTTATTGTATACTATGAATCAAATAAATAGCATTACAATAAATAATTTAAGACTACAGTGTAATTTTTCTAGATTTTTCATGGACAAATAATAAAAAAATAATCACAGCTATATATTGAGATAATGCTTCAACAGTTTTGTAACCATTTGCAGAGAGAGAGAGTTTTGGCCTACAAAGACTGCTAGTGGAATCTAGGTTACTACTAGACTTTTGTATATTGTATGTATTAATATGTATTAATATATGTGTGAATATGAATATTGGAATAGTACAGTAAATACAACCCTTTTCACTGTCACACACTCTATATTGGATGGAAATATTATTTAAAAGGTCACTTTGTTAAGATAGAAACAGAAAAATTAACTGGAAACATTAGTACTAGCCAATATTTTATATTGGCATTGCAATTGTATACATAGCTTTATTCTAGTAATTTCTGATTCCTTTCTATAAGTAAAAATGTATCTATGTTTTAATGCTAATTTGGATCTTGATGTGGAAAAGTACTGCTAATTTATTCATAATGATAGAGAAGGCAGAAGCAAGGTTTTTGTTTTCTTTATAAACAGAGAATGTTTTCCATTTGGCTAAATGGATGGAATTTGTAGATTCCTTTTAAAGCTAAGTGGAATTTGTATAAAACAATAGTAGCCAAGTTGAGCTGTATAAATTCTTCAGTTGTATCAGCCAAGTTGTAGAACTTGTAAGAAATGGAACATCTGAGGACTTCTTTTAGAAAAAATTGTGGCCTTTACTGTTCCAGGTCCAAAAAGGTACCACAATTCCCACAATTATCTATTTTAATACTGAAATCAATATGCTCTTTATCTTTCAGTAATGTGGCCTATATTTCTTACACATATGTAGCAGTACCTGACTATGCACAGAGCATAGAAAAGAAATGAAAAAATATGTAATTATTTTGAAAAATTACTCCCCAATTGGCTCACTGGCTGTAGTCTTTTGGCTGAAAGTCTACCAAGAAATCCCAAACCTGAAGACTAAATTGGGAATTAAAAACAAAACAAAGAAACAAAAACAGAAATCCGTCCTAGAAGAAGGCAATAGCAAGCCCTTCAGTATGGCTGCTAAAAAACTTACATAATCATGTATACGCAAGCATCAAATTTGATTCAGGGATTATCTTTGCATTTTGTATGTGTCTTTTATTTTCCAATATAGCCCTATGATTTTTATGCAGCCACTCTGGCATTTAGTATCTTTTTCCTTCATTGGATTTTCTGTGATAATAGCAATAGCACTTAGACTTATATACTGCTTCCTAGTGCTTTACAGCCCTTTCTAAGAGGTGTATAGAGTCAGCATATTGCCCCCCAACAACCTGGGTCCTCATTTTACCAACCTCGGAAGGATGGAAGGCTGAGTTAACCTTGAGCCGGTCAGAATCAAACTGTGGCAGTCGGCAGAATTAGCCTGCAATACTGCATTCTAACCACTGCGCCACCACGGTTCTTATACCCATTATATCAATTTATATTTGCTTTTTAAAGAATTATCTCTCATATTGAGTTCTTTTTCCTATTAAATTCTTCTGCCAGGCAACCCAGTGTCTAAGCAAGCCGATAGCAAGCTCATTTTGCTAAATTGTTTAGCAAAGTAGAATTTTCTTTAAATTGGTTTTCCTGGTTTACTATAACAACAAATTAAGATTTATCTTCCTGATCATCTGGAATAGGGCAGGGTAGTATAAGGAGACTGTTAATGTTACAGTTTTATCTCTTTAATATTAAACAACTCAGTTTTCTCCTTCAATAGAATAAGTAATTCTGAAATATATATTTCATTTACTGAGAAATCTTGCTGTTAGTAGCTAGAGTTACATAAACCTTAAAGCATTTGAGATGTATGTATGTATATGATCAAGAAAGTAGTACTTTTACTTACTAGCAAAATTTTTGAATAAATATTCCTGTGTAATTTATTATTAAAAAATTAAAACCCATACAAATTTTTCTTTTTTTAATTTTTTCATGTAGAAAGGTTACAATAATGGAGGATCCTGATCAGAACATTCACCTGAAACATCTTTCTTTGCAGCAAGCAACCAATGAAGAAGAAGCCCTGAATCTGCTTTTCTTAGGTGACACAAACAGGATGATTGCAGAAGTGAGCATGTTATGAACATTTCTTATTCTGTCATCATCAAAAAGCTATATAGTAAAATATCTGTTTGTTTATTTATTTAAAATATGTATGTAATCACCTATCTTACATAGAATTCTGGGTGCTACTTTCTAGCCATCTATTCAGAAATTTCAGTCAAATTTATTGTATCTTCATAAGCTAAATTTTGTTCTTAAAGTATCATTGTTTTTCTTTTAAATATATTTAAATATTTAATTGAATTTGTGAATCCAGTGTAAATCATATTATACACAACCAGGTACTTTATATTAGAAGAATCTATATGTGACAAGAAAGGTACTTTGGCAGAGAAATCATGTCTTCCCAAATTAAGTTTTTGTGGGAGACATGTCAGCTAGAGTTCCCCAAAACAGGAATTTGGAGAATGTCAATGAATATCTCTCCCCTCTTGGCCCTTGGAAAGCATAACGTGGGACTTCCATTAAGTGATGGAAAAGGCACTGAAATTAAGCCCAAGACCTGTAACTTTCAGAAACTCCTGTTGGAAATCTGTTGTTGGAAATGGCTTTAATTGTGTCATTACATAATGGTTCATTTTTAGTTGTGGTCTGCTGAATTTCTGGGTAGCTTCATTCAAATTGAAGCTAGCCAAAGGGAGCTGGACAGTTGTTTCCCTTGGCTTTTTTCCCCCATGGCAGCCCTAAATGTAACATCTCTTCTGGTATTTAAAGAATATTGTACTGTTAAATCCATCGTCATGTTTCTTGAAACTAGATATTTCCATTTTTCTCAGTCTCTCCTCATAAGACTTAATAGTCAGTTCCTTACTCATCTTTACTGCCTTCCTCTGAATATGTATGTGTTGCAACACAAAGCATAACAAACATATGCTTAGGTCTTAATCTCAGTTGAACAAATGTGAAAATCAAAGTAGATGGGGATTTATCTGCACATTAAACTGCTTCTTCATTTTTAATATGACACGAAACAACAGTATATGGTGAAAGAAAAGTTTTATGAAGCTAAGTAATGAGGAAGCAAATAATAAGTTTATGTATCTTTCCTCTGGCATGAATCTGTCCAAGATAAATCTTTGTGGCAGGTTTTCTAGTAATAATGGGAATTCTTAAAGGATCTGAAATCTTACTATTCAATAAGGAGAATAACTCTTTCATTATTAAATTGTAAGACTTTAGAATGGCAAAGAAATATTTTTATTTATTCATAAAAGCAGCCCTTTACAAATCACTTTGCAATATGGCAATTCTGAGGATTGACTCTTCTTTCTTATAAGGAATTGTTATTCCTAGAAAGGAATTCTATTTTCATTTCTTTGATCGTGCCTTTCTGTATTTGGCTTTACTAATTAAATTTCAGGCTGATGTACAAATTCAGAAATAGCAAATTTAGGATCATTTAAGATTTTTTTAGGTGTAACCAGAAACACCACACAGGATATACACTGTATAAAAATAGAGAAATTCTGCCTCACAATAGGAAATCGTGGTGGAAGTCAAATATAATTTTGTACATGGTACATGATGTAATGTAACATTTGTGAATCTTTTTTTTCTGAAAGCTTAAGAGAAAGCAGACTGTACATACCATTCTGATAGATTTAATAATCAAGAATATGACCTTGTTTTTATTTATTTTTATTTTATTTATATCCCACCTTTATTATAATTCAAAACATACTTTATAGTCATGTTTTCTTGCTATCACTTCACTTCACAACTCAGTGATTTGTTGAGACCGGGAAACGTCTATCACATTGAATGTAACCCAATTTCACATTCTTTTACGTTCAGCCAATAAAAATGAAATGGATGTAAATCAAAGAGTGTAGTTTTTGATCTCTTTACCATATGTTCAAAATAGTGTTAAGTCTATCAACATGAAAGACTGTATTTTACTATCTTTTAACAATAACAAAACTAACAACAAAATAAAATATTGACTCAAAATATGGAGACAAATAACTCAGAAATTTTATTTTTAGGAAATTAAATCAAAGCCATCCTGCCGTTAATTTTTTTCCCTTTTAATGCAAACTTAGCCTGCTTTAATGAGAGGAAATGTTTCAATAAAACACTTTATTGCAGTGCTTCTCTATTCCTTCACTTTGGGAAGACATATATCTATGTTGTATTTGTTTAGCTACTTGTGTTTGGAAAGTGCCTAAAGCAAATATTCTTGGCAGATTTCACATATATTTAATGAATGTAAACATTTTAAATATTTAAAGATGAAAGCAATACTTCTCTTTTATCTACTTTTTCATCTGTGAGTGTACTATCTATGTATTCTGTACATTTTAGCATATAGAGTATTTTACCACCAAAACTAACAATTTTTTCATAAATATGCCGGTTTTAAGTATTATGCGGAAGGCATCAGGTTGCTGATGATACCATATTATTTTGAGCAAAAGTTTCTCCCAATTGGGAGGTTTAAATTGAAAGAGTGAATGCATTTCTCTGTCATCAAATGTTAAGTGATATACAAGGGTAAAAAAAAAAAGGGAATGAAAGTGAATACTCAGCTAACTAACACTGAGTTTGTATGTAACTATTGAGAAGATAAATTTTGTATAAGGACTCAGTGAAAAGGAATTGAAGATGAATCTCTTGGTGTCATAATATTACACAAATCTGTTACATATAACTGGTATACCGGTAACTACACAGTTCTGGTCCTATTCAGGTAGTCCTTAACTTACAACCGGTCATTAAATGACCGTTCAAATTTATAATCACCCCCAAAGTTACTTATGACCTGGTTTTTAACTTCCAATATCCTCTCACTCCATGGTCATGTGATTGCATTTTGAGCACTTGGACTGCATTTATAGCCATTTGTGCACTATGCATGATTTACAATGTTTTTGTTTTGATTAAGGAACTTTCTCGAACTTCTATAGGGATATGTAATAGGACAGATGAATCAACCATTTTTTTTCCTTCCTCCAATACAGCCCGTTGTAAATGGAATTATTATGGCATCTTTGGGTTGGACCCAACAAGTTTCAAAATATCATTGTGATCTGTTTTAACTTAAACCACTTTTCATTTCTAAATGATCAGTAGCATTAAAAAGTAAGGCTTAGGAAATCCTTTCTCTCACAGACTCCAATGAATCAAGCCTCCACGCGTTCACATTGCATTTTCACCATTCATATCTCAAGCAAAGAACCAGGATCAGCAACCATTCGTCATTCCAAACTACACTTAGTGGACCTGGCTGGTTCAGAGCGTGTTGGAAAGACTGGAGTTGGAGGCCAGCAACTGACAGAGGCCAAATACATCAATCTGTCTCTACATTATTTGGAACAGGTAAAGATGATCCAGTTTCCATTTCTTGTATTGGTTTATAATATTCATGTTCTCTTGCACTTGGCATTTGAACCATTGAATTTTGATTTAGACATGGAACACGATGTAGCTACTCTGTGGCAAAATGTCTGTACTGTACTTTAATATATTGTACCATTTGATAGATCTTATTTAGAGATCAATTTAACAGCACATAATGAAATTTAATAATGGTAATTATACTGTATGTACAGGTAGTTCTCGCTTAACTACCATTGTTCAGTGACCCTTCAAAGTTACACATGTGATTTGGGCAAAATGCAATTGGCAGAGATGACAATTGGGCAGCCAAAAGGGCAGAGATGAGGAGGGGGAAATAGACAGGAAGGGAGAATGCAATATGAGACACATATGCTTTGTGGCAAAATAAATGATAATCTACCGTCAGTGAAGATATTTTCCAAATCAGATAATCATAACTTCCAAGGTGTTGGCTCTGGGAGGGAAAGGGTTGATCCCAAATATCCCAAGCACAAAAAATTGAATTTCATCAATCTAGCAAGATAATTGCATGACTAATCATGCCGCCTGGGGTCTTCAGTCACTAAAAAATATAACAAAGTTATAGTGTCTCCTGGTCTTCAGATATGGTGTCAAGATGGATGAAGTCTGGAAGATGCATAATTGTGGAAGTAGATGTACTGCAGTACTTTCTTCACTATTGTGCTCTTGTCAGTCTTTTCAGTTCCATTGTCAAACAGACTATTATGCTTCCTGAAAACATTCAGCAAGTCAAAGTAAATGAAAACTTTCCTTCACATGAATAAGTTTAATTTTTTTTGGTCTACTTTTGTTATAAAACAATGAAGTGATTGTGCCTAATCATAATCGCCAGCATTAGAAGGGTCTCTCTGTGTGTGTATCTGCAGTTTCTATATTGTCCTTCTTGCACTATGTTTAGTGCAATTGTATGAAAATGCAAATTTTTTAATGTATTTTTTATAATAAGAAGACTTGTCTTAAGTAATCAAAAGCAAGATATCAGAGCTTAATAAGCTTTTCTACTTATTACCTATATTGCAGGTAATCATTGCTCTGTCAGAAAAAAACAGATCTCACATCCCCTACAGAAACTCCATGATGACTTCAGTGCTAAGAGACAGCCTGGGAGGGAATTGCATGACGACAATGATTGCAACACTCTCAATAGAAAAAAGGAACATAGATGTATGTTTTCCCATTTCCCATTTCTCAGTTTGGTTTTATATTAATATAACAATGTTTATGCTCAAAATTCATTGCATAATTGATGCAGTATGATTAAATTCTGACAGTGACATAGCATTCTTAGAATAGTTTTTTTCTCCATTTTTAAGGATTTGGCTATTAGGAGTGCAGAACTAGACATTAAAAAAAAGTAGAAAAGGAAAAAAAATGAAAGCCCTCTAATAAAAAAAATTATAAATAAATCTTGGATTTATTCACCCTCTCAATTTTCTCCCCTCTACCCTCCTGTGACTTCCACCTTTATTGTTACCTGAAGTACCTGAATGTTAATAGGGAGCTCTGAATAATGCAGCATTTTGCCATATGGTTGTACTGAACGTTCAAAGCATTTTGTATCCTTCACTTATCAGAGGCCTACAGATGGAAGAAAAGTTTAAATGGAAGACAAGTTGATCTTTTTTCTGAAGATTGCTTCAGATTCTGTAATGAGATTTGGATAAAAAAAATTCTTTTTCATTATATTTAATATCAGATCAGGTCATAATAAGTAGTAAAAGTCATTTTGTGGATGATTACAATACAGTTATTTTATAAAGTTTATTATATTCAGTACATAGTAACAGTCAGTCTGAATGTATCTTAATTCACATAATAAATAATAGTCTTATGGCATTGTTATTTTAAAAAAATTAACCATGATAGAAATGTAACTAAATTCCTTAGCAACATTGAAGCAGAATAAAATATATTTTAAAGCTAGTTAATAACTTGTTTATACAAATAATAGGTAATGCTGGTATAAACCATATGCTAGTGGATCATTAGCAATTTAAAAAGAAAATATGACTGAAGTTAAAAAAGAGTTAATTAGTTTTGAAACTAGAGATAGATACATAAAGTTAATGGAATTTAAGATTTTATGAGATCTTTAAAAAAAATGAAAATACATCATTAAGGGCCAATGTCTTACATTGCACTTTATATCACTGCTGATTTATTATAAAATAATTTAGCATCAGTCATGCACATAATTATAATTTTAAAATAATGTTTACAATAACTAAAAAATATAATACCAAATATTGATTTATTGCTGAAAACTGAACCTCATCTACAGGTCCTTTGCTTTTACGTCTTTACTCTTTAGTCATTGAAATCTATAGTATGATCAATTTTGTGTTCTTCATTAGCGTCAGCCTATCTAACAAAATGAAATTCAATGGTGAAAAAAGTAAGGTTCTACATTTAGGCAAGAAAAACCAAATGTACAGGTATAGTATAGTTGCAGCTGCCAAAAAAGCCAACACAGTGCTGGGCTGCATTAACAGAGGGATAGAATCAAGATCACGTGAAGTATTAATACCACTTTACAATGCCTTGGTAAGGCCACACTTGGAATACTGCATCCAGTTTTGGTCACCACGATGTAAAAAAGATGTTGAGACTCTAGAAAGAGTACAGAGAAGAGCAACAAAGATGATTAGGGGACTGGAGGTTAAAACATATAAGGAAAGGTTGATGGAATTGGGTATGTCTAGTTTAATGAAAAGAAGGACTAGGGGTGACATGATAGCAGTATTCCAATATCTCAGGGGTTGCCACAAAGAAGAGGGAGTCAAGAAGCAACGGATGGAAACTAGTCAAGGAGAGAAGCAACCTGGAACTGAGGAGAAACTTCCTGACAGTTAGAACAATTAACCAGTGGAACAACATGCCTCCAGAAGCGGTGAATGCTCCAACACTGGAAGTTTTTAAGAAGAGACTGGACAGCCATTTGTCCAAAATGGTGTGGGGTTTCCTGCCTGAGCAGGGGGTTGGACTCGATGACCTCCAAGGTCCCTCCCAACTTTATTATTATTATTATTATTATTATTATTATTATTATTATTATTATTATTATTATTATTATTATTATTATTATTATTATTATTATTATTATTATTATTATTATTATTATTATTATTATTATTATTTAGTGAACACAAAAAATAAATGTCATAATAATTTAATTTTATGGAGAAATATGGGAGTGGATATGGGGCTTCTAGTTTTGCTTGCAAATGATATATGCCATGTTATCTAATTCAGTCCTCAGATATAATAGACTGAAAGTATTTTTATCAATATATAATTTGTTTGGCATTCGTTTTTGTCAAAGTATGTGAAGACCATTTTAAAGATTGTTGCTTTGATTCTTATATTGTAGAAAACCTATTTGTTAAGATTTTTTGTTTCCTTTTAGGAATCTATATCAACCTGTAGATTTGCTCAGCGAGTTGCTGTTATTAAGAATGAAGCTGTTCTAAATGAAGAAATTGATCCTGGATTGGTAAGGCTGCTCAGTGACTCTTTTTGATAACAATATATGCCATGACAGTGATTTCACATGTAATAATTATTCCTAATATTGTTATTCATTCTGTCTCCTGAATATGGTAGTGGAGGCCTATTTGTCACAAGTGATTAAAAATATTGTGTACTTGATGCAACTTATATTGTGTAGTATTATTATTAACAATAACTAAATTGCACTATTATTAACAATGGCTAAATATTTTCTTAAACATACAGAGTGATCTAATGCATCATATTTTCATAATCACTAATATTAAGCAACCAGTTTGATTTTACCTTTTGAAGTTCTGTAGAATAGTTGTATATAGTGGTATATGTAGTGTAGCTATATTTAACTTGAAAGTAAGCTCTTGTATATTCAGTAGAACTTTTTTCCAGATACATATTGAGAATATTGCCCCCCCTAGAGAATAAAGATGGTGAAAACATATTGCCTGTAACTAATCCAGAACTATGTAGCTATGCTATGAATACAAATTCAAAATTCTAAATCAGTAAAGAATTGAATCTCAATTGTCCAGTGTTTACCAGTGTTTACCAGTTTCTCTTCCTCCAAATCACAATTCATTTATTTTTCCAAAGCATGCCGTTATTTAAGTTCACAGAACTATTTCATTTCTATAAAAGAAAATGAAAAAAGTTTAAATTTCTTTTGGGGGGGAATATAAAAATTAGCAATTTGGTATACATAGAAAAGAACACCATAACTTCTAAATCATACATTCATTGTTAATCGGTTGATCCACTTTATATTTCCAGATGATTATGCGTCTGAAGAAGGAAATCCAAGAATTAAAAAATGAATTGGCCATGGTGACTGGAGAACAAAGACTTGAAGAACTCTCAAAAGAAGAGCTGCTAGAGTATTATTTGGCTTTCTTTATGTCATCTAATTCTGAAATATATTTTTTTCATTTGCACAATAAGCATGGACATCCTAGTAGAATTGAGTTTCAACTAATACTTCAAATTAAGAGATATTTTATTATTATATTTAATATTATTATATTTCAAAAGAAGCAGTTGAAGGTTTAGTACATATAACTATGCTGAAATAAAACTGAACAAATTAATCTTTATAAATACCATAGCATAGTTATGAAAGTAACAGGTTCTTGGAACGTACAAATTAATTCAGAAATACCCAAAGATAGCAATTTTACTACCTTTCACAAGTTGAAAGATTTCACAAGTTGTTTTTTATCATGTCAGTTAGATTTTAGTCCTTCATATATCACTAATTCAGTTAGATCAGAAGTGATAAGGCTTATTCAGAAAGACATTTATTTTTGAGTTCAAAGATTCCAAAAAAAAACCATTTTGAATAGAATATCTTACTTTTCTTGCTACATTTGATCGTAGGTGCTTAAAACAAAGATTTTTTTTACCAAGCAACCTGAAATATTTCCTATCCGTTCATCAGATACTGAAAAACAATATTATAAAATAGCTTTTTTGCAGGCCATTATTTTTATCTCTTTGACATTTGCCTCATGTGTTTTGAAGGCTATAGTCGATGGGAGTGGACATACAGTACATATAGTGAACCTTGTACTATATATGACACAATGTCTCAGGGTTCTGTAATAAAAAAGGAGGAGCAGCTATGAATGATTAATAGTTTACACTGAAGTCAAAGTGAGAGCTTCCAAAATTCCTTCACAAATTAGTTAAGTCTAACTTACTGACTGTTTTAAATATAATATTCCTAGTCGGATATTGAAGACCAAAATCCATCACGTTAGCCATGTACAAACACTACAGCCAAACAGTTATTCAAGCCAACCCTTAGGTACAAATCTAAAATCTACTAAATTACTTACAGGTAGAGGCAGACTAGAAGAATGGTCTTAGTATAGATAAAGGTCAGTATATCCAACAAAATAATTCAGTCACAGGTTCTGCAAAATGGTCTGAGATGAACATTATTTCCATCAAATATCCTAGTCTCTCATACTGATACTTTATAAAGTTTTCAGAAAAAGACCTATTTCCAGATCAATTATGCTCATTATGTTACTGCTTCCTGAGGAGATCATCTCTTCTAGGAAGGCCTACTTGACAGTCTGACAGCCTTCTACAGTGCACATGTTCCTCTCTTGGCCCTACATTAATTTTAGAAATCATCAATATATGCAAGACTATTAAGCAGGATTACTTTCAAGTGCTTAAAGATTCCATTCTGTGGACCATTAATTATAAATAAGTCTAATTGAACAAAATATAACTTTATTTTGGTTAACCATATACTTGGTATATCATTGGATGGAATTTATTGGATGGAACATTGCTATTTTTAAAAATACTCCATTTGATTTAAAAACAACAACACCCCTTAATGTGCTTTTGGGACATAAGCAGTGGTGGGATTCAGCCGGTTTGCACCACTTCGGCAGAACCGGTAGCTAATTTTTTGTTGCCCAGACCCAGAATGGATTTCCGGAAGCGGCATCCACACAGAGAACCGGTTGTTCACATATTTGAATCCCACCACTGCGCATAAGCAGTAAATTTGCTCTCTATGTGTTGGAACCAGAGTTTGTTTCCTGCAGATAGAAAAGTTCTTACCATTCATAGATGACTTTTGATCCAAAGAAAAAATCCTAATGATACAATGAAAAGTGCAGCTATTTTTGTTAACTAATTTCCCCACTCTGCTTCCCACTGGCATCCTAAAAGTTTGTTCCAAAGATCTAGAATCCTCAAGAACTGAAACAGCAGGTATACATTTTTAAATACTGCTTTACCTGCTTTCCATTTTGCTAAAATCCCACTTGTGAAAAGTTCATAGCTGTGATAAACTAGCAGAAATCTGGAGTTTAGTATTTATATTTAATTTGTTTTTCTGAAGAGTGATATATTTTCTTCAAGGTAGCTCTTTATTTTGTTTGTTTTATCATGTATATTTAGATTGGATGAGCAAGTTAAAGAATTTTTGGAAGATACTGATCCTGAAAGCATTTTGGAAATTGGAGCTGACATGCGGAAGATCAAATACTGTTTCAGCCATTTAAAGGTATGTTGCACTGTGTTTTTTACACATTAACAAATGTAACGTATTTTGATTTATTAGGCAATTTTAAAAGAGAAGAGGAAGCATGTGTTTCTAATTAGAGCCTAATTAGTATATATATTAAATAAATTACATTTTTCTTGTAGCAATAATGAAATTTACATATTGTAAATGAGAAAATCATGATTTTCCATGTGATGTTTGACTTATTAATATAAGGATATTTTTTTTCTTCACATGCTCTTCCTTTTTGCATTGACCTTGTTCTTAATAGTTTTAAAAGATTTCCTGTTATGTGTAAAACAGTGAAATGTGAATTGGACTAGTACCTGAAAAAAGCTGGAAATTGAAATTTAAAGAATGTGCAAAGTATTTATCCCTAAATTGCTGGGTATTCCTTCTTAAATAAACCATTATTTATTTATTTAGACAGGAACTTTTATCTAAAGCAACTCCATAGTTAGCTTATGTCATACTTTCATCCAGTTCGTACCACTTTGGCAGAACTGGTAGTTAATTTTTTGTTGACCAGGCCCAGAATGGACTTTCAGAAGCAGCATCCACACAAAGAACCAGTTCTTCACATATTTGAATCCCACCACTACATACTTTATATTGGATATAATTTTATAACTATTCAATTATTTGTAAAGAAGTTTCCCCCCCCCCATACCAAATAGAAAAAGGCAGTTGGAGGGGAATTTCATAGGAAGTTTAATTTATTCTAATTTATATGCCACACTAAACAGAATTTAAAGGATATATTAACAAAAACAGTAATTTATAACTATTCTCCAATTTGTGGTTGTAGCCTTCTTTAAGGTTTTTGTGTGCTGTTATTTGATTATGAGCCAACAAATCAGTATTGCCTCTTAGCATCTACACAGAATACAAGCATACAGCATGTTTTGCAATAAACTTTTTAATATAGATATATGTTTTAAAAATTAAGTAATTAACTGAAAATTAAGTTGCATTTTTGCAAATGTTAAAAGTACTGTTGAGGCCAAATGACATAGTTATTGTTAAAAAAAATCAGTATATCTTATTTACAGGAAAACAAGTAGAGAAAAATTTAAGTTTAAGAAAGAGGAACAGAGAGGAAAGAGAGTCAGAATTTTAGGAAGGATGACTGCATAGCTAACCAAAGGAGATGGTGCATGAAAATTATTCTGATTTGTTTAAAAGAGAGGAGGCTATTAAAACTAGATGATTCATAAGGGAGATCTTTATAATGGCTTGCCATGGTAGCACTACAAGTTTGTGAAATCTCCTCCTTACAGAAAATGAAAGAATGAATTACTAATTAAAATAACTGTATTGTTTTTGATTCAACAGAGACTGATAAATGATGCAAAGCTTCCTGGCAACCAATTACTTGGACCAGATGCTCAGGAAGATAAAAGTGCTAATACTGTAATTGGCAATGAAGAGTTAAAGAAATTGAAGAATCTTTTGCAGCAACGAGATAATGAAATCAGTATCTTTTTTCAAATCTTACTGGATAAAAATCTAGTTGCTATTCCTGTGACAGACCTGTTTCTGTAACAAACATGGCAAGATTTCATTCTGTTCTTTGCCTCATGACTTCAGGTCTCTTCCAAAATGTTAAACAATCCTCAAAAGCAGATGGGGGGGGGGAGAAGCTAGAGGAGAAGTATACTTTATGGCAAAACCCTTTAAAATTCAATGTATAATACTTTTGATTTAATAATAACATGAAAAGGTTTCAATATTGTTAAGTGAATATAAGTCAAGCTGAATATATCTATTTTCAGTTACCATCTGCTCACTCTGGAACAGCTTGCCTTCTGAGGTCAGGATGACCCATGCCCTGTGAAAACTCAGGAATGCAGTTAGAACCATTTTGGAGAGGAAAGCAGCCAACATCTTACCCGGTGTGTGTGCGCTGGGTGTTTGTTGGTTTAGCCAGCACAGAGTATTATGAAGATTAATTGGTTTTATTGATATTTTCACTATTTTGAATTGTAAACTACTCAGAATCAACCAAGGAAGCAACATAAATAAATACATTCTTATAATTCTGTTTAAAATTTGATTGTAGCAACTGTAATTTGTACTTCTGATCAAACTGTATGTTTTAATTGACATAAGCTCAACATGGTACAAAGTTAAACATGGCATTCAAATAATAATGAGCTTCCAGGCCTACTTTTTTTGTATCGTAACAAAACACCACATAATAATAATAATAATAATAATAATAATAATAATAATAATAATAATAATAATAATAATAATAATAATAATAATAATTAATAATAATAATAATAACAACAACAACAACAACAACAATAATAATAATAGTTGGAAGGGACCTTGGAGGTCATCTAGTCCAACCCCCTGCTCAGGCAGGAAACCCTATACCATTTCAGACAAATGGCTGTCCAGTCTCTTCTTAAAAACTTCCAGTGTTGGAGCATTCACCGCTTCTGGAGGCAGGTTGTTCCACTGGTTAATTGTTCTAATTGTCAGGAAATTTCTCCTTAGTTCTAGGTTGCTTCTCTCTTTGGTTAGTTTCCATCTGTTGCTTCTTGTCCTGCCTTCAAGTGCTTTGGAGAATAGCTTGACTCCCTCTTATTGATGTATTAAGTATCACGTATTTCTGAAAATTTGAATCTTATTATTTATGTGCAGTTGTTTATTGATTCGCAATACACAAGACAATAGTGAACTGAATTTTTGACACTATTCCAGTTGTAACTTTGGAAGATGGAGAGAAGAGATGATACCTAGAGAATGATCAAGTAAAAGGGGGAGAAGCCCACAGCTGAATGGGCAGAAAAAGAAATTTAGAAACAATCTGTCCTGACTTATCAAGAAGTAAAAAGAGATGTCAGATTTTTACTTGTTTTACTTACTTATTTGAACACCAAATAGCAGACAGAAGATATGATGAAGACTCCTTAATTGTACCACATGTGGACAGACTTCAGCATAGTTTCAATTGGGAAATTGTGGGCATTCTAGACCAAGCTACGTCTAAAAATGCTAGAGAATTCCAAATCAGCCATCAACAGGCCCATAGCATTACAATAAGTAGAATTAGCTCATACTTTTTTTGTTAACATAAAGTTGTTATTATTAAAGCTGTTAATAAGACTGAAAGGAGTAATTCACTCATTAAGATTACAATTAGGTGAAGACAATTCCATGGCAAATGCTCTGAGCTAACCTCTTATTTTATCATTTGTTTTGAGTGCTTTCAACAACTGTAGGTTCCTCCTCTAACTCAGCTGCCTGGGCATTTGAAAATAAAGATACTTTACTCTTACAAGCAGGTGAAAGTTGAAAAATTTCAATAATGAGAAATATTATTAAGAAATGGAAGTTACATGGAACTCTTGAAATCAAGGCAAAATCTGTAAGACAAAAATATCAGCTAGAACTGCTAAAAACTGGTCATATTCACAAAACAGAACAGAGATTCACAGTACAATGTTGTTAATACAATAATGAATTTGCCTGAGAGAAGTATCAGAAGAAAACCGTTTCTTGAAATTTAACCACAATCAGTAATTGTCCAAAACATTTGATAAGCCTGAAGTATTTGCAACAAAGTGCTTTAGTCTGATGAAATAAAAACAATAGCTCATCCACAGCCACAAAATATACATTTCAAGAAAAATAATGTGAAACGTTTGAAGAAAAGAGCAATATGGCAAAGTATTAAACAGAGATGACTCTGTTGGCTCTGTTATGATTTAGGATTGTGTGGCAGGCAGTAGCACAAAATATACTATGCAAGTATGAGGAAGAATATCAATTGAATGTCATCTAAATATCAATATATAGTAGAAAATAGTATCCCATAATCAGTAAGGATATTGAAGCTGAAAATGATTGGATGTTTCAGCAAGACAAGGGTCTTAAACATATCTCCAAGTCAACCATGAAATAGTTAAAGGAAAGAAAGACTAAAAAGTTTTGGAATGGCCTTAACAGCCCCAAGAGTTGAATATTATTGAAAATCCTGGGGACATGTTAAACATCGACTGGATGCAAAGATACCCAGAAGAATTCACAAGGAAAAGTGTGGAAAAAAATCCCAAATATCCAATTTCATATTTATCCATAAAAGATTGGTTGAGAATGAAATATTTTAAAATTTATTTTAAAATGCCTTTACTTTTTGCTTTCAGTTTGTTACCATACTTTGCCCTAGCATTTTATATTTTTAGTTGTTTTCTTTGTTCCATTTACAATGAACTGATAATAGAAGCAAACATACGGTTTGACATTTTTCAAATATTAGATAGTATTTTATTATAATTTTAGAAGTTTTTGTATTACCTCCTATACAAAAGCAATCCAAAGCTGCACATATCTTAGTTTTCCTCATACTGTATACTGGTTTTCTTAGCCAATAACCAACTTTAAGAATAAGTCCAGTGTGATCCTATAAGCTAATGACATGAAGAATGGGGAATCAATCAATCAATAAAATAAAACAGACCAAATAATTACTCCTGTTCTGTGTACAGTAATTAGCAGTCTTTTTATATAAACATACTTGTGCTCATCATTGTTACAAAGTATTTTAAAGCTTTCCTTAATATAAATATTAGATATTTTAGTAAATATGTTAAAGAAAGAAAAAAGGAAAACACAAGATACCCTTCATCTCAGTGTTTCATCCAAGGAAATCTCAGCTACAGAAAGTTCCTTTGATTTGAAAAATATGGAGACTGAGCAGATGGTCCCTGTCATTTTGGAAACAAAATCTAATTCTCACTCAAAGAGCCGAGGTCAGTCATATGATTTATTCTCAAATATTGAATTATTGCATAATCATCTTTGAAGGACTGTATACTATGTGGGATAAGAAGACTGGAAACAGCATCTCTATATAAAGTATTTGTTCATTTGTTTATACTGTGAATATACAAAAAATGTTGCCTAGGCTTCTCAGTGTCATAAATAATTTTCATATTGAGAGAAGAAGCATTCTTTTCTAAAAATATATAACTAAAAAATCTGTCTCTGTGAACTACACTGTCATCACATAGACATTTCAGTACATAACTCTCCAATGAATTTCAGCATCTGGAATCTCTAGAAAGGGAACAAAACTACCATAGGCACTTCCACAAATAACTAGTATAGGGATTCATAGGAAGTAACAAAATGGTTACATAAGTCATAAACCTCTACCTTGAAGGGCATTGCCTCTTGGTGAAGTTTCCCGAAAAAAATGTATGATAATGGCAAACTGGCTGCTGCAAGACACCTCAGACAAATCATAAAATGATTACATTGGGACAGCCAATCACAAGATATTTATGAATATAAGATTGTACCTGTGTCTCATGCCAAATGCTAATCCATTTATTTGTTTCTATAACACATTATAAATTACCAAAGAAACTAGGGATCTTTCACAACGCTTTCTCGAATATAGACAGAAACAAAAACTACACACAGACAAACAATATGGACCTAGGAGATATATCAAGGAAAGCAAGATGGCACGGTAGTAAGAGGTTCTAGCCTTTTTTTTTTTTTTTTTTAGAATATTTGTCCAGGATAAATTGATTTTACTATAAACATAAATTATTTAAGGTGATAGAGCCACAGCTGCAAGAAGAAAATACAGTTGTTTTTATATTGGTGATTGCTGAGGCCAAATTTATATAAATATTTTGTGGTCTAAAATCAGCAATTAATAGTGTAGCACTTGCAGTGCCATGTTTACCATCACACCTCTAGATTCTTGATACAACCAGAACTTTTGTATGAATATGCAGCATGTCAGTATTCTTAGAAAATCTCAGGGTGAGTCTGCCAGAATGTTGCAAGATTAGGTATTCTTACAACATTTGGGGTGGAGCAGTTGGTTAGTTTGGAAGAAATGGGTAAATTGTCTGGCGCGCACAATTTCAATAACTTGGCGCCACTCCCTAACATCTGTTGACTCATATTAGGGACAACCCTGCTGAATGGTAACATGGAAGCCCAATCATACTTAGTTTTATTTTTAAGTAAATTCAAAATAATTAAGTTCACAAATTTCAGTTACTTTGGTTGCAAACCTTTATTAATTAAAAGATTTAATTTGTCCTATAAGACACAATTACTTGAAGACTTATTTTTAGTTTATTTTTTTATCACCAGTACATATTAATGAGTATAGTACAGCAATTTATCGTAGGACTATACATTTTAGAGTAATATTTTTTTAGCATTTTTTTTATCCCACCCTTATTATTTTTATAAATAACTCAACTTTCCTTCTCCTCCTATTTTTCTCACAACAGCAATCCTGTGATAAGAGCTGGGCTGAGAGAGTGACTGGTACACAATTTTGTAATTATGTAGTATTTTGATTACTAAAAGTGTTGCCACTGGACTCTTCTTGAAAGTTAATAATAATGAATTTGGAAGGGACTTTGGAGGTCATCTAGTCCAACCCCCTGCTCAGGCAGGAAACCCTATACCATTGCAGACAAATGGCTGTCCAGTCTCTTCTTAAACACTTCCAGTGTTGGAGCATTCCCAGCTTCTGGAAGCAGGTTGTTCCACTGATTAATTGTTCTAACTGTCAGGAAATTTCTCCTTAGTTCTAGGTTGCTTCTCTCTTTGATTAGTTTCCACCTGTTGTTTCTTGTCCTGCCTTCAGGTGCTTTGGAGAATAGCTTGACTCCTTCTTCTTTGTGGCAGCCCCTGAGATATTGGAACACTGCTATCATGTCACCCCTCGTCCTTCTCTTCATTAAATTAGACATACCCAATTCCAGCAGCCGTTCCTTATATATTTTAGCCTCCAGTCCCCTAATCATCTTTGTTGCTCTTCTCTGTACTCTTTCTAGAGTCTCAACATCTTTTTTACATCGTGGTGACCAAAACTGGATGCAGTATTCCAAGTGTGGCCTTACCAAGGCATTGCAAAGTGGTATTAACACTTCACGTGATCTTGATTCTATCCCTCTGTTAATGCAGCCTAGCACTGTGTTGGCTTTTTTGGCAGCTGCAGCACACTGCTGGCTCATATTTAAGTGATTGCAGCACACTGCTGGCTCATATTTAAGTGATTGTTCACTAGGACTCTGATCCCTTTCACAGTTACTACTATTGAGCAAGGTACCACCTATACTATACCTGTGCATTTGGTTTTTCTTGCCTAAATGTAGAACCTTGCTTTGTTCACCATTGAATTTCATTTTGTTAGATAGCGCCCAATGTTCAAGTCTGTCAAGATCCTTCTGTATCTTAAGCCTATATTCTGGAGTGTTGGCTATTCCTGCCAGCTTGGTGTTGTCTGCAAATTTGATGAGTTCCCCATCTATCCATACCCATCCCTATCCAGTTCATAATTAACTTTGGACAACAGTCTGACACAACTCTGTTTTAAAGAAAACTTTTTAGTTCAATAAGATTTACCTTTAATGAAGTCCAAAAGTATTCAAAAGAATATATTATTTGACCAATTGACATGAACAGACAAATATTTGTTACCGTCAAAGTTCAGAGGTTAAAAAACTATAACTAAAAACAGCTAAAGATTGTGAAATAAAAATAGGATAATGCAGGCAATTGGAATAGTTTAAATAACAGTATACTAAAACTACAGTTGTGGGAGACCTTCTCTGTATTATTAAAAAATGTTATGTAACTGTCCTGATTAACCAAAGAGGGGAAAAAATTGAATAGTTCCAAAAACCACTGTTTTAAAACACCCATTATACAAATCCTGTTTGTTTTAATAATCTATTCATGCATTAGTACAATATTGTGGAATTTATTTGTGTTGCAGAGATGGTTGATTTAGCTTAAATTAAACTACATATTCTAGCACTAGTGTGTTGTTTCAATACTTGCTTCTATAGTCCATATGTCATGAAAAGTTGTCTGGCAAAAGTAAATAATTGCTTCTGCTTTTGTGGATTGCTCTTGAGAGAAGCTGTGAATTGTTATAGCTTTCTTTTCTCCTTTCTTCATTCTTGTCCTCATTCTCCAAAATACAGAAGTTCTTTTTAGAAAATAATATAGGCAAGGTCCCAATGTTTTCCTATTCTACGGCCCTCTCATCACTGAACTTTGGGACCATCCTTACCATCCTTAAACAGGAGGATTACCTACCTGATTTTATCACAATATTGATCAGAAATGCAGTCTTTGATTTCTATGGTATTTATTAATGTATGTAGTAAAAAGGAGAAAGATGTATTCAGTGATACCTCTGAGACAGCAGCTGTTTAAACATATAACATTGTATGTTGTAGCAGGATTACAGTAGTGTCTGCAAGCAACAAGGAGGTATAAATTTGATTTAATTTGGATTCCTACACTGAGCATGAATTCGGATTTAATGGCTTCTTCCAACTCCTTGATTCTGTGATTATATGAATTAGGATAAAGATTATCTCTCCAATAATAAAAATCTGTGACGTAGAAGTAAATCTGCATGCACAAATATCAGAATTTGTGAGACTCAGAAGTGGAATGTTATGACTTTCTTTGGGAATATAAATATTTTTTTGAAATATGGAAAAACCAATGTTGGAGTAGAGGTTTTCTAGACAGAAATATTTTTGGCTTTTAGCAGGTTTATTTAATTAACCAGATATTGGTTCAAAATTATTTACAGCTGTAAGATCTATCTCAGTATGCTTCATGTGAAAAAAGGATTAAAAAGGATAGTATGATCAGTAGTTTCCATACTATATTCTGTATCTTTTTTATCTTAACCAAAATAGACAAAGGAATTCAGATAGCTATGCAGGTATTAGAAAAATAATTATATTTTATTAGCAAAGTATGCTTTGCTTAAAAATCCTGATATTCAATCAGCTATTTTGTCAATAAATAAATAAGTAAAAATAAACTTTTGCCTAAGCAATGTGCTAAAATGTCACATTTTGCTATTCATAATACATTTCTTATTTCTTCTTTAGGAATTCCCCTGCCCTTCCTCCCCCCACTGAAAACTACCCAGATGCAGGGAAAAAAATTGTCTTAACACTTCAGCAAAATTGGCGAAAGCCAAACACACTATGTAACAGCTTAGTATAAGGTTCTTGATTACATAGAAATGTGAGCACAAATAATGAATGTTAGATTGAATTTTTTTTATTGATTTGGTAAAAAATATTATAGAATATACATTCTGACATTACAACTGTAAAAGGGGACACTGACGTAATATTTAAGCACCCTTAGCATTCTGTTGTATTGACAGTGATGCCCAGCCTGGTTCTTACCATTTTCCTTAATACCTGTTTTGGGATACTGATCTTGATATTATTTTGTTTTATTTCAATGTGTCTGCTGAAAATTTTGCAAAAGTAGCTTGAAACTACCCACTCAATGGCAAAAGATTAATTAAAACACAATTGAAACAGTGTAGGTTTTTTTCTGTTCTCCATGAACTTATGCTCCATTAATTTCTTGAAAAGGAGGTCATGAAAAAATATAAATCAAGATGACATTTCCAGACACATTTGTGGCAATCATTTTTGGGAGCATGAAGGTTTTTAAATTAGATTAAAACTGCCAGTTTAGGGGAGACCTTAGTCTCCCCTAATACCTTAAAGAATCTGAAACATTTTAACATTTTAATTAATTGCTGTAATCTGCTTCAACTGCAACATTCTTTTAGAGATCTCTGCAATGACCAGATGAGTTTAAAGAGAATAGAAAGATAAAAAGATTCATGGAATCTCACAGAATGTTTCATGTTTCAGCTAGCTTGGCTATTTAAAAAACAATCGTTTTTCTACAGTAATATTGAAAAATTAGTGAGAAATATTCCTGTTTGTTTTTTTACTGGTACGATTTGATTTATTTAATGAGATTTATGTCTCATGAAATGTCTACACAAACTAATACATTTTGGAAAAACTGAAGACCTCAATTTTCTATATTATCTAACATCCAACAATCACACTAATAATTTCCACATTTTTAAACATCTACCAATCACCAAAGTCATATTTATTGACCCTTGTTTTAAATAGTGACGTATCAATTCAGTTGTGCACAGGGCTTTTTTTCTCATAGAACGCCCAGAACAGAGTTCCGGCACCTTTTTTGGATGGAACCTTGTAGGATAGGCAAGGTGGGTTGTATGACATGTGTGAGTTCCGGCACCTTTTTTTTTTTTTTACAAAAAAAGCACTGGTTGTACATATAAATTGCTAAATAAATATGTTCTCTTGTTTTTATATTTTTCCTTCTCATATAATAAAAGTGGCAGCTTTTTGTACAACCACCTTCCAGATATATTCTACATGCTATTTCCCATGACCCTTCTGACAGTTGAATACTTCAGAAATGTTAAAATGTTACTAAATGATGTTCTATTTAGTAGTGCAAATAGTAACCTCTAATTAATTATACCAAAAGGGAATCTTTGTATAAGAATACACACTCCAAAAATAAGCAGGCTAGGACAATCTTTTTACTGAATTAATATTTTATTGTTAAAATTAATTGCCTCTAAGAGAAAGTATTTAATTCATATGGATAATTCATTCCCGATCAGAATATACCAGTCATTGTATCTCACAGGCAGAAACAAATCTCACACACATAACACAAATATACAAACACACACTCCTCATATCTTCCAACAGAAACAGCAAAAGAGAAGAAACACAAAGGCAATAAAGGGGAGGGGGTATTGTAGGTATTATTAAAAAAAGGTCAAAATCCATTAGCAAGCAGCAGCAATGAACTGCTCCTCATCCAAATTATACTTTCAGAAAATATAAATTGACAATGTTCAGATAATTTGGATGAGAATATCTTCCTATTAGGCACTGTATTAATTCAAAGCAGAATGTATGTCCAATAATTTGTTAAAAGCTTATGTGCAGGTGTTTCCTTCTCTCTTTTTGTCTGTGTGTGTGTGTGTGTGTGTGTGTGTGAGAGAGAGAGAGAGAGAGAGAGAGAGAGAGATTTCTGATACAATATAAACATTTTTTTTGGTTTGGATGTGGTAGCAACACTGGGTGGGGCTCATGAAGTTCTTGTGGCTTTGACTTCAGATTTGCTTCTATCTATTCCTACTAGTTTCTGCCAATTCTGACATGCTTTAATCCAGCCCAGCTTTCCTCTTTGTACCTACTAATTTGGGGGCTTTTAAAGTGTGTGTTCATATGCATGAAGTCATTGCTAGAGATTCTAAAATTGGCCAAGACAGCCTATTCTTATTCTTGTTTACTCTGATTATGCTCAACTCAAAGATAGGGTTTTATTTGTGTAAATCAGTTTCTATAATAACTAGATTATCCTCTTCTGTTATTGTGACTGTAATATTGCTGGCTACCTTATCTTAGAGATCCTTATTGCTTACCTCTAAAATTATGGTTATATGTGAAATTATGATCACATGTGAAGAGAACTAGACAACCTATGACCCCTTGGCCATCATTTCAGATATATTTCCTTACCAGATTCCTTAAAGCCTTCAACAATGGTAGCACTTCTAATATACTGCTTTCACCTGAAAAGTTCTTAAAAATTCAGGGACACATTCAGAGCTGCATCTGCCTTGAAAGCAATCCATGTTAAATTGTATAGCACAATCAAACTTCTGGAGTGTATCATTGGAAATGGTTTATGACATTTTGGATTATATTATAAATGCTTTATGATAATTTTATGTTATAAAATCTTTTATAAATCTGCCAATTTCAATTCCACAGATGCAGGGATTTTGGATGCATTCGGTAAATTAGCCCATCTGAGGTACCTTGGTTCAAAACGTTTTACCCTATGATGCACAATTTCACTCAATTAAAGTTACAGACACGAGAGCTTTAGTAGTACATAGATAGATAATGGCAGAGGTTACAGTACAGTGCCAAAGATGCAATACATTGAATCCCTTTCTCTTTGAAGATTTGTGGTAGATTCTGCAGTATAACACTGTAGACATATAGTAAACTGTTTTGTTAATGTAGTTTTTATTTCAAAAACTGTGCCCAATGAAGGTATCCAGGTATATGTCCCTTATGATTAAGTTTGCTGAAACCTTTAAGAGGAGTGGGATTAATATGGATACTTTTCTTTTTAAATCTTTATTCTGTTTGGTTTAGTTTTCTCTATCTCTGAAACTTTACCATTCCCTTTTCTCAGCAAATGGAGATGACAATACCAGAAAAACTCTTGCATAAAATGGAGTTATTACAAAACAAAGTATTTCATACAAATTTTATTTAAGCTATTTATATAGAATGCTCATCCATACTCACAAGTATGCCCACACACACACACACACAGGTGCACATGGTAGTAGAGGACCCAAGATATAGACACATACCATCCATAAGGGTGAGAATTTTTTTATTATATACATACATACCAATAGCTTCCTTAAATTCCCTCAGAATCTTTAAAATATTATTAATTATTTATTGCTAGTCTAGATTCCTTCAGTCTTTAGAATATTTATTGCTACTATAGCTTGAAGAATTGACAGTTGAAATATCATCTAATACCATCTGAAATCTTAATACTTGTAGGGAAAATTGTATTTAAGATGCATTTATGTCTAAAGATATCTTCCCAACAGAGAATTTTTTTCTGCATAAAGAACAGTGAAGAAATATTCTATTCTGACTAAAACAAGTTTTTATAATAATGCAGTTTACTTGATTTCACAGAGATTTAGGAGGAAAAAAGATAAATGTTACTAGTTAACTGAGTTAAGAGAAGCTTTCAGACTGGTGATAGCAAAAAAGAAGGAACAAAATAATGTGTGAATGAATACATTCCTGAATACAGGATGAATACCTTTGAAAGTTTTATAAATATTATTAACTAAAATATATCATCAAGAGAATAATTACTTACTACTAGCTCATCAACTTTCCCACATTTCTCAGCATTTTCTTGCATTGCTCTGATTTTGTCCTTTATTTATCCCAGGTTTTTCAGTATGTAAAATTTTTATGCAAACTGTCTTGGACTGAGAGCCTATATAAGTATTTCTTACAATTCCGATTTGTCTTTTTGACATGAGATGTCCATCTCACATGCATATTCTTGTAATATGAGTTTAATGGGTCAGGTTAAAAATATTTCTAATAAAAAAGTCACTCCTTCTATTCCTATTAATGTTTGAGGTGTTTTAATAATGAGCGTCTACTGGTCAGTGCATATACGGTATCTTCTAGTTAGTGAGATGTGGGTAACACTAAATTAGTTGGAAGGTAATCTGTAGAGATAACTTTTTTACACAGACTACTATAAGCATGCTGGAATAAACTGGGTTTTGATTGCATGTGTGGCATATTGGCTAAAGTATGCCCAAACTACCATATATTAATGTTATTAAATATGTTCTGTCACTTTAAGTTCTGTTTCAAATCAGCAAGACAGTGACTGTGAATGCAAGGGACCTCAGGATCTGGTTATTTATTATTGTTAATTCTGGATGGAGTAGCACTACCCCAGACAAACCCAGTGTGCATTTGGGGATCCTCCTGGACTCACAAGGCCTGCTCAAATAAATAAACAAATAAATAATCTTTTGACAATTATTACTCCAGAGATATCAGTCAATAACTTTGATAGTTGTAATGCTCAGAATTGCAGTGGGTATGTTCACATTTCATGCTAAACCAGCTTTTATCAATTTGGATATCATCCAGAAGTCTGGGCGTCTAGACGAGAGTTCTCATGGTGAGTTTAAATTGTAGGAATTCAGGTCTCTATATCACAACTGGAATAAGTTGTAATTTGATTTAACATTTTCGTTGATATAATTGTTGTGGTTTGTGGCTTAAAATATTGTCTGAACCTACACAGTTATGTATTTTTCCATAAAACATCAATAAAACCAGCATGCAAATTTTCAACACTCTTAAATCTGGCTAAGCTAATTAGAACAAACACTTAATTACCATCATTTTCTATCACTTCTCAGTATGGAATAGATATCATACATTATAATTTAATGCTGTTCATATGTATTCTGTGTGAGATATGCTTTGTTTTTCAGCCAGGTTATCAACTGTAAAAGTGTGTACAGTGCATATAAGGAAGCCCCAAACTAATACCTAAAATTGCATATTTTTCCTCTTGCTATATTATTCATGAAAGTGTTCAATAAACTCATTGCTTTTGTCTCTTTGTTGGCTCAACTCAGTAATGGTTTCTGCAGGCGTCCTACAAAAAGCATATTTAATAGGGATTTGTATGAAAACAGAAAACATATTTTGTTTCAAGTTCAGAATAAATAGTCCCCCTCTAGCTAATGAGCTCAAATTCTTCAAAATGGTTTTGTTCCAATTGAATGAAAGTTGACATGGCTCCAGTATCCTGACCATATAAACTAATGGGAATTTGGAGCTGAGGTAACTACCCTTGCTTCTTGATCTGTTACCAATAATCATATTTTATAGTATGATACTGGAAATCAAAATAGTAAATCGAAGAAAAATGTAAGGAAAAATTATCAGTAATTTTGGAAAAGACAAATTGCTTTGAATTTTGACCCTCAGGTTCTAATTAGGGAGACATTAATAGCTGTTTAAGAAGAAACATGCAAAATATTTGGGCTTATGAATCTTCAGATGACATGAAATAAATTTAATTCTGTCATTTTAGATATACCATTGAATCTATAAATGACATTTAACTTTTCATAGACTCCAGAAACTGATTAATTTAGTATGAAAGTGGTTGCTGTGCTGATTCCAAAAAAGACAGACAGGGCCCAGAGTGGTTTGGGAGGGGGAAAAACTGGCCAACAGTATAAGTAAATTAACAAGGTTTTTAGTTCCACAGAATTTTTTCACATAGTCCAATTTGTATATTTTCTCAGAAGTTCTAATTAATCTTGGGGAGCCATTAGCTTATCTTGACTGATCTTGGAAGCTAAAAATGCTTGGCCCGGATTAGTAGGACTATGTAACTTCTAGAAGAGGTGCTTCAGACTATATGGAGCCAAGTGAAGCAGCCATAACTTTTCCAGAATGTTTTCCTGACTGTCTCTGAATGTCTGTACTTGCACAGTCAGTTTGCTTCATCAGAAAAAAATAATAATAAAATAAAGCAGTTGTGCATGTGCACATATGCAGAGATAGATAGGAGCATCTGTTAAAGCAGCTTTGAAAATCTGGAAAAACAGGTAATTACTTTAACAATTCAGAAATAAATATTTCATAAGTGATCCTCTCTGCACACAAGCATCACTTTGAACTTATTGGTACAGTATATTGGTTTGAACATGGATAGGGGAATCACCTGAGAATTCTAAGATTGTTTTCAAAAAGGGAAGACAAAAATCTCTCAGAAGGATGCATTGGCAAACCATTTCTGCAATAGCCAAGTAGTCTGTTTATTACTAAGAGTGAACTCCACTTGAACTGTTATTACTTTTAAATATTATTTCTACAAATCAACCCATTCTGATGTATTCCTTGAATAGGAGTGGGAAAAGAAATGTCACTTGGACGCCAAGAAGCCTTTGAAATTTTCAAGAGAGATTATGTAGATAGCATAACTATTGAAGACAATAAACAACTCCTTAAACAAAGGTAAGATTTACACTCAACCATAAAATTCAAAAGATTTTGTAGGCAAAAATAGATACCTCTGGCTGGGAGACAGAAATTTATAATATGTAAATTATAATATGTAATTATAATATGTAGATGATTTAAGCAAATAAGTAAACTGACTGCACAGACTGTACCAAAAGGCAAGAAGGGACACCTAAGGGACATTGTTTAGGATAGGGATTACTGTAGAAAACTTTCCACAAGTTTGTGAATTTGTGTGTAGGATATTTAGTTCTATTCAGTTCTAGAGGATCAGGGATCTTACAAATTGATCTGATAAGCAGAGACACCAGAATACCAACTATCTATAATAATAAAAATTCTGGAAAATGTATTCATATAGTTACTTTTGAATGCATAAAACGTGTAGAAACAGATATAAAAACATATTTTATCTCTTAGTGGCTTTTTATAAGTAAAAGTAGATACACATTTTATGTCTCAATTTGCACATAAAAACTTATTCCGTAAATATGGATATGCATGAAGAATTTATTTGCCAATTGGCTAATGTAATTGTGGGGGAAAATGAATAAAAGAAAAATATGCTACAAAATATAAAAAGTGAGAATACGCTACTCACAAATCTATCTATGGTTATTAATTTCTTTATAACCTAAGATCATACCATATAACTTTCAGCTTCAGTCAGTTATGTAGCAAAATTTGGAATATACTGTATAAATATTTAAATGTTACGAGTATGGGAAATCTGATGTAGCAGAAACTTCAGAGTGATGTCTTAGGGAATTTCCATGATATGGCAATGGGAAATAGGGCTTTGAGCATGTTCTGCTATTAGTGAAGTGAAATGAAATTTAAGTGATTTATCTTGAAGCTCTGCAAAATCTTTTAGGGTTTTGGAGAAAGGAACAGTAAATGTAGAATTCCAGTTAAAAAACAATAAAGCAATTATTATGAACTTGTTTTTCTCCAGATTTCCAATTCTTCTATATAAATAAAAATATTTTAATAATAGTACAATACTTAAAATGCTTCAGGGAGCGTAACTTAGAATATATTAAAAATATTCAGTTGATAGCCATTAAGGAAGTTTAATCACACTCCAACGAGATTGCCTGACAAATTTTCCACTTGTGTGCTAGGCTTACAAACATGGTAGAACTCCAGAATTCACCGAATGCAAGGAGAAATATCAGGATTCTGGAGATCAACTGAGGCATTTAGAAAGATGTCTTGCATCTCCTTTCATAGTTCTCTCAAACTTTAGATTGCTTTAGCTGTCTTGTGCTATCTGTTTTTGATTTTTCTCTTTCTGGTTATGCCTTCCATTATTGTATTATTTATTCTGCTGCCATCTTCCAATCTATCTTCTTAAGAATTATCACACAAATGATCAGTCATTATCTTTAGCTAAAGTGATAAATATTGAGCAATTGTATTTTTAGTTAATTTTTAAATAGAGATACTTTAGCTTTCTGTCCTATTTATTCTTCCAATATTATTACTATTAATAATAGAACAACATATATAGTTTAGTATTCACTAAACATCCACAGCAGCTTTACAAAACAGAATAACCTTGGATGCCTTCTAGTCCAACTTCCAACTCAAGTAGGAAACCCTATACCAGGGGTATCAAACTCGCAACATCACGTGATGTATCACAACGTATTGTGACTTTTTTTCCCATTGCTGGCAATGGAGTGGCCGTGGTTTTGCCATGATGCATCCGGCCCGCAGGCCAGCAGTTTGACACTCCTGCCCTATACCATTTCAGACAAATGGTTGTCTAATCTCTTCTTAAAAACTCCAGTGTTGGAGTACCCACAACTTCTGGTGGCAACTCGTTCCACTGTTTAATTGTTCTGTCAGGAAATTTCTCCTTAGTTTTAGGTTGGTTCACTCCTTGATTAATTTCCATCCATTGCTTTTTGCAGATATCCTACGATAGAGAAACCAAATATTTAGGTACTCTAGATGGACATCTGAATAATATCATTTTAATTTTGGAAGAAAGCAGTTTTCCTTGGGTAATACACATTTCACTTATGTTTTCTTCAATACACTGTAATCTTTCTACCTTTTGCAGAATAGATATCCATTTCAGATGAACCAAGTATAAAGTAAAAGCAAGGATTTAAATTTGACCTTTGGCCTGAATCCTAGCATCCACATGGGATAAATCAAATTGGGATGTTTACTGGGTAAACATGCGTGGGATAACACTATTTTGCTGTATTCATGGTAACTGCTGCAGATGTTATGATACAAATAGCATAAGGCATGCTTTATTGTTGTATGTGAAAACCCATTAACAAATGACATTGGGAACTTTAGCTACATCACACTTGTTTAAAACAAACTCTTCTCAGATCTACTCTGTAATTTGGAATGTAACTGCTCAACCACCACTTATATAAAAACTCAGTGACCTAGCCACTATTCAAATTGCTAGGTAAGATTATATATACAATACATTTCAGAGTTAACAAAAGTTTCCCCTCAATGTAAATCTTTGTTATGCCAATAATATATATGTGGTAGGATTGCTATCTTTTTCATTTTGTGCTGGAGTTTTGATTCAAAATTACTTTTTTATTTACTGTATTATTATTTTTTTGGCTTTTACCATATCCCCAGTTGAAATTGTTGCATTCATTTTTCCATAAACCAGTGGTGTAATTCATGCTTTGCACCACTTAAAAATGTCCACAGAACTGCTTTTTATAGATTTTTCTTAAGTTTTCTGTGGTAGGGTGGCACCATCCTCTCCATGCAACCACACTAGCATTACTTCCTCAGGCACCTTATTTTTCCTTCTCATCCATTTCTAAATTGCTTCCAACTTGTCAGACTTTTTAACCATAAAATCATGGGATTGAAAAGGATCAAAAAGGGATCCAACCCAAGTTTCTGACATAAATTTCATCAATCTGCTGTTTATAGGATCCAGATCACAGTACACCACAAGTAAATATAGTATAAAAGGTGCCAACATTTATCATTCATTCCTAAGTCAAATTAGGGATTTATTCTAAATAAAGTTTACCGAGTGAGGGAAACATATTTGCCTGTTAACTATTAAATTAGTTTATAGATTTTTGTGGCCTAAACTTTAGTATCTTGAGCCAATTTCAGCAGTGCACAAAGTATGTACAAATATGCAACAGAGATGATTGAATAATTATTAGGATAGCAAGAGGCTGCCAAATCATAACTGAACAGGACAAGAGTCCTTATATCCTCTGAGGGATTGTAATGAATCTGCAGCTCTGGGGTGGCCAGCTAAGGTTTAGATGATCATCACATATCCCCTTTCTCCTGTTGCCCTATTGCGCTCAGTAAATTTATGTCATTCTTTGAGTTCAGTGGGGCATCTTCTTGCAACAGTGAATCAAGCAAGTGAAAACATATATAAAATGGAACCTGAAAAAAATCAGGCTTCTTTGGTGGAATTGATTTATTTCAACTATGTTTATTCTATTTTTCAAGTGAAATTCAAAATTGACATACACCTCACTTCCATTAATTTCCATTTTCCATGCCAGATTTCTTTCATTAAAGCAAAAAAAGCATTTATCTTGAGGAAGGGATGCTAGACACCAGTGGTGGAAACTTAATGCACTCACAAGACACTGGCTACCAGAACATAATGCTTGATCAGTCCTATAAACCTAACAGAAAATGAGTTCAGAATTTGTCATTGAAAATATAGAATTGGGTCTTTTTGTAGTCTTTCATCTTTCGTATCTACTCCATTTTCTTTCTGCTGTTTTTAACAGTAGGAAGAAATAGGTCTTGTTCCTTTTCTACTTCTTTTCTACTTAGTGTTCCAATATCTCAGGGGCTGCCACAAAGAAGAGGGAGTGAAGCTATTTTCCAAAGCGCCTGAAGGCAGGACAAGAAGCAATGGATGGAAACTAATCAAGGAGAGAAGCAACCTAGAACTAAGGAGAAACTTCCTGACAGTTAGAACAATTAACCAGTGGAACAACCTGCCTCCAGAAGCGGTGAATGCTCCAACACTGGAAGTTTTTAAGAAGAGACTGGACAGCCATTTGTCTGAAATGGTATAGGGTTTCCTGCCTGAGCAGGGGGTTGGACTAGATGACGTCCAAGGTCCCTTCCAACTTTATTATTATTATTATTACTTTATCAGAAGCTAGCAGCTTTAGGGCAGATATATAAAGCCTTTTGTTTCTTCAGCCAAGAGTTCATTAAATATTAATTTATGTTAAATCTGTAGCATGGAGTGCAAGGTTTACCCATCTATAGGAAAGCTCTGCACTGAAGAAACTGAGTCAAAATATCCAAGAAGTACATTACCTTTTGCCACCACTAAGGAGTCCAGAGAAACAAAATACTAAGACTGATAAGCCTTGAAAAATGAAAAGGAGAGTAGGAGAGAAGAAAACAAAGGAGTTGATGCATTGCTGAAAGGAACAGCTCCTTTTATCTAGAAACCTTGTGACTAGCTAGCATAGATGAACTTTCCTACTATGCAGGGATGTGTGTCCATGTGTGCCCATGTCAATCAAAGCCTTCAGAAAACGGGCCCTGGAATAAGCAGAAAGCTGCCCAAAGTAATGCTTGTATTAGAAGCAAAGCAGAAGAAAAACTGACCAGGGAGGGCCCAGTTATCCCAATTGTGCTAAGTGCTTAGAATAAGTTAGCATGAGTAAAAGTAAAAATGACTTAAAATACTAGGTGCTGAAAAATTGAAAGAAAAAAGTCAATAATTCAAAGAACATAGTTACCTAATGTATGCCTCTTATGAAGCTGAGTGTTTTTTTTACTTTGTTCCATGTCCACTTTTGTTAGACAAAATGAAATATATAGCTTTTTCCCAACTCTTTATCATAGACAATTTTTTGTCCAGATAATCATTTAATTCCATTTCATTGATAATAAGGCTGATTGTACATACAGTATATGAGTAACCATAAAAAAATTCATGACAAGGAACTTGTCCTAGCCACCAAAATCATAACAGTGTGAGTTCATCCCAAAGATATTCTTGAATCTAGGAATGGTGTTTTTCTTTCTTTCTACCCTTTAGATTTTTTTCTTTTATTTATAAAAGAACAAGGATGATATATGTTTTTCCTAAGTTAAAAATCTCAATAATTCCACAGGCTGACAAAAAGTTGTTAAATATCTTTGCCAATTCAGGCAGAGTCTGCCATTATAATTTTTATTCAACAGTAAAACAGTTAGATCACTTAAATGCAAAAGGTAAAATAGTGGTTCCGCATAGTCTAAGATAAAGAGATTATTTATAAGGGAAACACTGAAATATTATGGATCAACAAGCTGTCATCAGTGATCAGAAATACTTAAGGACATTGTTGAACATGTTACTTATGCTCTAGTCAGCTCCATTTGCTGGAGGCAGTTTGTCTATCTGGTTATTTGGCTATAAGTTTTGGTAAATACTTTTTATTGTGCTTTAAAAAGTATTTTAAAAAGTAAAAAGCATTTTGGAAAAGTGTGTTGAGGCTAAAGAATTTTAATATATATTAACTCCCTTTTTATGACTCTGGAATCCCTTAATTTGGGGTAGAGTTGGGGCAACTGGATGGAGCTGAGCATTTACTAGCCAGATGCCCTTCGTGACACTAAGTGGAGTTTGCAGCAGATATATTTTTTTTGCGCCCTAGGAGAGGAATATCTGCTGATACCTACAATTGAACTTTCAACCTTCTGAGTGGGAGGCTAGAGTCTTTACACTAAGCCATCACGCCATTCAATTTTAATACATACTGTATTATAATCTGTAAATATCGTTAATAGCTATCTTCACATTTCTGCTACCTGTACAGATGTCTCTAGATTAAGGGTGAGCAACATGCTGAAGGGTGATCATGTTGCTGAAATTTAGAACCAAAAATACTAGAAATTGATAGCACAGTTTTTAACTCCAGAAACAGCAAAATATTATAATTTGTACTTGTTCAAAGTCACAAAAAGTGAATGTTGGAAATTTCATGTATATAAATAGCAATCCATGCAATTAGGTCACTTTGTTATTCAGATGCAATTTAGACACTTCTAAAGGATGAAATTTTAAAGAACCGTAACTCCAAAATCCTGGCAGTGAAGTTTGGCATCTTCATTCCAGTCATTATAATTTAGTTTGCTGCAAATTTTATTTTGCTGTAGAGGAAACAAACAACCAAAATTAAAACAATTTACCATATAAGACCATGAGACATTTTTCCAAATTCTGTTCTTGATTCAAGCACCAAATCAGATCAGAAAATAGAGGAGCAACCAAAAGTGTGAAGAATAATTTACAGAATTCTGGATTTTGTTACTTTGAAATTGTTTCATGATTATGCAACATTACAAATAAAATTATACAGTGGTCTCTGTATACTTGTATAAAATGTTATTATTTTTAACATACCTGTAAAAATTTATGCAGGTGAGCGTATACATACAGGTACAACGGTAATCGGACCAGAATTTCCCTTGCAAAACAATGTAGTTGTAAAGTGTGAGATCACAAGACTGCATTGCATAGCAACCATAATAACGGCACTCCCTATTGCTGTCATTAATTGAATTCCACTGAGCCACCCCATATAATGGTATGTGAAAATGACTTTGAGGGATGAGGGGAAGAGATGCTACCTAAAAAATAATCAAACGAGAGACAGTGGAGCCCCCGGTGGCTTAAAGGGCAGAGGAAGAAACTTAGGAAGGACATGCCCTAATTGATTTAATCAGATGATTAAAAGTGGCAGCAGGAGATTTGTCCATTCAGACTTACCAGATTCTGTTAATGTAGCCTCACAATAAAGTAGAATTATCTTATCTAGTCATGTTTCCCATCTAATTTACCCAGGAGAGCTGACACCTCACTCTAAACCATTCCAGACTTTGTCCCTCCCAGTCCCGAGCTTCAGTTTTTCCAAAGTAGGGGACTCTCCCCTTCAACTCTTCCCAATGCCTATCCCCCCCCTCGCCCCTATTCTCTGCCTTTTGACCATCATGGTCCCTGCCTTAAGGGAGTGGCAAGCAGCCCCAGAACTGCACTGCTCTGGGGCTGCTGGCTGTGCTGTGGCCACAGCATAAAACATCGCAGCATGGTGTAAAGCTGCAGCTACCCAGGAAGCCACAGCTGCACCAATCCAGTCTCAACCACAGCTGTATTCAACATCCTGCACTCCAAGGCCCCTGCCATCCCAGCTGTCCTTCATTGTCTTCGTGCTCCCAATGCCAATGAGGCATGTCCAGCCTGTCTCTTCATGATACAGCTATGGACCACATGAGGCTAACTTCCCTAGGTCTTGTGAGGAACTCGTTATGTGTGACCTGGGGTAGAAAACAAGTGGCCAGCAGCTGCCTCATGAATAGCCAGACTGCAGTGGCAGCAAAAAGACAGCAATTATGGGCCAGGGCAGCAGAGATGAAATAGGCAGATGGAGAAGCTGAAGCACCCCTGCAGTCATAAGTCCAGGTGGATTGCTACATGCCCAAATTCTTATCATGTAGCTCTGGGGGCACTACAATGGCCATAACTTTGGGGGCTGGTCAGAAGTCCCTTTGTTCAGCACTGCCATAAGTTCAAACAATCACAGAATGAAGGTTTGTTAACCAAGGAACACACACAGAGTGAGACACCAGTCCCTGTAGTTTTCTTGGTAACAAATAAAAAATAATGATCAAGTACTGTAAAATCATAGGAACAAATCATCTGCAAAACCAAAATAAAATAACCAGTCTGGATAAAACTGGAATTGCATATAAAGATGCCTAGCCTATTTTGGAAGCTGCTGAGTAACTACCTCCTTGGAATTGCCCATTAACAAACAACAAAGAGATTCCCTTCCAAGTATCTCAAAGGCTCAGTTATGACATACTGGAAAGAAATTTCACAATGTTGAACCCAAACAACATAGGATCTTCCAAATCAACATCAAAACCATCAAACAGGTTTAGCAATAAATAGGCAGGCTGTACAAATCATAGAGTAGATGTAATATGACTCTTGCTTTGCATGCTGGTCAGTAATTTAGTGGTATTCTGTACCAGCTAGAGCATCCAAACCATCTTCAAAGGTTGCCTACATAAACACATAATAATTTAGATGCAAGATCGTTCAGATATGTTTTACTGTCAACAGGTTTCCTAAGCTGCATGGCCCCAACCTGTTCAAGCCTTTTAAAATTGAAAATGAATAATTACCAGTACAACTAAGCATTTATGTAATATGCTTTTTGCAACAGATGATTCATTGGATTCTGAACCAGTTGAAATCCACAAATAGTTTTCACAAATATATTCTATACGTAGTTTCATAGAACCATAGAATGTAAGGATTGAAAGAAATCTTGGAGATCATCTAGTAGTGCAAGAATCCACTGCAATAGCATTGCTGATAGTTGCTCCCAAGCTTCTGTTTAAGTATATTCAGCAAAATAGAGTCCACTATACTTCGGATACAATTTGTTCTATTGTTGAACAGCTCTTGATATTGGGAAATTTTTTCAAGGGCCCATGTAAAATTTTGAAATTTGTCTCTGAATTTCTTGTACAATTATTTCTGGTCCCATCTTCTAGAATAATTCTGAATAATTCTAGACCCATTTTCTATATGATACCCCTTCAATTACCTGAACATAGGTGTGGTGTTTACCTCAGTCATCTCTTCTGAATATACCAGTAGCTATAATATACCAATACCTATAATCCTTCCTCCTAGAGTTATTTTATCAGACCTATTATCTTGGTTAATCTCTTTTGGTCCCACTCCAGTTTGTTAATGACCTTCCTAAAATGCAATCCCAGAAATGGATGTAATATTTTGAAATCACTAGTTTGACCAACAGAGATTAGAGAGGAACAGCGGCATCTTTTGATTTTCATTGATGCTGTACTTCATTGGTGCAACCTAGAACTGCTTTTCCTTTCCTTTCCTTTCCTTTCCTTTCCTTTCCTTTCCTTTCCTTTCCTTTCCTTTCCTTTCCTTTCCTTTCCTTTCCTTTCCTTTCCTTTCCTTTCCTTTACTTTACTTTACTTTACTTTACTTTACTTTATTATTTTCTTCTGTGTCAAACTTGTGATCCATCAAGGCATGCAGATCTTTTTTGCATATGGTGCTGCCAGATATGATCCTCCCATCTTATACTCTCAATATTTATACTTGATTTTTCTTACCCCAATAATAGGAGTTTTTATTTGTCCCTGAATCTTGATACTGTCCTCTACGGTGTTTCCTGTTTCCTTTATTTTTATGTCCATGCAGAGTTCATAAACTGTTATTAATTTGTTAAATAGCACAAAGCCTAAAATAGAGACCTGTGATACATCTCATCAAAACTTTAGAGCTGTTAATACTGGATTCAACCTGCACATACCCATGTAATGGTAGAATAGTTGAGCGCATATTTCGCCATCTTCTCTACCAAGAATGTAATGGGAAACCTTGTTGAATGCTTTGCTAAAGTCAAAATATGCTGTGTCCACAACATTTTTGTGGTCAACTAAACTGGTCACACTATCAAAAAAGAAGATCAGGTTAGTCTGGCATGATTTATTCTTGACTGAATCATGCTGATTCCTGCCAAGCAATGCATTCTTTTCTAAATACTCACCAACTGACTGGTTAAAATCTGTGCCAAATATTTTGCCTAGTAGTAAATCAGGGTAGCAGTAAAAGAGTCTCTAGTTACCTGGAACTTCTTTTTTTCCATTTTGTGAAGATAGGGACAACATTTACCCTACTCCAGTTCCTGGCATTAAGCCCATCGTACAAGATTTCTTAAAGATCACAATAAGGGCTGCAAGATGGCATTCTCAACCTCCCTCAAGACTCTTGCATGTAGCTACTTTGTTCTTGAAGATATAAACTCATTCATATTAGCCAGGTCTGGTAATAAAAGTCAATGAGCATAGTGAAAAAATGGGATTAAAATTAAATATAAAGAGGATCAAACTAATAACAGGTACAATGCTGAATGAAGACTGACAATGGGTCTTTGTAATTGCAGTTCTCTCAGTGTTTCTGCAGTCAAATAATTGCAATTTTGGCACTTGGCAACCAGCTTGAAATTACAATGTTGCAGCATCTTGGAATACTTGATCACCATTTGTGATTTTCGCTGCCAACTTCTGATAAGCAAAGTCATTGGGAAAGCTGGTGGGAGGTTGCAAACAGTGATCACATGACCATGGGACACTGTAACCATGCAGTATTCTCCTAAGCCACAACTGCTGTCGCAAGTTGCCATAGTCACATGATGTCACACTTTAAAACCTCATCTTACAACTACATTACTTAGGTATGGAGTTACTGGTCCTAATTACCATAATTAAGCAAGGGCTACTTCTATGTGCTGCCATGACTCTTTAATGATTATTCCCACCCTCCATTTTCTATATACCCTTTGGATTCTAAATTCAGTTAAAATTGGGGGGGGGGAACTAATCATACAGAGTGATTTCCCCTGGTGCCCTCCCATTTTTCCTTGTCAGAATAGTATGCATTTATCCGTTCAACATCTTGGTTTTGAGAAGTTCCCAACTTTCCTGCATTCCATTTGTCCTCAGGGTATTGTCCATGGGATCTCTTCTCATTAATTATTACAACTTTATTAATAGCATTAAAGCATCATGATACTTGAGAGGTTATAAAAGCAGAGCTAGTCACAGCAGTGGTAGCAATGTAGCAAATCGCGGCTGATCTTGAAAAAAGAATCAGATCTTGTTAGTGCTTGCATGCTAGGGCACCAGGAAATTCCAGTGTTATAGGCTGGACAGGAAATCAAAATACATTCCAAAAGAAGGCAATGGTAGATCACTTCTCTATAATTGACAAAACAATATAGCTCTGTCCATATATAAGTCAGAGTTATCTTCAAAGACATGTTGCCTTCTTTAACTCATACATACTGGGTTATTGTTATTTAGAAAGCATCTAGAAACCAAATGTAACTAGTAGAAGTAATGTCATATAGGACATTTTTACCAGCAAAGTCTGAATTCACTCAAATCCCGGTATGAGAGAGACCACTTTTTTTAGACCATGGGGAGTTTAGCACCTGTTGGTTTAGAATAGATATTTGTTGGTTTGTTTAATTAATCAATCAATCAATTAATTAATATGGCCATCCATCTCAATACATGACTTTGGGTGGCTAGCAAAATTAAAAATGTTTGTTCTTTGTTTTGTTCTAAGAAAAGATCAAATGTTAATATTGCTTTAAAAAAGGGGGGGAGCCAAAAAAGAGTAGGACTTGGGCTAAATCATGCTTTATGTTAAGAGTATTGGTGGTGCAGTGATTAAAGTGTAGTATTGCAGGCAAACTGTCCATAGTTCAAGCTTGACGAAGGTCAAGGTTGAGTCAGCCTTCCATCCTTCCAAGGTCATTAAAATGAGGAACCAGATTGTTGGAGGCAATATGCAAATAATGCTTCTACTTTGTAAATTGCTCTGAGAGTGCTGTAAAGCACTATGGGATGTTATATAAGCCTAATTGCTATTGCTATTATTTCTTATCTCTGGCTTAGGATAGTTGATTATTTCCTTCCTTCCTTCCTTCCTTCCTTCCTTCCTTCCTTCCTTCCTTCCTTCCTTCCTTCCTTCCTCAGAATATTTGTTTTAAAGAAATAACTTTAGCAAAATACCCAGACAAACAAAACATTTGATTTGGTGAGTGAGGATACTGAATAATTTTAACAATATCAGAATGCAGAATGAAAAAGATATAGTTCAGTAATAGCATGCATGTGCGTCCGCGCGCGCACAGACACACACACAGATAATTCCAATACAAAATATAATGTAACTTGCCACTTTGTCAGTCTAATACAGGGGTCTTCAAACCTGGCCCTTTTATGACTTGTGGACTTCAACTCCCAGAATTCCTCAGCCAGTGTGCCTGGCTGAGGAATTCTGGAAGTTGAAGTCCACAAGTCATAAAAGGGCCAAGTTTGAAGACCCCTGGTCTAATGTGATTCATTGCCATAGATTCAGCTTTAACTTAATGCGCAGGCAAACCGCAAGTAAAAATAGTACAGAAATGTTGACTAATTGTACTATGCATTAGTAAAAATTCTAAACTCGATTGCTTTTATCAGGTTTGCTGAAGCAAAATCTTCGGGACAAAAAGTAAATGATGTAAGACATCAAATCAGTAAGTATGAATATTTCCTTTTTTAATGTCCAAATTATATTACATATTGCACTGACTAAAACATTATACCTGCCACTGGAATTAGTTAATTAGATTTTTCCCTATTCTGTTAATTAGCAATATTTTATCCCTTATACTAATTTCCTGTTTGTTTAATAAGCTTGTTTCTTCAATTTCAGTCCATTCTGTTAATTCTAGTAATACACATCCAATTTATATAAATCTCAAGGTCAAAAGAGTTTTCTATTTCAGAATTCTTCCTCTTAACTCTAATTATGCTAATTGGGCAACAGAAACACTATGGCTTATTTGTCATATGACTACAAAGAATGGCATACATCAAATCATACATGGCTACTTCCCTGATAGAATTATACTGAAAAACCAACACATAGGAATTATACCCATCTGTGCTTGAAGCTAGATATTTACGTTACTTGTATTTTTGTTTTAGATTCCATCAAGCATTCATGGCTACTCTAGTATGCTCAATGAAGTCCAGATCATATCAGTATTATTTTGTATTTGCTAGCCAACGCTTAATAATATGATATTCTTTACCACAGAGGTCATCAGGGGACCTTTTGGTGAGCCACTAGATGCAATGTAGAATCCATATTACAGTCTTGATGATTTGTAATGGTCATGACAGATAGTGGTTGACTCTATTTTAAAATTCTGCCACAAATATTTTAACATTCTGATTTTCCACTGGAGCGATCACTGTTTCACACCAGAGGTATGGAAAAAATCTAGCCACTTTCCATGATATACAGTGGTATGCCATGATGCTTGCAATGAGGTGATCTTAGTTGGATATTTTAGTAGTTCTCCCAACTTTTCAAAGGGATCAAAGAGTAGAATTCACAAGTGCTAAATCTGCAGCTAAGTTGCAATCACCAAAATATACTACTGCAAAATGAATATTTTTTCTACTACTGTGTGATAGAACAAAAAAATAAATGAATTGCTACCATGAATATGTTGCTTTGTATCTGAAAATTGATATTAATCATTATAATGAGAGCTGAAGTTGAGACTTGTCTAAAATCATGTAATAATATATTTATAAAAATGGTAAGACTGGTACATATGGATTTCTGTTCTAAATTTAAATTAGAAAGTACTATCTGAAAGGGGAATTTTTGAAAATCATGCATTAGTTTCCCAGAAATTAAAGGAAGTTATCATGCATACTTAATCCCAAATGGGAAATTGTGGGAAGGGCTAATGAGCAATGTCAGTAGCATAATGTACAGTATATTACCCAAGATCTTACAATCTTGGCAAAGAGAAGGAATCATTAAATGCAAAGAAAATGAAGACAATATTAATGTTTCAATGATCAAAAGGTGCTATAACTTTTTGTGTGTACATACAAGCATTCATGATGATAGGTAAGGCTCAGCCCTCGTGATGTTTATGATGTTTTCAGTTCTTCAGTGCTTTACACTCCTAGAATTTGTAATTATGTCAAAGACAGTGCTTTTCAAGAAGTCCACCTATAAACTTTTCAAAAAAATCTACCAAATTCTTTGTCCCAAAGATGCTTTTTCAAGAGGCCACTTGGACTTTCTTGTTTTTCTTTGAAGACATTTCGCTTCTCATCCAAGAAGCTTCTTCAGCTGTGACTGGATGGTGGGGAATGGAAGGATTTATATTCCTTGCAGATAACTGGTCATTTGCATTCTTTTAGAGAGTCATTGAGGCCACTTGGAGGTTTATCTGTGTGCTTAGGGTCTCCTGAGTAGTGCAAATGGGTGTAGAGCCTTCTTGGAACTACTGAAAGGACTGTGTTGTAGACTGGATATAGATAATGTCGTATCCCTCCCCCTCTGTTCAGAGAGGACTGTTCAATTTTGACATAAATGGCCTCTTTGACCACTCTTTCAAATCAGCGGTCCTCTCTGTCCAAAATGTGGACTTTGCTGTCTTCGAAAGAATGGCCTTTGTCTTTTAAATGCAGATGGACTGCTGACTTTTGTCCTGATGAGTTTGTTCTCCTATATTGTGCCATGCAGGTTTCAGCAGTCTATCTGCATTTAAAAAACATCAAAGTCCACATTTTGGACAGAGAGGTTTGAAAGAGGAGTCAAAGAGGCCATCTATGTCAAAATTGAACAGTCCTCTCTCAACAGAGGGGGAAGGATATGACATCATCTATCTCCAGTCTACAACACAAGAAGCATTTTATAGGGGGGGAAAAACAGGTAGTCCTCGACTTACGACAGTTCATTTAGTGACCATTCAAAGTTACAACAGTGCTGAACAAAGGGACTTAAGACCATTTTTCACACTTACAACATTGCAGCATCCCTGTAGTCACGTGATCAAAATTCAGATGCTTGGCAACTGGTTCACATTTATGACCATTGCTGTGTCCCAGGGTCATGTGATCTCCTTTTGTGACCTTCTGACGAGCAAAGTCAATGGGGAAGCCAGATTCACTCAACAACCGTGTTACTAAATTAACAGCTGCATTGGTTCACTTAACAACTGGCAAGAAAGGTCATAAAATGGGGCAAAACTCGCTTAACAAATGTTTCACATAGCGACATACATTTTGGGCTCAATTGTGGTCATAGGTCGAGGACTACCTGTAGGTAAAGAAAAATGGTTAACTTATCAAGAGTTCTTAGAACAGAGACATGGAAAATATAAGATGACATTGAGATATCAACTGGCTCCAGAGGGATTTAGTTTTTAGTGTTTTTAATATGTACAGTTAAGAAAAAGATTTAAGGTAGAAAATAGGACATTTGGAATGGAGCAGCAGAAGACATAATTTGAAGATGAAGTTGAACAATGTAGAAATTATGAACATGTAATAGCTATAAAGTATAAACTTATATTGAAATTTGAAACAGAAACAGAATAAGTGAAAGACTATATGATAAAATGGGCTAAGTACTTTGGACACAAGAATAACATATAGAAGGAAAGAAATTATTGTGTAATCTTAGAGAGTGGATCAAATATAAATTCTTTATAACCATTGTCAAAAAACCCAGACGCTTCTTTATAATCTTTTATTTTCTTTTTCCTGTTTTCTTTCTTACTTATTTTTTATTCTTTCTTAATTTCTTTCTTTGAAATATTTTCATTGTTTTTATCTTGTTAAAAGTTATTCAGTAAAAATTATATTAAAAAAGATGTGAAAAAAGTAAAGTTCTTCACAGTAGTCAAAATGTAATTTAATGTTTATGGAAATGCACTCTAGACAAAAGCATAAAACTGGACAAATCCAGGCCACATGATCCCCACCCCTAAAATAACTGTTTAAAAAGATCCTATCTTTTTCTTCTTTAATTAGTTATTAAGTAAGATATTTCATTAACTTATTTAGTGCCTCAATATGAACGTGAAATTTATTCCATTAATTGGCGTAAACTTTCCAGAAGTGGGAAAAAAAAGTGCAAATAATTTATAATTAATTAAATTATTTAATTTTCTTAAGGGAAACAGTTGTTCTTGTTATTCTGTGCAAAAAAAATCAATTAATGCTGTAATTGAAGCTGAGTGTAAAAGGAAAGATAAATTATTGTTGTTCCAAAGTTTCAGTTAAAACAAGACTCGTAGAAATAGGATTTCTAGTAAGTCAGTAAGAATGTACACTATTTCATTCTTTATTTAATAAATGTTCCTCATTTATATAGAATGCCACTACTACCACATAGTACAATTGCCTCACTCCATTTGTTATATTAATAGCAATGGTGGAGAAGAAATGCAAATTCATTGGCTAGAAACTTGCTATTTTTCTATAGCGCTACATAAAACTTAGTCAAAAGACAGTGCTATGTCTTGGAGTACAAAATGAAGCAGGGCACAGGCTGATAGAATTTTGTCAAGAGAATACGATGGTCATAGCAAACACTCTTTTCCAACAACCCAAGAGACATCTCTACACATGGACATCACCAGACGGTCAACACAGAAATCAGATTGACTATGTGCTCTGCAGCCAAAGATGGAGAAGCTCTATACAGTCAGTAAAAACAAGACCAGGAGCTGACTGTGGCTCAGATCATGAGCTTCTTGTTGCAAAATTTAGGCTTAAATTGAAGAAAGTAGGAAAAAACACTAGGCCACTCAGGTATGAACTAAATCTAAAACCATCCCAAACTAAAAAGAAATGCAAAAAAGAAAAAGCAAAATGGCTGTCTGAGGAAGCTTTGCAAATAGCTGAGGAAAGAAGGGAAGCGAAAGGCAAGGGAGAAAGAGAAAGATACACCCAATTGAATGCAGAATTCCAGAGAATAGCTAGAAGAGATAAATGCCCTCTTAAATGAACAGTGCAAAGAAATAGAAGAAAACAATAGAATAGGGAGAACCAGAGATCTCTTCAAGAAAATTGGAGATATGAAGGGAACGTTTCATGCAAAGATGGGCATGATAAAGGACCAAAATGGCAGGGACCTAACAGAGGCAGAAAAGATTAAGAAGAGGTGGCAAAATTACACAAAAGAACTATACAAGAACGAGCTTAGCATCCCTGATAACCACAATGGGGTGGTCACTGACCTCGAGCCAGACATCCTAGAATGTGAAGTGAAATGGGCCTTAGGAAAGCTGAGCAACAACAAAGCTAGTGGATGTGACAGTATTCCAGCTGAGCTATTCAAAATCTTAAAAGACGATGCAGTAAAAGTGCTACACTCAATTTGCCAGCAAATTTGGAAAATTCAACAGTGGCCACAGGATTGGAAAAGGTCAGTTTACATTCCAATTCGAAAGAAAGGCAATGCCAAAGAATGTTCAAACTATCGCACCATTGCACTCATTTCACATGCAAGTAAAGTTATGCTTAAAATCCTACAAGCTAGAATCCAGCAGTATGTGGATCGAGAACTTCCAGAAGTACAGGCAGGATTTCGAAGAGGCAGAGGAACTAGAGATCAAATTGCCAACATACGCTGGATTATGGAGAAAGCTAGGGAGTTCCAGAAAAACATCTACTTCTGCTTCATTGACTATGCTAAAGCCTTTGATTGTGTGGATCAAAACAAATTGTGGCAAGTTCTTAAAGAGATGCCATGATTATAAGGACGCATTTTTTGTGTTTGATGTAACTCTAATAAGGGTGCTGTGGGCTTCATAGAACCGATTCAATTTCTCCTCTTCAGGCACCATTGGTTGGGGCATAGACTTGGACTATTGGTTGATATTGAATGGTTTGCCTTGGATTTGAACTGAGATCATTCTGTCATTTTGGGGATTGTATCCCAGTATTGCTTTTCCTACTCTTTTATTGACTATGAAGGCTACTCCGTTTCTTCTGAGGGATTCTTGCCCACAGTAGTATACTTGATGGTCATCTGAGTTAAATTCACCCATTCCTGTCCATTTTAGTTCGCTGATTCCTAAGATGTCGATGTTCAGTCTTGTCATCTCTTGTTTGACCACGTCCAGTTTGCCTTGATTCATGGATCTTACATTCCAGGTTCCTATGGAGAAAAGATCTTTACAGCATAAGATCACCACAGATGGGACGCAGCCAAAGAAATTAAAAGACGGCTGCTCCTGGGGAGGAAAGCTATGGCAAATTTAGACAGCATACTAAAAAGCAGAGACATCACCCTGCCAACAAAAGTACTTATAGTCAAGGCCATGGTTTTCCCAGTTGCAATGTATGGCTGTGAAAGTTGGACCATAAGAAAGGCTGAACGCAAAAGAATTGAGGCCTTTGAACTATGGTGCTGGAGAAGACTCCTGCGAGTCCCTTGGACTGCAAGGCGATCAAACCGGTCAGTCCTAGAGGAGATCAACCCTGACTGCTCCTTAGAAGGCCAAATACTGAAGTTGAAACTCAAGTACTTTGGCCACCTAATGAGAAGGAAGGACTCACTGGAGAAGAGCCTAATGCTGGGAAAGATTGAGGGCAGTAGAAGAAGGGGACGACAGAGAATGAGGTGGCTGGATGGAGTCACTGAAGCAGTAGGCGTGAGCTTAAATGGACTCCAGAAGATGGTAGAGGACAGGAAGGCCTGGAGGAACGTTGTCCATGGGGTTGCGATGGGTCGGACACGACTTCGCAACTAACAACAACAACATGTCTTTTGTGTACTGGTATCACAATAAGTACATTTTCGGTTATCATAAATAATTGGGAAACCACTAAAGGAAAATGGGAGCACATTAGTTCTTCTTACATTTCTATGTTAGTTCCTCAATTTTTTCCCGATCACATGCCTTTTTCTTCAGTTTTTTAATATGTGGACCCACTCCTTCATCTCCTTATATTCCCTGTTTCAGTCTGTTTTGCTTTGAGAAACTGATATATTTCAATTTGGTTTGACCGACTACTGATTTAATACTCATTCTCTTACATATCAATGAAAGAGACTGATGGAAAGAAATAACAAAGAGTGAATCACAGGTATCTTCACCTGCTCTTAATATCCTGTTTGGGGCTTGTAGGCCTTTTGTATCATTTTTTAAAAATCCACCTGGTATGCAAAACTTCAGCAGAAATATTTTTTATTAAAAACTGTGGTTAGTAATATTGTCTTTGCTGAATAACTAAAGTAAGCTCAAATGAAAGCATGAGTTAAAATGAAGCAAAGAGACATGGGATCATGAAAATAAGATGCAGCTGTTGTAGTAAGTAAGTGGATAAATGGAAAGAAATATAAAACAAATGGCAGGGAATAAGAATGTTCAGGTTACCTCAAGGGGAGTACAGAAGTGTATATGGAAATGTATTTTGAGGAAATGTCCAGTGGTGTTAATAAAAGGGATATCTATAGAAAAGAGGGTCCCCAAATTGTTATTTGGACTCTTAATTCTAGACTTCAAATAACATATAGAAATAAATAACGAACTTGTCCACTGTAAGAAATAAAGAGGGATTTCCCCCTTGTTCTCAAATGCAGTATTGAAGATCTTTGGAATATTCATTTTAACTAATGTGTTCACCAGACCTGCCTGTGTCTCCAGCTACAATCACTATTAGATTTAATCTAGCAGACCCCCATGCAATAATTGTGTGAAACAAATTGATGATTTATTTTAGGGGAAACAGAAATATTATATCATCTTTGTATTATTCATTATACATAAATTTAATATCTCAGTTATGATACCTGCCTTTTAAGCATGCAATCCTTCCCAAAATCCATGGGGCTCCAACTTGTTGACATTCCTGAAGACTTTGAAGACCTAGTTGTTCTCCCAGGCCTGGGTTACAGTGGATGGATTCCCTAATTTGGTGTATTTTTGCACATGTTTTTGTGTCAAGTA